>JBBIGC010000104.1:24124584-24137096 GCA_037576955.1 Lepidarchus adonis | reverse complement strand
TGGGGCGCGCACACGCACACGCACACACACATATATACACACACACACACACACACATGCACACACACACACACACACACACACACACACACACACACACACACACACCTAATCGCTTCAAAGTGCTTGATAATGTTAAAGCAATAACAACAGTAAGAATTCCAAGGCCCTATCTGAAACCTCTCATTGGCAGCTATTATCCCTTGAGCCTTACTTCCTTGCTGTCCCAACCTTTTAGGGTAATAACAGTCTTACGCTTTGTGCTTAAACAGTGGTGTGAGTGCAGGTCTGGCCTGCTAACGCTCCTGTAATTACAGTCCAGACCAGCAGTCAGACTATAATCATACACATCTATACCCCCCCCCCCCCTCCCCAAGGCATTGGGCCAATCTTTCCATAGAAACGTGCTTATAGTTGTGTGTGGGGTGCGACTAATCAGAGCAGTCAAAATAAAGGGAGACGAGGACTGAGTGGGAGGGGAACAGTGCTGGCTTTAGTTAATAGGCTGCACACACACACCCAAGCACACCAGTGTTACCTATTCCTACAAGCATGTGTGTGTGCGTGTGTGTGTGCCTGTGTGTGTGTGTGTGTGTGCGTGCGTGTGTGTGTGTGTTTTGTAGAGAGGAGAGACAGCGCTCCACATGGCTGCCAGGGCTGGGCAGACAGAAGTGGTTAAATACCTGGTCCAGAACGGAGCACACGTCGATGCAAAGTCCAAGGTAAATTAAAAACTCTGCTATATATTATCTTTATTATAATAATGCATTGTATATCTTTGGCTATGGCGATGAGAACAAGTGATTTTTTTCTAGTTTGGGGCACGGTAGTGTTCTGCAGTGGATGTGTACATTAGAAGCACCTAATTACATTAAGTCTACTCTGCTGTTGTCATTGTAACAGCTTCCGTGTGCTGAGAGACTGATTAAATGTTAATAGACACTTGATTTGATAACACTGCACCATTGTTGTTTCATTTAACACAATCTCGTTCCAAAAAGGTTGGAAAGTAAATAAAAACAGAACCTAATAAACCTATATTTAATTCACAACAGAATATTGAAAACATATCAAATGTTTAAATTGATTAAATGTGCAAATGTAAGAAAAAAAAGATAAATTTGAATACAAGCGCAAGAACATATCTCAAAAAAGTTGGGACAGGGCAAGGTTTACTACAAGATTTTAGGAGCATAACAATACTTCAGCTGATTTTGATTTGTCAGAAATTTTATTCTCAGTCTTTGTTCCCTTTTTTTTGTTTAAGTAGTTTCCCCCAGTCATGTCTGTATGTTCAGTGCTTCTTTTAAGAAGGAATTGAAATGTAAATGATTGAAATTAAAATGTAATTGTATTAACAGAACATATCTGTGTCTGTGTGTAGGATGACCAGACCCCACTGCATATCTCCAGTCGTTTGGGGAAGCCTGATATTGTTCAGCAGCTGCTGCAGCACGGAGCCTCTCCCGATTCCACCACTACATCAGGATACACACCGCTGCATCTGGCTGCACGTGAGGGACACAAAGATGTGGCAGCAATCCTGCTTGAGCAGGGAGCTTCACTAGGCATCACCACCAAGGTCAGTTGTTCACACACACAGACACACACACACACTCAAACACATATATACTGTACATATACACAATTTTATACAAAATTCTAAGGAAATTATACAAAGAGTCATTTATCTGGACAGTAAGCGTTTATTTGTAGTTTTGGTTTGTGATTTGATGTGGAAGCCTGGTATTTATAGTCATTATCCAAATAATGTATGAAAAAGTAGAAAAATGTAGCTATAACAATGTAGACACCATCCACTCAAGCTTATGTAGCCATGGGCATCTGCATGTGTGTGTAGTAGAATTGTATGTCTACAGAGATGTGTTTAAGTCATGGGCTGCTGCAGGTCAGGCTTGTCTGCTTCTCTGGTATCTCTGGAGGCGGCTGGCAATGTCCAGTATCAATAAAAGTCAGAGCCAGCTGTGCTGTCTGAGAAAAACCCACACGCCCACATTTCCTGATAGATTTACTGTCCTCCCAGCACTTCTGGCAATGAAATCTCACCTACAGTAGCTACTATGTAAAGAGATCTCATTTCTTTAATGTCTCCACTGATGAGGTGCCTTCTTCCTCTCTATCACCAATTCTAATGAAAAATGTTGGGTGAAATATCGACGATGTTCATTTCCTTTTGCTCCCGATGTTGTCAATCAGCTACGGCATGTTTGTCTCTGAAGTTTTGTAAAGGAGCTTTGCCTAATGTAGCTAACAAATAGTGGAAGCTTTTTGCACACCAGCATCTGTCCTAGACTACACTGAGAAAGAATATCTTAAATAGACTCGCAAATTGGGTTTCTGATGCTGTATGATATTGTTATTTATAAAAATTTAGTAAAATGTATATTCACAGGTTTGCCTGTATAGCATTTTATACAGGAGAAATGAAGTGATCCATCTTGGCATGTTATAAAATTTTTTAGCTGTTGGATGAATGTTTAACCTCACTCTACTGAAATAAAATAATTTGTAGTAGTATGGAATATAATATAATATAAATATATTATAAAAATATATATATATTTATTTATGTCTGCCTATTTATTATACAGCAGTTTAGTTTAGCCCATTAAAGATGAAGAGTGTAGGGCTTGTAATGCTTTTTGAATATATTGAGTTGCAGTCCCCTTGCCTCAAAAGACAGTGATAGTGATTTTAATCAAACAAAAATATTTATTTTGAGTTATTCTGACAATAGAAATTGACTTAACTTTGAAGCGCAAATAAAACAGTATGTAGAGTATTACTCAACCCCCAGGTTCAGTACTTGTGGTGCTTTTTTTAGCTTTTATAATTTCAAACAGACATTTTCACCTACACCTCTCAAATCTTTGTTCATTCTTCATGTGCAAAACCTGTAGCTCAGTGATGTTTGATGGCTTCCGTGCTGCAACTGCAACTCCCGCCTGCAACTCCCACCATATATTTTCAATTGATTTAAATCTGGGGACCCGGAAGTACACTCCAGGATATTCCAGGCTCTTTTTCTCAATCGAACTTTGATTGACTCTGAGGTTTGCTTTGGATCATTTTCTTGCTACTGTACAAAGTCCAGTGATCAGCAAGGTTTAATTTGTCAATAGAAGGAATTACCATCCTCTGTGAAATGCCCTGGTATTTCTGTGAATCTATTATGCGAGTTACACAATTAAGAAGTTCCTGCCACAGGAAAGCATCCCTACATAATTTAATAACTCACCTCCACGGTTGATCATGAGGATGGTATTCTTCTGGTCAAAAGAGGTTCCATCAGTCTATAGAACTGTCTGCCAAAACTCTATAGTTTTATCCAAATTCCTCCTGGAATATTCTAGTTAACTTTTGATGTTTCTTGTGGTAAGAGTGGAGTGCTTCTTTGGGGCTTTCTTGGGGCCAGACAGGTTTGCAGCTGTTCCATAAGTGTTAATGTCATTATAATGCTCCCAATGGTGTTTCATGGAATGTTAATTTATACCCATGGCCCTTCTGATGTGATGAAATAATCTCCTCTCTTAGATTTGTGTAAGCTCCTTTGTCCCATTATTGCAACTCAACCCTCATGGGTGGGGTTTATATATACTTCACAGCTGAAGCAAATAAAGGCTCATTAAGATCAAGACGTAATTATGTTTCAGCTCCACTTTAGGCTATAAAAACTGAAAGCTTTAAAAACAACAATATTATATAGGGGTTGAATAATAGTGACATGGCTATTTTTACCAAATATACAGTAACACACAAATACTACATCATGCATTTTTTCTGTTGATTTTATATATCACTTATAAAGAAGTCATCCAAAGCAAAAGCAAGAACTGCAATCAAGCATTTAAATAATGGGCAGTGAGTCTAGCACATCACTGTGGAGGAATTTTGGCCCACTCTTCTTTGCAGAATTATTTTAATTAAGCCACATTGGAACTACTACAATAAACTACTACAATAAAATTACTACAATAAATTTTCTTAAAGTGGCATTTAAATATTATATTAGGAAATATGATGTAACCTAATGGTAAGCATGCCTCTATGAGAGCTTTGGTTGAGTATGTTGCAGCCATCAAATTCTTAATTTGTCACACAAATTAATATATAAAATGTTTTGTTTTTTATTGCATATAAAAATGGGAAATGGGGTATGTAGTTAGACCCTGGAAAAAGCTTAAGTTAAGTGAAGACAGGGTTTATTAAGTCAAGATTCAAGATATAAGATTCAAGATTTAAGATTTAAGATGCTTTATTCATCACATACTAGGTTATACAAGTATGACCAGCAATAAAATGAAACCTGATGTGCTCTGTGGACTATCAGAAATATAAATGAATCTTTAAAAATAGAGAGGTATAAATATATATATATATATATATATATAATATATATAATAAATAAAAAAGTATAAATATATACTGAATAATAAAATAGTGAATTCTGATTATTTACATAAAGTGAATCTGTATTTAAAATGCAGATAGACCAGACAATGAGAAATAGCAGCTTGTATGTCTGATGTGCAAGTGTACATTAATTTAGAGGTGATGACTTGGAGTGTGTTTCGATGTGTCCTGTATTTTAGCAGTTTGTGTGCATTTTCAAATGCATTGTCCTGGTTGAGGAGTCTGATGGCCTGTGGGCAGAAGCTCCTCTTTACTCTTTTTGTTTTGGCCCTGATATAGGCAGACAGAACAGGTTATGGTTTGGGTGTGAGAGATCCTTGATGAGTCAGTGCAACTTTCAGTATAATTGCATTGGAAGTACATAAAGATACTGAAGTCCACCCCAGGGATTTGAAGTGTACCATACATCATGCACCATGAGTTCTGTGACGAGTAAGAGCAAATGGACGTAGCCTACAGTGACTTCACTGATACTAGCTTGTCCTAGCTTGTAAAACATTAAAGTTAACTGTCAAAAGCTAGTTGGCCATTTTATCAATTTATTTAGTAAAAATCACCTATTTTATTTACATTTCATCCTAACCGTATTATATATACAACAAAAAACTTTTCACAATGTGTTTTTGTCTGTGTGAGTGTAACAGATATCCCTCGACAAACATGGCTGAAAAGCTGCCAAGTCTGATGGCGTGGGAATGTGCTGAGGGAGAAAGAATTGATCGTGTTTTCTGGAGCTGTGACCTCATATCAGGCAGCTCACTGTCTCTAACAGATACGATCTATTTTCCACAACACTAAAGAGCTACTAAGCGAAACTGGAAACAATTCTGACCCAATTACCCCTTAGAAATTATGGGTTGTCTCTTTCAAATTTAATGGTTTGATTAAATGGTGTTGGTGCAAAGAAATGACAAAGGCGAGAAATGTTCACTTTAACAAATAATTAAGCAGTTTTGAACACAAACACACAATTTACACAGATACTGTACTGGCACATTTTGATCCACCCAGTTACAATTCACACAGTTTGTTAGAAGGATGCACCAACGTGGGAATTGGCTGATAATGGTACGATATTTTTGTCATATACAGTACACATCTATCTGCATTATCATTACATAGAAATGTATATTAACCCGGTCCAGTGGTTAACACTGTCACCTCACAGGAAGAAGTTTGAAAAATGAATGAAATGTAATTTATTTCTATACAGTTACAAGACAATGAATGAATAATACACAAACGATTATACTTTGGCTTTCTGTACATTACAGTACACTTCCACTGTCTACAGAATTTTTGTTTGTTTCATTGAGCTGAGTGAGAAACGATATACTGCATATTAATTACAACAGCATTCTTCAGTCATTGCTAACAGTAGCTTCTGAAGCTGTGAATGAAGGAAGCTGTAGAAAGGATGCTGCTGTTGAAGTTAAATACCAAATGCTTCTCTCTTGTTGTGCCATGAAATGGCCTTTCTACAGAGATCAAACCCAAGGGCTTTGGGATAATGTGTTGCATCTGTGTGTGATTGTTTGTTCAGTTAGATTGCTGGCAGAGCAAGAGTGCCCAACACTCTCGCTCTTGGTGAAAATAGATTTGTAACAGCACTGTCACCTTTGGCAGTAGACCCAAACGGCCTTGAGTTTGGCTTACTCAACATGGAGGGAAATTGTGCAAGACGGATAAGGGTGTTTCCCTCCATCACACTAACTGTTCTGCTTGTCCGTTGCAATCGTTCAACCCCCCACCCCACAATGGTGTCCATTTGTTTGATTTCCGTTTGTTTGCTTCCGAATGCTAACTGTTTATACCTTTGTTTTTCAGAAGGGTTTCACTCCGCTGCATGTGGCAGCTAAGTATGGCAAGATTGAGGTAGCCAACCTCCTGCTGCAGAAGAGAGCCCCTCCAGATGCATCTGGAAAGGTAATGCAGCAGAACAGAGCCAGTGTGCTTGCAAACATATGAAGATCATGCATGATATGTATATCCTGTTATGGTGATTGTGTCACTGCTGCCTTGTCACCTTTAAAATGACAATAGAAGTTTTACCCTGGTTACAGAAGCAAGTTATACATGTGATTATGCACAAACTGTAAAGTGTCCATATTGAAGAAAGTAAAATTGTCCAGTTCATATGGCCCACATGTATTAATTATGCCACAGAACAGTGACATAACATTTACATATTTTTATTTCGAATACAGCCCTTTAACTCCACCCAATCATTCTGAAATTAAAAGGCTGTTTTTCTTATCACAGGTCTTTTGCACATAAACAGCCTAATTTTGCATTATGGCAAGAGGCTGTGAGAGATTTAAAAATACATGTTTGGTACATAAAAGGATAAGGATTCATTAAAGAGCTCATGGAAAAAAACACATAAAATGCAGTTATGGTATAGGCTCTTAAATGGTCTTCTCTCATTTGCACTTTTTTCAAATTATAGTATGATATCAGAGCACTGCTCTTTTCAGAGAAGGGAAAATTGCAGTCAGTCTCCTTTGCACCTCTTAATCTATGGTGTAATGAGTGGTTTTTATAACCACTCCCAGTGCAGCCCACTGGGACTAGGAGCATGACATGAGACCAGAACTATTAGACATTACATAACCATCCTTACAAAGCAACAAGCCTTCTAATCTTCAACCTTCTCTATGAGCACACATCCAGCTGTTGCTTTGCAATAGTGTAAAAGTTTGTACTTTTATAATACAAATTCTTGCAATTTTGCTCCGGGACATGCACTTCTGACAGTGCTATCACTAAGGGCATGGTGCTCTAGTTCCAATGCTTTGGTTAATTGTTGCATCCATTCCATTAATGCAAGATATGGTGCAAACCCAGCAGCACTTTTCTTCAACGGCTTCTCTTATTTTTTAGCTCACCAAAAGACCTGTAACCTTGTACATTTGCCAACAATTTTTGCATTATCTGGCTGTTAAATCATGTAATGATTCTGCAGAAAATATTCATTTGTTTTACGTTATTGCCTAATTGTTATACTTTTGGGTTTTGGCATCTTATGTCAAACTAACATTTTATAAATCATTACTTACACATTATTTATCAAAAAGCTTTTTTAAATGAGGTTTAAGGCCTAATTTGTGGCTGGTACGACCAGTGTATGGGGCCTTGACACAGCAGGTTGATGGAAAGCAGCTGGATATCATCAGTGAGTCTTGTTGGCTGAACATCATCCGTAGACACTGTGGTGTCTATGACAAGATTGGCTGTAGTCACTTCTCATCTGCATCAACAAGAACATGGACATATTTTCTACCTCTAATTATATTTCTTTACAAATACATCAACAGGTACACTACCTGGTAGTGTATGTGTGTTAGAATATTTCCAATGGAAACAATACTGCTAATAATAAACATACAAGAACTCTACAGGGACTGCTTTAATAAACCAACATGAACTACAGCATTCACTCGTTTTATGGATGTTTTCACCCTTTAATGTCCAGGGACTGTTAATAAACTCTTAGGTGGTCTTTGGGCAACTGTGGAGCTTTCAGGCTTAGGTTGTGAGTCAGTGAGTAAGAAGGAGTGTAGTAAATGTTTTGGAAGGCTAATGATACTCTTTCACACTCTTTGCATAGCTTCACATTATTCACATGCAATGTGTGTGTGTGTGTGTGTTGATGTTTGTAGAGTGGACTAACTCCACTGCATGTAGCAGCGCACTATGATAACCAGAAAGTTGCACTTCTTCTCCTGGATCAGGAAGCCTCCCCCCATGCTGCTGCCAAGGTACTACACACATTATCCACTTTCCCTTCTCTATGGCTTTATATACAGCTATATACAGTTTCAGCAAGAAATGGTACCATTTACTTCAAGTGTAGATGATCATCACAAAATTACCCTTAACCTTTATAAAACACACCCAGATGTTCAAAATGGTTCAGTCACATTCATAACAAGCACTTCATAACAACGAGTCATTCAGATCAATATATAGTTTCTGGAGTTAACCACATTTATTTTCTTCATAGTCATTGCAATATATATATATATATATATATATAAATGTGCTTCAATATGTTATTGTTATTGGTCGATGTGTCAGTCAACTGCTCCAGTCAAAGTTGGGGGTTTACTAGACTTACTCTGTTCACTTAGCGTTCATCTCAGCAGCTTCTCTGTGGCAATTATTTATCTTTGAACAGAGAGAGACTTAAAATCTTCACACATTGCATGTTCTGCGTCCAGAAGACAAGGAAACTTATACTGAGCATATACGATGTAAACATGTAAATAGCCACCATTTCTTGGCACCTGTTTAGCTCAAGTAAGTTTGGAACATGACCAAGACCACCTCCTCGAATGTGTCCCTGCAGTGTTTTTGTTCTAAGCCCAAGTCTGAGTAGTGTTCACACCTTCTCAAATGACCTGAACCAAAGAATCATGGAGTCGGTTTGATTCAAATAGACTAAAGGTGTGAAGACAGTGTAAAGATGGCACATCTGGCCTCACATCTGTCTGGGTGGACATTGCTCCATCAAAGAGTATGAATCCAGACTGACAGCTGCCATAGCAAGACAGTCCATTAGCATTATCCTAAAAACCAAATTATACAAATGCGTATATACTGTAGTTTGCTGTTTATCTCCAACAGCACATAAAATTGTTTTTTGTAGTTCACTGTGGTTACAAACCATGTGCATATCTCCACAACATAAATGTTTTTTTATGCTAACATCTTCAATAATGATGTGGTCGGCTGTTTTCATTGGAAGATGTCTTCATTATGAGCTGTCCTATTAATGTTTTTATTAGTGAACTCCCTCCTGAGTTTATCAGTTTGCCAGATTTGAGTATTTTACTATATTAATGATCGGTTTAATTATTAGTGCCGTATACAAACAGCCCCAGCTTCTTCACTGCCTAGACATATGCTTCCAGTCCACATTCCTTTCTTTTTCCATCATACCATTTGCTGTCTAAACCTCACCCTCAAAGTATGTGTGCATGTCCTCATTCCCACCCCCTTCGAAGCTTGATGATGTGCTAAAGGAAAGTACCAGCAGATTCACCCTGATGCTGTCGTTATCTCTGGTGCATTGAAAGCCCCAGTAATGAACTTTCTGCCCTCCAGGGCACCTCAGGATAGAGGGTGATGGCCTCTTTGGAAAGCAGCTTGTCAAACCAATTAGAGGCTCTTGTCAGGAACTTTTTGCTCAATAGTGCAATGTTCCGGGTGTTTCTGGACCTGCATACAAATGTGAAAGGCATAGCGCTAAGGGAAAGCAACAGTTTCAGGCGTCTGAGTTTTTCTGCCCCTTAAATACCTTATACACATATTCACCTTACACCTACTCTAGCAAAGTGCCATGGCAAGCTGACAAACTGATTCCCAGATGAACACAACAGATGACTGCAAACCCAAAGCATGTCCTTGCTGTATTTCTGACTGCTTTTAATTTTAAATGAAACACCAGCCGGCCCAGTGTTGCGTTCATGCCAGATAAAAGGTATTTGTGATCTGTAAAGACAAGACTAAGTCATGCTTTGTCCATTTGACAAAAAGTCAAATTCAAATAATTTTGCTCTCACTTCCTGCTATTGTGGGTTTAGTACCTGAAACTTTTTTAGTCTAATTACCAATAAGTAATTGACATTATGCTCCCAAATTAGCATCAAGTGAACATAAGTATTACAAACAGACTTGCATAGCTTAAAACTTTAGGAGTAGCTGTCTTACAGTTTGAGATATGCCTGTGCCTGTGTCCTTTTAGTCTTTTGACATAACAAAGTGCCAGAATTCACAAAAACACATAAAATTAGTCAACTTAGCCCTGTTGTTAGGCATCACTGAGCATTTTTGTTGTACATTCAAAACTCTTAGCTTAACTCAGTTTGCTCTGTTTTACCCAGTTGAGCATGTTAGCATAGGTGGTAGACCATAAGATAAGATAAGATAAGATAATCCTTTATTGTCCCACAAGTGGGAAATTTCACAACAAGTGGGAAATTTCACGAGAGAAAGCTGAAAAATGACATAAAAACAACAACAAGAAAGAGCAAAGCAAACAGTACTTACTCAAGAGGACACTCGCACACTCACACACTTGATCTTACAAGTAATGATTTACCACTGGACATAAGATATTAACTGTAATAAAACAGAAAAAATGTCTCAGCTATAGTCTTTGCTGTATGTCTGTGTACACATTTTTTTTACAATAGACAAACAATGAATAAACTAATGTATGGCATCATCACTTGCCCTTAGCTGGCACTAGTTTATGCTGATCTGCCCCTCACCCCTTACTTTTTTGTTTTCGTTTGAAAAGACCATGTGTTGGCACTTCCCAAGGCTTTGCTTTGTTGTCATTCCATGGACCCTGGTTGAAGATGGTGACCCAGTTCTCTCTTTTGTTACCCTCATGTCAAGTAATTACAGGAGCTAAAGTGTGGAGAAAGCTGTCTGACGAGCAGTTGCCACAATCCAGCCTCCTCTGCCATGACGTCACGGCTCCCGCTGGCCTCCCCATTCACTGACATTTAGGAAACTTTTTTTTCATTCCTCTCTCTCCAAACCCAGCGTGCCATTTTTTCCTCATTGCCATAAACCCACAGTCGCTCTGTTGGGTTTTGAAGAGTGGGCTGCCAAGGCTAGGTTGCTGTTTTGGAAATGTCATAAATCTGCGGGCAACTGCAGCACTGGCGGTTTGGCAACTCACAGTTGTGGTTGTCCTGCAAGGCAACATGGGAAATGTATTTCTCTACGACATGGACTGAGGGATCGTAATAGAGTAGAGTCTTTGCCGTCAAACACAATAAACAAGTGATGTGTGTATATATATATATATATAGTTTACTTTTACAGCATTTAAATAGGATTTTTAATTTCTACATAACTAATTCTCTGAGATCATCCAAGAACAATTCTAACTTGTATAGTAAGCCACAGTTTTATTTTTTAAAAATTAAACACTAAGAAACTTTTTTACATCTTTCCTCTAAATTTATTTTTTATTTCCTTAATATTTTATATGTGATATTTCCATTTGATTCTCCAACAGTGACTTTGTTCTCATTTTTTCTTTTTGTGATCTTTGTGTCATCTCTATCTTAGAATGGCTACACACCTCTGCACATAGCTGCCAAGAAGAATCAGATGGAGATTGCTACAACACTGCTTGAATACGGAGCAGACACCAATGCCATCACTCGTCAGGGCATAAGTCCCCTTCACCTGGCTGCCCAGGAGGGCAACATGGACATGGTCACCCTCCTGCTAGCCCGAGATGCTGCCATCAACCTTGGCAACAAGGTGAGAGAATGTCACATTAGTAGAAACTTATATGAACATAATAATGTACAGACCTGTGTGTGGGTGTGGGTGTGGGTGTGGGTGTGGGTGTGTGCGTGCTTCGTGCATGCGTGTGTGTACCTCTGTGTATGTCTCTGAGTTTGTGTCGGTGTCTCTGCGTCTGTGTCTCTGCTTTTATGTCTGTCTTTATGTCTGTGTCTCTGTATTTGTGTCTATGTGTCTGTGTTTCTGCATCTGTGCCTCTGTATTTGTGTCTGTGTCTCTGTGTCTGTGTCTCTATGTTTGTGTTTCTGTATCCATGTCTCTGTGTCTCTGTGTCTGTGTCTCTGTATTTGTGTCTCTGTGTCTGTGTCTCTGTGTTTGTGTTTCTGCATCCATGTCTGTGTGTCTGTGTCTCTGTATTTGTGTCTCTGTGTCTGTGTCTGTGTTTGTGTTTCTGCATCCATGTCTCTGTGTCTGTGTCTCTGTATTTGTGTCTCTGTGTTTCTGTCTCTGTGTCTCTGTATTTGTGTCTATGTGTCTGTGTCTCTGTGTCTGTGTCTCTGTGTCTGTGTCTCTGTATTTGTGTCTCTGTGTCTGTGTCTCTGTTTTTGTGTCTCTGTGTCTGTGTCTCTGTGTCTGTGTCTCTGTATTTGTGTCTCTGTGTTTGTGTCTCTGTTTGTGTCTCTGTATCTGTGTCTCTGTGTCTGTGTCTCTGTGTCTGTGTCTCTGTATTTGTGTCTCTGTATTTGTGTCTCTGTGTCTGTGTCTCTGTGTTTGTGTCTCTGTGTCTGTGTCTCTGTGTCTGT
>JBBIGC010000104.1:24101126-24124484 GCA_037576955.1 Lepidarchus adonis | reverse complement strand
TCTGTGTCTGTGTCTCTGTGTTTGTGTCTCTGTGTCTGTGTCTCTGTGTTTGTGTCTCTGTGTTTGTGTCTCTGTGTTTGTGTCTCTGTGTCTGTGTCTCTGTATTTGTGTCTCTGTGTTTGTGTCTCTGTATTTGTGTCTCTGTGTCTGTGTCTCTGTATTTGTGTCTCTGTGTCTGTGTCTCTGTGTTTGTGTCTCTGTGTTTGTGTCTCTGTATTTGTGTCTCTGTGTCTGTGTCTCTGTGTCTGTGTCTCTCTGTCTGTGTCTCTGTATTTGTGTCTCTGTGTTTGTGTCTCTGTTTGTGTCTCTGTGTCTCTGTGTCTGTGTCTCTGTGTCTGTGTCTCTGTATTTGTGTCTCTGTGTCTGTGTCTCTGTGTTTGTGTCTCTGTGTCTGTGTCTCTGTGTTTGTGTCTCTGTGTTTGTGTCTCTGTGTCTGTGTCTCTGTTTCTTTGGCTAAAATGTCGTTGCCATTATCTTATATCTTATAACGCTTAATGTGAATTTGGTTTGTGCTTTTGTGTTTCAGAGTGGGCTGACTCCTCTTCACTTGGTGGCACAGGAGGACAAAGTGAACGTGGCAGAAGTGCTGGTTAACCACGGTTCCACCTTGGACCCTGAGACCAAGGTACAAGACAGGACTTAATGTGCTTTTTACTGACAATAACATTGTAGCTATTCTAACTTCAGACCACACAGCTAATGTGAACTACTCTAAATTCTTCAAGGTGGGGCAGCGGAGGGGTGGGATGTGGGGGTCTGCTGAAGGTCACAGGCTGCACCTCTAGACAGATAGAGAGTGAGTCTAGCGACGAGCACAAGGATCGATAACTCCACAGACCAGAGTAGACTCATTCAAAGCTTTCCACAGAACCACAAAGAAACACAATGTGATTAAGGAAGAAAAGGAACTTGACAGAATAAAGTCTTTTCAGAGCACTGTAGATTAAAGGAGAAATCAGAGTAAGGGTGAGATTAAAAGTGGCTGGATAGTTCTGCAGACAAACGAACATCTCTTTGTGAGAACCGGGAATAAAATGGAGGAAAAGTGCTGCCCACAAAGGAGAGGTGCAGGTGTGAAGCCTGTCTGTGCAATGTGCTTTCAGTGGTTTAAAAGGAATGTAGTTTTTGGAAAGAATGGATAGAAGGGGTCACACTATGACCTTCACATGTGTGGAAGAATTGTAGTAATTTTTGAGTAGTTAGTTTCTCCATTTAGTCAAGGATGCTGCTGGATTTAGCAGCCATGTACATAATTATTGGCACCCACTTGAAAAAAATCAGTTTTTATTGCAGAAGCATACTCTTACACTGAAAATTGTAGAAAAATGTAACCTTCAACTCATGTGAAAAAAAATCCCTGACTAAGAAATAATTATTTTTTATAAAATCGCCTGTTCCACAATTATTGGAACCCCTGATGTTTGTACAACCCCCTTTACCAACAAAACAGCACCTAATCTTGTCTTGTAATGTTTCACAAGATGGGAGAATACAGAAAGACCATTGCTCTTTGCACAATCTCTCTAATTTATCCAGCGACCTGGGTCCTCTTCTTTTCAGCTCACTCCACAGGTTTTCAATGGGGTTGAGGTCTGGGGACTGAGATGGCCATGGGAGGAGCTTGACTCGGTGTCTGGTGAAAAACTTCTGTGTAGATTTGGCCACATCATTATCTATCCAAAGCACACAGTCCCAGTTGAAGCCCCAGTACCACTTAGCGAACTCCAGATGTTTGCGTTTATGTTTGTGAGTGAGAATTATTTTTTGTGCATGCCTCCCAAACAGCTTGTTGGCACCTGATGGTTGTTTTGGAGGTTTTGTGAAGATGCTACTATTTGTTGCAATTCTTTATCAGTGAGCTTTGAAGAACGTTTTATTTCTCTTATCATCTTCCTCACTGTGCGTGATGGCAAAATAACCTTGTACCCTCATCCAGGCTTGTTTACCATTGTTCCAGTTGTTTTAAACTTCTTTATGATTCTCTGACAGTAGACATGAGCAGGTGCAGGCAAGTGGCATTGCCTCACTTGTGAAGGTTGAGGCTGTAAATATGACGTGACTCAAGACTGTGTCACGTCATATTTATTCCCCAGGGAAACAGGAAGTGATGAATTACTAATTAAATGTTCCTACATAACATTTAACTATGTAAACTACAGTAGTTTACATAGTTTGTAAACTACTGCAGAAATGACAGATTCTTCAATTACATTTATTTCATAGGAAATGTTAGAGGTACCAATAATTGTGGAACAGGTGATTTTATGAAAACAATCATTTTTTAGTCAGGGATTTTTTCCCCCTTAAAATTTACTGTAGTTGAAGGTTACGTTTTTCTACAATTTTCAGTGAGAGTATGCTTTTGCAATAAAAATTGAATGTATTTTAAGGCTTTTAACACATCTTAATTAGGGGTGCCAATAATTATGGAGGGCATTGTATAAGTGGTTTAGCATAATTTTATTTAAGGGCCAGCTTGAAAGCATGAAGGCTTTGATGTAATGTAGTGAGTATAACAACCACCATCCAGATGTTTTTTTATTATGCCTTTGTAATAATTAAAAAACGATTACTTTTTAATATTACACATAATGCAGTTGTTTACTGTGCAGATATTGGTGAATGGTAGAAATCTGTAAAATGTTGTTGTCTCTTTTCCCCATGATTATTTGCATTATCTGCATGAATGCATGACACTGTCAATCATGTAAAAATGCATCTAAACACAGCAGAGGTTTGTTCCATGAATGGAGCGAGCTTCTGCTTTGTTTTAATGCTTTTTGATTATAGCAGTTGCCCAAAATTTGTGATAATATAGAGATATTTTTCTTGTGAGGCTATGTCAGCTTTGTGACACTCATTATTGTTTTGTATTAAGGTTGAACTGTGTTCTGTGGATGCTAGAACCCCTTTGCCCTTTATGGTCTTTTGGATGATGTTTTATATTGTTTTTACTGTCAGTAAATTCCCTGAACAATCATAAACACTTGAAAAAACATCTGTTGTTTTAAATTAAAATGACTGTTTGAAACTTTAGAATTAATTGAACTGTCACATCTTTTGCTTGTTCCCAAAGTACAAATAAAATATTTTCAGTGTTTTCACTGACCCAACTATTTCCTTTAATTACATAGTTTCATATTTTGTGATCTGAGGATGCTGACTGTTGCAGATTTCCAATTGGAATTTTTACTCGTTCTTGATGTTCAGCAGTTAGTGGTCACCATTGTCTGATTTGATCTTTTCATGAATCAAGGAATTAAAAATGGAATGGTTTGTCACATTACTATGACAGCACTGTACGTTATGTTTTCAGAGGGTGTTTCAGGCCTGTGATAAGTAGTTTTCTTTGAATAAAATCCAAAGAATGGAAACACTGCAGTTATAGAATGTGTAGAAGCAGAATGACATGAAGAATTCATGCCCAAGTTCATTAAGCGAGTGATGTTATCACCCCCTCCTCATTCTCTAACTGTCTCTCACTCTGCAGATGGCATATACCCCATTGCATGTGGCCTGTCACTATGGTAATGTAAAGATGGTGCACTTCCTCTTGAAGAACCAGGCCAAAGTTAATGCCAAAACTAAGGTAAATATAAATTGTGGTTGTTAATTAATTAGTTCAAAAGGGAAAGTGGTGAATTATACTTGTGTACTTATATGTGTCCAGCTTGTGAACGCTTGTCTTTGTCTTTGTGCAGAACGGGTACACGCCCCTGCACCAGGCTGCACAGCAAGGCCACACACACATCATTAACCTGCTACTGCAGCATGGAGCCTCCCCCAACGAACTGACGGTGGTGAGTATGTGCAGCTTTGAAACTAGCAGCTAAGATCCAGCAGTGTAAGCAACACAAGCCATTTCATACAGCAACTGTTTTTATTGCTTTTTGTATGGATTTATGTTTTCCAAACCTGACAAGAACCTAGCCCAGCAAAATTCTGCTGACCAGACCACATCTACATCTTCAAAACTGATCTGAGATCAAAGAAACTCACATAAACCAGTTCATCACTCTATATAGTGATTAAAACCTGACATGCTACAATGTTAATAGCAGTACAGGAGCAAATACAGTGTGAAATATTAAAATAAATATATTAGAAAAAACATGCAAAATTAAGAATCAAACAGTGCTTTCAAAGAGCATCCTAAAATCTGCTGCTAATATAGAACAAGGTACTGTAGCAAGTTATAGCAAAATCTAATCACCTCATTAATCCTATGAGCTACACAACCTAAAGTACATTCTGGGACAAACAAATGACATGTGGCTGCACTAATCTATGCTCTCTTGAATCAGTTTGTCATTTATTTATTTATTTATTTATTTATTATTTCCACAAGTGTGGACAGAGCAATTACAGACTGTTTAAAGTAATAAAAGTAAGGCAGGAGAATAAAATATGTAGAAAATCAAGGATGGGGAAAATGCAGGGAGAAATCCGTTAGTGGGAAGCTATGAGAAGCTAAATGGATTTTTGAAAAACAGACGTATACAGTGATGTATGAATTCGACTGGACCTGTCATGAGTGCTTGGGTCCTGTCGGGTTCAGATAAACCTTATAGCCTATAATATATTATTATATTTTATATATTTCTTTGTTTACTTTGCAAAGACTGGAAAAGTGAAACATTGGAAGGACTTGTGTTAAGGCAGATATGAGAGAAATGTTAGGACTGGAACATTGATCAAAATTCTGTTCTGTGTGCAAATTAGATTTAACTTCTAATCTCATTTAAATCCTGATAAACATCTCCTTTTCTACTAACAGTGTTTTCAGTTCATTTTATTTTTTTAGAACCAAGTTCACAGTGGTTTTGCCTCCATGTATTTCATGCTTTTGTTATTTGTGCGTCAGTTGTAATATTGTCTGTTGGGTTTTCTTCATGCCAGAATGGAAACACAGCGTTGTCCATTGCCAGGCGACTGGGTTACATCTCAGTGGTGGACACACTGAAGGTTGTGACAGAGGAGACCCTGACCACACTGGTGAGACTTCAATACTGACATACAGTCTTATATCATAATAATATTCCAGCTGGCAAACTGTAGCCTTCATGATCACATCATATCTTGTTATGTTGTATCTGTCTGAAATATGACCAGATAGATATGATGTTATGACCATGACATCACCAGTCAGTGCAGTGGGACCTACAGGATTATGTGTAATGTTGTGTTTACATTGTGATTGTTAGACCTGTTATGGGAAACCGGATATTCCGTGTTTATTACTCATAGTTTGTCTAGGTGCAACAAAGCTAATCTTGTTTAATAATTCAGTATAAAATCTGTATAAGTGTTGGCCCCATCATTGGGAGATCCTGAAAGCCGCACCCATCCATGACTAGAAGTTCAAGAGGGCAGAACTATATCACTGGGTGGATAGTTTTGCCCTCGCTCTCCCTCATCACTCAACATGGTGTTAGCCAGCACAAGCGTCTGTTAGCTGGTATAACAGAACTGGTAGATAACATTCTCCTCCAAGGACACACTCGGATGTGAGTTTTCTTAGGATTAGTCTTGACGTGTGACGTGGGGAATTCTAGCTGGTGGGTAAAATTGGGTATGACTAAACTAGGTAGAAAAAATATAAAGGAAAAAAATAGTGGCTAGAACCATTAGCTTACTCACCGGCCGAGAACAGACTGTTGCAGTTTTCTCCAGTTCTGCTACAAGGAACTGAACATTTGTTTAACACCAAGATGTGAACGCAGACATTGCATTGTTTCCTTTTCACTGATTGAAGATTCTCAGTCCTGCTTCTGGTGATCCACAGTACAGTGGCAAATATTTCCCTATTCACCTGATCCAGCTCAGAACATGCTCCATAATCAGCTGATGGGTTGTTATTAAACCAAGAAATACTTGAAACCACACGGTCCTGTTTTTGGTTTTGTTGCAGTGAAATTGAAGAACCTCGAAATAATAGAAATCATATTTTAATGAAAAAATTCATGATTTAGATGAATACATCTAAATCTAAAAAGTTAAGACTTGGAGCATTGATCCACAAAACTATTCCATCTTGGCTTTACTGAAGAAGCAGAGTTATTATGACTGGAGGATAGAGCTGTACCTTTTTTTGCACCAGTGGAAAGCTGTGGGCTAAGTCCAGCTAAATTCAGCCATGACAGATCAGCCATTCTAAGCCAGTAGAGACATCGACCAGGCCTGTTCACTTGTTTTATAACATCGCTCTTTTGCAGACAGTAACTGAGAAGCATAAGATGAACGTTCCAGAGACAATGAATGAAGTTCTGGACATGTCGGATGATGAAGGTAAGCAACAGTGAAAAGAGGATAATTCATCTGTTTGCTTATTATTGTTTTAACATGTTTTATGTTTTGTTGTTTTATGCAGCGGTGGCAAGTTCAGGTCCAGAAAGTAAAAATCCTCCCCAGGATTTTGTTCCAACTGCCTGGCTTTTGTGTAGAGCTCAGTTCAGCAACTTTAGTGTCCAGGCAGTTGGAGCAAAATCCTGGGGAGGATTTTTAATTCCTGGACCTGTAATGGCCACCTCTGGTTTTATGACATTACATTTGTTAATCCACTCACATGTATATTACTCCTAACATTTCATGTTTGAATCATGCAGTTCATAGAGCCAATGTGCCTGAAATGCTCAATGAGGACTATATTTCAGATGTTGACGAAGGTATTCTTTTTTTTCGGTTCATTTTCTTTG
Organism: Lepidarchus adonis; assembly: GCA_037576955.1. Classification (NCBI taxonomy): domain Eukaryota; kingdom Metazoa; phylum Chordata; class Actinopteri; order Characiformes; family Lepidarchidae; genus Lepidarchus; species Lepidarchus adonis. The sequence goes on along the minus strand of JBBIGC010000104.1, from coordinate 24,117,789 downwards.
TCTTTGTAGCTTTTGTGTAGCTGCTCTGTCCTTTTTTCCTCCACTCACCCCAATACTAACCAAATTTCTTTACTCACCGTCCACTACTCTGTTGTCATGGGTACTTTTCTGCAGCTGTCCAGCAAATAAGGCTTAGTCTTGGTTGCTAAGCGAGCTCGTCCTGAATATGAAATGCTTGAATATGCAAATATTGCTTTTGTGCAGCATATGTCCAATCTCTCTACTTGATTTTTTTTACTGTTTTTGGAGTGATTGGAATTGTGTTCACGTAGCCACTTTGCAAACACCACCTCAATACCCTAGGGTGTTGTCTTAGCAAAAAATAAGGCCAAACTTTTAAGGACTCAGCTCAGGGACAAAGTCACCAATACATTTGTTTGGCCAACTTGGCTCAGACAGTGTCTGTTTCCAAGAGCCAACAGTGGAAGAGTGGAGAAGGTTAAATAGCAGCACTGGTCCTTTCATTGAACCCAACCACAGCCTTAAAGCTTCACATTTAGTTCTTTGTTGGTGGGACATTTTACAGCTTTCCTTCTTCTTTTTAAAATACATCGTTTATATTCAGTAAGCAAAATGCTGTGCAATGGAGTGATGACACTATCTAATGTTGGTTATATGTTTCTTTATATTAGACAAAACACTTGAGTGTAACTGTGATCTTTAGTCTTTATTTATTGTTCATTCATGCAGAATGTGTGTCTGAGCACATTTGACAGTTACATTCAGTTTCAGAAAGCAGCTGGTGTGTCACAGTTTAGGACTAGCCATACACTTCCCTAAACTGTCCATGTAAATTCTTTACTGAATATTTTATGTCTAAACTGCATTATGTGGAAACCTGATATTAAACCAATGTGTGTATATGCTAGGGTTCAACTACAGTAATATTAATCCAGCTCATACCATTAATGATTTTAATGTTGTTGTTTATGTTGTAATTATTTTTATTATTTTATATTTATTTTCATTTGCATTACAGATTTTAGACAGACGTGATTACCATTGTCCAATTGTCACACTTCTTAAACTCAAATTAATAAACAACAGGAACTGTTGTATACATTGTATAAATATTATAGCTTTGGGAGTGGAGGCTTACATAATTATTTGCAGTTTTAGTTTCTGTTACCTATTATTGTTACATTTTTCAGTTTGCTTCATAGATGGTTTAAGTGTTATGATGCTATAAATCTTATAATCTTTAGTGCACTCATTCAGCTGTTATATAGTCTCACACTAGGCCTCCCAGCGTCACACTTATCTAGTTTCAAAAGATGACTTCCAGCAATGCTGTGATTGAAATATCCAGTGACTTTTCATATTTATATTATATTTATGAGTATTATGATATTATTGATATTTGTAACTATTAGTAAAAAAAAAAATAATAATAATAATAGCAGCAACAACAACAACAATAATGAATTTTAATTAAATTTGATAAGTTTTAAAAAAAAACCATCAGGTGTGACATGAGCTGAATATAAGAAATAGGTGAATACAAGGTGAAGATAAAAAGAGCCTCCAGTATTTATCACCAGTGTCCAGTTAGAGCAATAGTGGCTGTGTCTCCAAAAGAACGAGTGCATGTTTTATATATAGATAATGTGTCATATAGGGATTCCACCTTTTCTGGGGTTGTAGCGTCTTGCTTTCATTCATGTAGCTCATGGATTTTGTCACAGTGGGAATTCTCAGGGGAAAACAGGATCTCCACTTTGCTGTTGCTTTTGTTAATTTGCTGTTAGTTAATTTAGTGTTAGTCATTCTTCTGTCCAGCGTCTGACAGATTATTGATCTTTTATTATTAACTCTATTTCATAGCTTTGGTGATAAAACCCATCATGGGGACATGCCTTTTATGAAGAGTTATTAATAGAACTGGAAGCTTTATTTGAATGAGAAGGCTACAGTTCCATGTGTGAGGGCTGGGCTTCTACTACTACAAATGGGAAACACAACAGGAAACAGTGTTAACAGCACTAAAAAGTAATAGCGTTAGTAATTCAGACCTTATTAATCCATAAATGTTGCCAAACCAAATCAAATATTGGCTGATATTATTATATAACACATCGGAACATGACATATCAGTCAAGTTCTAGTATGTGCATGTGCATGCGTATGTACTTTGAGTGTGGTGTATGATCTAGTTACTTTTAACTGACACTTCTGCATGCTCCTATAAATCCTCTGGCATAACTCGGATAGCTTCTTATTTACACATTACACCCAGGCCCAGAATAAACCTGCTCACATGAACACAGGCAACCCTCTGGATACTGGCTCTGGATTCTTTAGAGCAGATGCTTTGATAGATTTTCTGAATGCAAGAATCAGGCTCATGATTGGTTTTAGAGTTTGGACTAATTTGAGTGAGATGAAGCACCGTTTATATACTTACCTGGCTAATGAATGTGAACCCCCCCCCCTCTCTGTTTCTGACACTGGACTGTGGGAAAGCTCTTTAAAAGTGTGGTCTAGTTGAGAGAGTGCCAGGGCTTGTTAGTTGGCAGATGCTGTATGGTGGTCAAACTGCCAGCCACTTCTCACTGTCATCATAATGCTTTCAGCAGATGCTGCATGAGCAAATGTGGACTTAGAGACGCTGTTGATGTGTTAGACACTGATGCTTTATTCTTGTGTATCATCAGTGACTTTAAAAAATCTTAAATATCATTTAATATATTTAAACCTGATTTCTGGAAAGTATGGACATTTTGTAAAATGCAATAACAAGTTCTTTTAAACTTTAATTTAACTGACAAAAGTACAAAAACATTTTTACTTGTTTGTCATTAATTAAAAGGCATTGGAGGAGAAACTGCAATGCTGCTGTTATCGTTTTAGCCACACAAAGTTGGGAGGACTTCAGCAATGAGAAAGCTACACACCTGTTGTAATGTAGAAACACTGCTTAGTTCTCTGGGCCTGAGTTCATATCAGATGAGTTAAAAAACTGTGGAAATATGAGCTGTCATCAGATTTTCTTTGAGAAAAAATGGAAAACCAACACTGTATCTGTCATTGTATTTCAGGTGCATCAGTGCACTGAATATATATAGTATCATTAAAGGGTAAGGCTACAGAGTAAGGGTAAGGCTACAGGATAAGGGTAAGGCTGCAGTGTAAGGGTAAGGCTGTGGGGGTAAGGCGACAGGGTAAGGGTAAGGCTGCGGGGTAAGGCTAAGGTTGTGGGGGTAAGGCTACAGGATAAGGGTAAGGCTACGGGGTAAGGGTAAGGCTGTGGGGGTAAGGCTACAGGGTAAGGGTAAGGCTATGGGGTAAGGGTAAGGCTGTGGGGCTAAGGCTACAGGGTAAGGGTAAGGCTGCAAGGTAAGGCTACAAAAGAAGGCTACAGGGTAAGGCTATGGGAAAAGTCTGCAGGGTAAGGCTACAAGGGAAGGCTACAGGGTAAGGCTGCAAGGTAAGGGTAAGGCTGCAGGGTAAGGCTACGAGGGTTTTAACCACAAGTTGTTTATGTGTGTGCAGCTGAAGTTTGGACTTTAGGCCTCTGACAGTCTTTGGCGTGTAATAAAGGGGCCGGGGTCAGGTGCCTGTCTGTGTCCCCCTCCCGTCCTACTGTGTCCCTCCTGCTAGTGAGGGGGCTCTTTTGTTTCCCTTCTGTTCCTCAGAGTCGGATTACGGAGTACACCTAAGAGCCAGTGCCATAGAAACCCCCCCCCCCACACACACACACGCTGGCTATTGTGCTGGGGTACCGGGGGCTGGTATCCAATCCCAAAGCAGAGTCAGGGGGATGTTTCTGGAGTGTCCCGGATCTCTATCACACTGCTTCTCGTGTGTTCAGCCAGCAGTGGGCTCCCGCGCAGTCAGGAGCTTTCGTCAGCAGCTAGGGGGAGAGCTCAAATGCATGTGTGTGTGTGTGTGTGTGTGCTGGTGAGGGCGCGTCCAGAGCTGCAGGAGTAGCCAGTTTCAGGTGGACCCTGTGGGAAAGTGGGGCATACGGACATTCCTGTGGAGCTTTCATGCGTTCTGAAAGCGTGGATCTGGAGAGGGAACTTTCTGTGCCAAGGACACATGGAGTGAACAGAGAGGGAGCAGATTTGTAAACCTGTTGAGGAGAGAAACCCTGGAGGGTCATGGCTGCTCAGATATGTAAGATAACCCCTCGGATTTTCTGTGAGTGCAGTTGCTACTGGGTTTGTTTGCCATGTTCCGAGCTAAACTTGCATACTACACGATAGATTTAACAGGGCAGCGCAGGCAGGGCAGCGAAAACGAGAGAAAGCTGATCTGAGTGTGTGCGTGCGTCCGTGTGCGTGCGCAGAGAGCCATTCACTTGCTCAGAAAAGTTTTGCTGACACTGTGCAGACTCTTCAGAGAGGTAGCCAATGGTGTGTGTCTTTCTCTCATGACAAGGCGTGAGGACACTGGGGGTATATATTTGAGGTATATACATAGTTTAGGGGATAAAAATGGGTGAAAATGTCAGTTATAGTACAGGCGTAATGGTTTGATGGGGAGGGGTTGCCATGGTAATAACCAGCAGGGGAACGGGAAAGCATTGTCACTGCTGGAATGCTATCCAACCCCCTCCCTCCTGACCCCCACACACACACTCTCATTCTCTGTTTTCTCTATGTCTAATGTGCACTTGCTGTAGCTCTTTTAACCCTACTGCACTGTGGACTAGTCCTGACCTTTACGTGTGGACTTAGCTCAGTCCAGCTCACGCCTCTTGTCTTCTGTTAATCGCCTTTATGTTTCCTATGCTCTTCTACTGTGCAACTAGAGTAACTTTTTGCATTAGACTATACTGGCTTGAAGAGAAACTGTGCTACGACTCTTAAGATGTAAACAATGTCACCTGGAGTTAATTCTTGAGAAACCTACGGTCAGAATTGATCACCGTGGTGATAATGGGGAATCAGACATCTGAAGTGTATAATCTGAAAGCTCCCTCACAGAACAATTTTTGTATTGTGGATTAGCAGGTTGGTGTCTGAGACATTGTTTTATGCTAGTCCTAAGAGTCAGTATCCCATCATTATTCATTTTGCAAATACACAATATTTTCAACAAACATTGATGCATGGTTACTTTTTATGCCATAAATTGAACAAATATAAAAACATTATTATGGCATTGTGCAAAAGTTTAGGCACCCTACATAATCAGTACTTAATGAAACAGTGCACCACCACTTCTGAGTCTGCTAAATCTTCCTGCAGTTTTTTTGCAGTCAAATGGGGATTTTGATTTGTCTTTCTGACCATCATACAATCAGTTCTCTCAGAGAGTTTTCTTGGTCTTCCAGATCTCATCTTGACCTCCACGGTTCCCCTGAATTGCCATAGCGTAATTACATTTCTCACTGTGCAAACTGCAAACTGACAACTCTTTGCTATCTTCTTGTAGCCTTTTCCTGCATTGTGGGCATCAATAACGTTCATTTTCAGAGTCTTACACAGGTTTGAAGAGTCAGAGTATTTGTAAAGCTTGGAAATTGGCACCAGATCACATTTAGTAATGACAGCTGTTGCCATGCATCAGATCTAATGAGACTTTGGAACTCTTAGGGTGCTCAAACTTGCACAGTGCCATAATAATATTTTTATTTTTGTTCAATTTATGGCGTAAAAAGTTACTATGCATCAATGTTTGCTGAAAATATTGTGTATTTGTCCATGTCCTAGAGAGACAGTATTAACTTAACTTTTTCAATTACAAAATCACCAAAATGTTTTATTAATCAAGGGGTGCCCAAACGTTTGCGTAAGACTGTAGTATATCATACAGTGTCAGAAACCACAAGTCAGTTTATGATTATCCAACAGCTCAAAGTGTTTTAAGGCAATTTAAGGATTTTATTTCTGTTACTACATCAATTTTTTTTACCAAACTGTTCCATTGAAGAGAAAGTTAAATGGAGTGTCTAAACTTTTGGGTAACTGTTTGAGTAATCTACAGCTCTGTTCTCAGTTTCTGAAGAGGAAAACCATCTGTACTGACTCTCACTGTCTCTGCTAGGTGAGGATGCAATGACAGGGGACACCGATAAATACCTGGCCCCTCAGGACCTGCGTGAGCTAGGTGATGATTCGCTGCCCCAAGAGGGCTACATAGGTTTCAGCATCGGAGCCCGGACTGCAAGGTAATGACCTTCCCACACAAATGTGCTCTGATGTTGCTTGTTTCGTGTGTTTTGACTTGTCTAACCCAAAAGCTCTGACAGTATGCAGTTCAATATTGTAGGAGGCTCCCATGCTCAACAGAAAGCTGTTTTAAGTGTAATTTCATGTGACTAGGGATGGGACAGTCAAAAATTCGGCTTATAATATCAGTAATCAAACCGAACATGCTTTTCACAGTTATTGCAGCATTACTGTAAGCCATAAATGTTATTATTTGTCTCACAAGGCCAAACAAGACTCATAAGTAGAATGTCAGGGGCAACCTTCATACATTTTGGGCTGAAGAAGGCAGTGAAGACTTATTAGCTTGTACTTCTGTCCACCATTTCCTGAGTGGGTTTGTGGGGACATACTCATCCTAGTTAATTACCTCAGTTACATTACATTTTCAACAAATACAGGTATGTCTTACAAAGCCTTGCACCCCATGACATTCTCTCCATTATGAATTCTCTACCGACACTGAACTTAAGGTTAATGTGCACATATAGACCCCAAGAGGGAACCCTGTTCTTTTGTCCTCTGAGTATAAGACCCTCTTAGCCAGTCTGTAGCCTCCGCTACCCTTTTCAGCAAAGCACAATTGGCTTAGCTTCACCTAAGGGACAGATATTGTGGGTACTGTACTCTTAAGTGCCCCCTCTGGTGGAGTACCACTGCCTATGGAGATTTCACCGGTCAACGCGAAGCATCACTACAGACTTACCTGATTAAACAATGTTTTCACCTACATGTCTGTCAATACTGATACATCAACATTTATAAAATGTAGAAGTCTTGTGGATCATCTACCTTGATTATATTTACAGATAAATGTTACTTTACGTCACTATCAGAACAATACTTTTTCTGTCTAAAAATAACATTAGAGAAAAGGGTTAGTAGAACATGAGCATTTCTATTGGTCCGTTGATCATTAAATCTTGACACAGTGTAAACAGTAAATAATATCTTCACAACTGCAAAATAATAGGGACTATTGTCATGATACTGATCACTGAAATGTATTTAATTGGCAAAAAGCTCTAAGAAATGTATAACTTGTGTAAGCCATGACTCATTACAGGCATCAGTCAGCTCTGGCCACATGCATTGGACACTGTGGCTCCATTTTTAGTTCTGATCAACATGATATTTTAAGCTGCCTATGTGAGTCCTTAGGAAAGCTCCACACTAAGTTTGTCACCCTCTGAAACATGATTGGACTGCCACTCGAGGCTAAAAATATCTCCCATATGCTGTAAACAAAAAATTTTCATTGACATGCATTTTATCTTGAGCCCCCTGCTCCCCAAAATATCTGTGCATAGGCCTGAATGACTGAATAAATCACAAGCGTTTTCTCTGTGTAAGTTCTGTAGTTATTCTTAATCAGCTTTACCAAGGTTTCACAAACTAGCCAGTAAACAAGTGCACGTTGCAATATTGTGCTGGGAGACTGTAGGAGCTGTATGTTTCCTCTGTGCCTTTTCATTTTCAGAATTATTTAAATGGCAAACAATAAGATTTAACATTGTAGCTTATAAAATCGTTAAAGCCAGTAACTGTACCATCCCTATATGGAACTGTGTGAGAACCACAAACACAGCATGAGCCTTCCCTACCATTCTGATGAGTCACTTGGAGGACAAGCTGAATGAATAAGGTTCATTCTGTTTTCTGTTTCCTAACTCATTTTTCTGGATTCTTGACTTGTTAGCAGATTGGCCAGTGTTTGCAGTACCCCATGCCTGCTGTACTAGCCTAAATCAATACTACGCACCATCCAATTGCCCGGGTCACATGGAGGCTAATGTTTAACCTACATGCAGCTTGCTGCAGGGGATTTTCCCCCAATGTAAAAAGAACTTTTGACGCTTGCAGATAATTCAGATGAGTTCATTGAATGCCTTGAAGGCCTTGCATATGTATACAGGCCAAAAGGACACTACAACCAGAGTCAATATTGTTGCCTTGATGGCACTTTCCTTTTGGCTTCCTGTAAATTGAGTCATATGCTTGTCTGCAACCAGTCAGTCAAAGGGTTTGATTTGAATACAGTCCTTCCTGTATGATGCTATGGTGCTTACTATTTCCTTTTAATTCTGTTTTAGCAGCATCTGCCAGGTGTCTGCTTGCATTGCATGTTCTCAGAAAGCACTGCAGGCCTCCCCTCTGTAATCAGTGGTTTGACCGTAGCTGCACATTTGCCTATGAAAAATGCTTGATGAAGATTGATGGCTGGCTCATACAGGGACAGTGCACATTACATACAGTTATATTACGTATTTGTTTATTGGACATAGTTTAAAGGAAACAGTTCTGTGAAAATCTTGCACAGCTTTTCACTCAATCTACAGATAATTGGTGTATTTCTGCATGAAGAGACGTAAAACAGCATTTGTTTTTACAAGTCCTATAAGTAGAGAATCTGATTAAACAAGTGAGAGAAGAATATTTTAATTGAACATTTGGGAAAACAATCCAGTATTGTATACACTGTGGATCATATCTGTAAGTGACAAAGTATGCGAAACTCTACAATTAGCAGTTAATTAGGTATTATTAATTACAGTCAGGTGTTTTCTGTGAAATTGATGACAGTCAGGTGATCTTTCAAAGTCTGACTTTCATAAAACATGATTAAGGAAGTGTATCCTGACACAAACAAAATAGATTTGTAAAGACCTTAGGAAAGAGTTGATGCTCCTTAGGCTGGAAAAGATTACAAAACCACATTTAAAGAATTTAGCCTTCAATAATCTACAATCAGACAGATTGTGTTCAAAGGTGTGCTTGACCAATAAAGAGAGAAATGCATTTATTAGTTCACAAGGTCACATAAGAACCCAGGGTAACTTGCAACTAAGGGCCTCTCACACATTGCTAATGTTAATTTTCATTAGTCCGCCATTAGAAAAAAATACTTTTCATCCCTAACAAAAAAGTAAGAGTCACTATGTGATAGTCTACAGTTTGCTAGAAGGGTATCAATATTTCCTTCGCAGATGAGACCAACATAAGACTTTTCAGTGGGGCTGTCCCAATTTAATCTCAAAGATCGATACCAGGGCTAATCAGGGCATTTTTAAATGATTGGGATTGGCTCAAGCGTGATCAGGCCTATGCCTGATCATTAGTAACTGAATTCATTGCTTTGGATGAGCACCCAATCAATGTTGTCGAGAATACAACGCTTTACTGTTCAACATAATCTAGTTAGTTTAACCACAGACATTTGGAGTTCCGATGTTTGCCCAGTGTCGATACTTAGCCTCACTGCCCACTGGATTAACCCTTTGTTTAATTTAAAGCATGCAGTGTTGAAGGACATCAGTTTTGCAGATCTCATACAGCAGATTGTTTAAAACAGGCAGTTGAGGACATGCTGGGCACTTGGGAAGTAGGTTTACATCATTTCACTGGAGATTTTAATAACTTTATTGTACTTGACCACACTGACAATTTTATCTAGGAAAATGCAAATATCAAATTGGGACTTAGTACTAGCAGATCCTCAATAATGAAAAACATGAAGATAATGAAGAACCCCCCTACTTTTCATTTGAAATGAGAATTGCAATGCTTGAACAATGAGAAGTACCAGCATAAGAGCACTATTTCTCTGTTGAAGGAGGGTGGTGAAAATATCCTGTTTTCCTGCATCTTTTCATCATTCATAGAACAATTAATTCATAATTTTACAAATAAAATGTTTATCTCTATGAACTGAATATTAGCAATGTTCCTAAGGACACAAGTCTTTCTACTAAAGAATGGTCAAAGTGAAATAAAGAAAATGTTTTGGAACGGCTGGGTCATAGTCCTAACCTTAACCCTAATAAAAATGTTGCAGAAGGGCCAGAGTCTCACTAAGATCCCAGAACTGAAGCAGTTTTGTATAGATGAATGGACTAAAATTACTTTGAGATGTTGAGGACTTATCAACAGTTTCTGAAAATGTTTAGTTTTCACCAGATAGAGTACTTTTGCAACTCACCGATATGTAATATTGGATAATGTTTCTCAATAAATAAATGCTCAAGTATAATATATATTTGTCTCATTGTTTTACCTGGATTCTCTTTATTTACTTTATCATTTAACCTAAAACTAAACCTAAACATTTTATCTAAAAACTGATGATGTTTTAGGTCATATTTATGCAGAAAAATAGAAAATCCAGAAGGGTTTTCAAACCTTCATGCACCACAGTTTAGTGTCCGATGTTTAATTCAGTAGTTTTGTACTGGAACACTGAGGCTAATGGAGCAAACAAGTAATGGAAGATAGGAATTTGCAGAAATGAAGCTTAAAATTGGGTACATTTACTGTTTTAGAGTACGTTATATATAGATAACAGAATGTGATAAAGTGTCAGAAATAGTGGTAGACAAAAAAAATCACAATTCTTCCAAGATTTTCTTTTACAATACATACTACATTTATTTATTTATTTATTTATTTAGTTATTTATTTATTTGTTTAGTTATTTATTTATTTATTTAGGCAGTCAGTCAGTCAGTCAGATATCTGATGAGTTAGATTATAGTCCACACATTGCACAGCACTAAGTCCAGTTAGACAGAACTAATTATGGTCTTTAATAGTATGCAATCGCTTGGCAAATATTGAAAGTATCCCATAATGCTAAGAAAAACATAAAAAAGTATTATATTGCTTCAAGGAAAGCATGTGATGCTCTATATTTTTTGCAATGATATTTACTAGCTACATTAGCCTTGTAGATCCAGTGAAAAAATTAAAAAAGCAAACACCATGTGTGTTTTGTTTAATGAACTATATTAGGGGAACGTTATGAAAATTTAATTTTTCATAGAACTTTTCCTTTAAGACCAAATGAAACCACATATTTTTCAGGTTAAGGGGTCAAGCGTTACAGGGTCCAAGAGCAAATTGCAATGCAGCCAGAGAGCATTACAGGCTGTGTCATTCAGTCACTGCGCAATGCCCTCTCTCTTTCTGATTTCTTACTGTCCTCTTCTCTTCTTCGCCTACCATCATACCAAATTCTCACCATAGTCCTAAAGTAAGGTAAGAGGGCATGGCTGTTTCCCAGTCACACAGAAATTCATGTGGACCCCTTGACTCATTTCTTCATGGAACACTGTCTTGTGATGTGCTTCGTATTGCTGTACATTTACCTGAAGATAAAAAACTTGCTGAGAGCTTACTGGCAGGATTTGCTTTATGACTACTGAGAGTTTTTTCCATCTTTGTGTCTGTAGAGCTTTGCTTAATTTGTTGTAAAATTTGGGAAAACTCCACAGATTTTGACCAAATTCAGACACAAAAGTTTAGTGAAATGATTCATTGTGGAGAAATTTCATAGCTCTGATTTTTGTATAGTGCTGGTGAAAGAAACAAGAGGTTGTGATGTGAGCAGTGCAAAAATATATATTTGTTTATTATCCAAAGCAACCAGCGTACATATATGTTTTTATATGTAAATTTGACTAAATAAATTAATGGTTGCCTTAAAAACAATAAACTGGGTATCAGGCAGCATATCTGTAAGCATTTCAAGTACCAAATGTTCTGTGTTGTAGATTCTAGAGGTCTTCAAATTTATTAGACATCTGGTTCCTATCACCACCACTGTGAAGAACTCTCTGGACATTTCTCTATAATGGCACGTTTCACCAAATAACCTCTCTGAATGTTTCTGTTTACATTCATTAAATTTTGTTGAAATGTTTCAAAATTGGTGGACTTTCCTTTGCGTTGTGCTTAACCATTTCATTTTTAGCAACTCTGCCTGAGCTTTCGGTTGTAGAGTGGCTTCTTTGCTTTATGTTGCTTCCAGGGATCCATCAAATTTACAGACACTAAATTCCTCATTGAATGTTTTCACCCTTTTATGGGACCTCCGTATTTTTTTGCTATAAACTTACCCGCCACTGGATATTTATGAACAGATATTGCTTTGGTAGCCTGAATTTACAGCCTGCATTGATTTGGAAAATACCTTGTCATATTGATTGCTGTGGACCAGAATGCTAAGCCCATACCACACATACATTCTGGGAGCACGTCAGTCTAGCACAGAGCTACCGGCTCAGTAGAACCTGTTTTTACCCAATTTTGCTCATTTTTGCAAACAGCAGTATTCAAACAGGATTCAAATCCAGGAACATGCCGCTATTCTCTTTCACATATATCTTTACTTTTTCACATACAGTGATTTCCTAGCTGGAATAATTGCATGATGGAATAATTGTGTGAGTTTAGGACAGTCATAAACATGCTTGACATCCTCACACGGCTCATGCGTCATACTTGCAGGCAGAGCGCTATGCTGTCAGTGTTTTGTGATCAGAAACTCATCTCCTTATAGATTCTGCTTATTTGTCTTACACATTTCAATGTCTGTTTGTTCTTTGAAACATATATGTATCTACTGTCTATGGAAACAAGACAACTGAAAGTTGCCTTGTGTTTGTACGTGTCTGTCCTGTGCAGTGGTTTGCATCCTGTTGGTTTTCCTTTGAACCTGTGTGACAGTTTCCCTGGAAGCTGCATGCAGTAATGTGTGGTTTTGTTTTGTTTCTGTGTTTGTGTTTTTTGTGGTGTGTGTGTGTGTGTGCTTTGTGTTCATCTCATTGCCACCCCTCCCTCGCTCCCTGCACTGTGTGGTAAACTGTGAATGCCAACAGCCTGCGCTCCTTCAGTTCGGATAGGTCCAACACACTGAACCGGAGCTCTTTCACCAGGGACAGCATGATGATCGAGGAGATCCTGGCGCCAACCAAGGACACGGTATGAAAACCCCTCCCCCATCCTCTACACCAGGTGTGGGCAATTCTAGTCCTAGGGCTAGTGCCCATCACAGTTTGGTAGTTTCACTCTTTAAACGCAAACACACTACACCTGGCATTTTACAGGTGAGTTTGAGCAGGAAAAAAGGCCAGTTGAGAAAGTTATATGCTGTTTAATTGTGCAGTACTCATTATTTGTGATATAAATTGAAGAAAATATATACATAAACATTAATATAACACTGATTTTTAATATAAAATCAGCAAGCATTAATTCATAATTACTATGCATAGTTAATAACATTATTAGGGAACTGTGCAAATGTTTGGGCACCCTAAGAGTTACAAAGTCTCTAATTCTATTTTACAAGACCTTAATCAGCTCGTTAGATCTGATGCACAGCAACAGCTGTCATTAGTAAATGTGAGCTGGTGCCAATTTCAAAGCTTTACAAATACTTTGACTCTTCAAACCTTGTGCACACACTTGTGGACACTCAACAACCATGAGTTCCTCTAAGCAGCTGTGTAAGACTCTGAAAGTGAAAGTTATTGATGCCCACAATGCAGGAGAAGACTACAAGAAGTTAGTAAAGCATTGTCAGCTTGCAGTTTCCACAGTAAGAAATGTAATTAAGAGATGGCAGTTCAGGGGAGTTCCACAGGAAGTCCAAGAAAACTCTCGGAGAGAACTGCTGGTATGCTGGTCAGAAATACAAATCAAAATCCACATTTGACTGCAAAAAAAAACCTGCACGAAGATTTAGCAGACTCAGGACTGGTAATGCACTGTTCCATAAGACCTTCATGGAAAAGTCAACAGAAGAAAACCTCAAAAAAAGCTTAAGCTGAAAAGAAGATGGTTTCTACAACAGGACAATGATTCTAAACATACATCGAAATCCACAATAGACTTCAAGAGACGCAAGCTGTAGGTTTTAGAATGACCATCACAGTCCCCTGATTTAAACATCAATAAAATTTTTGGGGAAATCTTAGAAGAGCTGTGCATGCAAGACGACTAAAGAATATTACAGAACTAGAAGCAAGAAGAATGTGAGAAAATCCAAGAATTGAAAGACTTTTAGCTCTAGAAAGCATTTGCAAGCTGTGATTTCTGCCAGAAGACATGTTATTAAGTACTGATTATGTAGGGTTCTTAAACTTTTGCACAATGCCATAATAATGTGTTTTTTTTTTTATTTCTGTTCAATTTACGGCATAAAATGTAACTATGCATTAATGTTTGCTGAAGATATTGTAGTTTTTTATGTTGGCTGTGTTAACATTGTTTTAATTACAAGATCCCCAAAATCTGTTATTTATCAAGGGGTGCTGTACATACAGTACAGAAATCTGAGAATTTTCTCTGCAGTGAATCATTTTCACATTGGACAACTTTGAATAGCTTTATTTACATCTCAATAACTGCATTATGCAGTCATTTTGCCAATGGAATGATGGAATTCCCAACTTTCTCTTTAAAGCTTTTGCTGAAATAACAAATCCATGACTAATGGAGCACCCACAAACCAAAACGAAGTTTGCCCACTAACAAAAAAATGAACAGTCTATAATTTTAATTGTATGTTTATTTTAATAGTGAGAGATAGAATATCAAAAAGAAAATTCAGAAAATCACATTATATAAAATATATAAATTGATTTGCATTTCATTGAATTAAATAAGTATTTGATCCTCTAGCAAAACAAGACATAGTACTTGGTGGCAAATCCCTTGTTGACAAGCACAGAGATCATACGTTTCTTGTATTTAAAGACCAGGTTTGCGCACATAGCAGGAGGAATTTTGTTACACTCTATATATCATTAAGATCAGCTCTAAATCATTATGGTTTCGAGGCTATCGGTTGGCAACTCAAAACTTCAGTGTCCTGGCAGAGTCATTTAAGATTTTATGGTACGTGGCCCTGTCTATTCTCCCATTGATGTGGTGAAGTTATCCTGTGTTCTTAGCAGAGAAACAAAGCATAATGTTTCCCCCTCCATAGTTAACAGTGGGGATGGTGTTCTTGGGGTCATTGTCAGCATTTATCTTTTTTCAAACATTGAGTTGAGGTCAAAGAGCTTGATTTTGGTCTCAACCTTCTCCCAATCACTTTGAATTATTCAGGTGTTCACTGGCAAACTTCAGCCCTTCACATGTGCCTTCTTGAGCAGGGGGACTTTATGGGCTGTGGGAGCCAGAACTCTTAATGGTTGTTAGGGGATCAATACTTATTTCACTCAATGAAATACAAATCACTTCATATATTTTATATGTGATTTTCTGGATTTTCTATTTGATATTCTATATCTCACTGTTAAAATAAACCTACCATTTAAATTGTAGACTGTTTATTTCTTTGTTATTGGGCAAACTTTTTATTATCTATTATCTATTTTAAAGTGACAATACAAGTGGTTTTAAACTCTTCAAATTTCTTGGCCAAAGACCTTTTCTCAGTACTGTACTGAAGTTAAGTACTGTCATATGCTCTTTATGACTTCTGGGGTTGTTTTGTCAGGATATACGCTAGTAGATTTATTCTTTCGCAGTTCTGCCAGATACTATACTGTGCTTATCCCTGGTCCAGGGAGACTTTTGAACATTCTTTTGAATATTTTTTATATTTTTTATTTTTACTTCAGTGCTTTTTCTGACAATATTAGACAATGTTAGTTTTTCAGATGTGTTGCATCCTGACAAAACTCTTTGTATGTAACAGTTTGGCATGCGCTAGCTGCTTTAGCAAACCAGATCACAAATTGTCCTGGTTTTAAAAGGTTCTGTTGTCCCTAAGCAGACGCTGAGGCCAGATGGGGGAAGGCAACACTTCTACTCTGGCTTCATACTGTCTTTTTCCTAAATCATTTGAACTATTTCCACTCAGGAGACCTCGCTGAGATGGGAATTGATGTGCACTCTGTGCTAAAAAGGGTCATTGTAGCTTCTTAACTGTCTGATCAGTACTGGTTGTAAAGAGCTACTTGGGTTTACCTCATTTTGAGTGTTGATAACAGCAAAAAATCTCTTCTTCTTTAAATGCTTCAGGGTGTCTGTAAAGCGATGCCCTTCATTGTTGAGCCCCGTAATAAGGTACAATGCACTGAAGAAACTCGTGTTATTGTTTTACCAATTTAAAGTTCAGAGGCAAACACACGTTGGGCAAATATTTTATCAAAGCTACGCTTGATAAATGTAAATGAAAATGTAAATGTAAATAAATGCTTGCCTTGTGGCCATCAGACCACGTCCGGTGCCTGGAGCCCATCGCTGTCTGAGAAGCACTTTTTTATTTGCTGCCCTGTGGTTTGTAGCCTGGCTTTTCACAGTGTTTTGGCTGCGTTACCTTTCTTGACATTGTTGTCTAGTTTTGTTCTTTCCCCACTCTCCCTCCACTCCCAAAAACCATTTTGAAACAGAGCTATGCATGTTTATATATTGATGCTTTCTGCCTTCAGCTGCTAGATGAGGTGATAAGTGTGTGGTTAAGATGCTAATTGCTTTGTAGGCAGCACTTGTCCTTCCCCCAGCACTTTCCTCCTAGCAGGAGTTATGGCAATGCACTGAGAGTCTAGTATTTGTTGTGGCTCACCACACCACCACAGTGAAATAGTGAAGGCCAGTCTAAGGGCGAGTTCCTCTTCTGATCACTAGTGACATGCCTTTGTGTGTGTATGTGTGTGTGTGTGTGTGTGTGTGTGTGTGTGTGTGTGTGTGTGTGTGTGTGTGTGTGTGTGTGT
>JBBIGC010000104.1:24048705-24101026 GCA_037576955.1 Lepidarchus adonis | reverse complement strand
GTGTGTGTGTGTGTGTGTGTGTGTGTGTGTGTGTGTGTGTGTGTGTGTGTGTGTGTGTGTGTGTGTGTGTTCTCACCCTCAGCACCTGGCTATAGCCAAAGATTATGACGCTGACTCCATGAGGCGGTACAGCTGGACAGCGGACACGTTGGACAATGTCAACCTGGTCTCAAGCCCTATTCACTCGGGGTAAGAGCTGTGTCTTTGTGTAAACAATAATAATAATAATAATAATAATAATAATAATAATAATAATAACTTTTGGGGAGGGGCATTGAAATTTAGGACTCACTGAAAAGCTGCACATAACTATAAATATGAAACACATTGCATAAAATTAACTAAAATTAGAACATTATTCAAGCTACAGTGTGTGCTTCAAAATCTACATCACCAACAGCTGAAAACAGTTGGTAATTTAAAACTATGCATACCATTATTTTTAGGTCAGAATTTCATTTGCACATGTTTATGTGAAAATGTTTATGGAAAAAAACTATGAAGTATCAGCACAGCATCAGGATTCTTCCTTTAAATATTAAGAGAGATATATTTTTCTCTGTCATTTTCATTGCCAATACAATCATTTGTTCTAGATATCAAAATCCTAACTTTAATTGTATACCCAATTTTAAGCGTGTTTAATGTTTGTTTAATTTACAACCAGTATTAAAATACTTGTAAAGACAACAAGAGCACAGAATGATGAAAATGTTTAATATGGTGACAGGGAGAAAGAGGTTAGGGATATATGAAAGTCCAGGGAGTTACGTCTTAACCGAGACATTTTAAACAAAATGTTTTATTATAGCTACCATCCCAAGAAAAGTTGGCTCCTACTGTAAGTGCTGCAGCTGTCTGAGAGTTAGCGCTATTACATTTGAACCCTGGTGGTGCCACAACCATTCATGGTTGAAAGTCCAAAAGGGCAGATCTGGTTTGTATGATATCAATGTACTAAAGTTTCAGAGAGGATGCCCCCCCCCCCAATCATTTGAAGCACAATGCTAGCTAGCAATGATGCTAACGCTGTGTTTGTGGCAGTATGAAGCACCCCTCAGTGTTGGTGGTATTGGGTGATTGGGGGAGTAATAGCTGGTGGGTGGAGTTGCAGATGAAAACATTGGGTGGAATACGGGGGGATAATTTTTTTGAACAGTATAATGTTGTGCCTCTGCAGTTTCTCCATACTTTCACAGCTGTAGTATCACATACAGACATTAATGAAACCTACTTTAGTTTCAGGATTCCACTATTGGCTATTATATTGGCTTTGTAATTGTATCTAGCATGAATTTTACGTGAACATGCTTAAAACATCAACTATAGGTGGTCTCAGAGCACTGTGCTTTGTGGCAGCCATCATTGAGCATTCACCACCTGGGCCACTGAAAAAAGTGATGCTCATTACAGTAACATACAAACATCTCACCCAAATAATGCATTGTTCTTCACAGAGGAATAAATGACATTGTTAATTAAGTGGTTATTTATTTGATTAATATATCACAGGGATCTATAATACATCAATGGATAAAAGAGTCAGATATGTCTCCTTTAAAATGAACATTAAAAATTAAAAATGTGTTGACTAAATGTTAGGAAAAGAAGCTACATAGTCATGGGGTTAGTGAAGAAAAAGCTATGGAGACAATGGTTGGACAGCAGGAGAGTACAATGTGTGTATGTGTACACATTGTCCTTTTCTTTGGTATTTTTGAATTGACTTGTCTGGCGTCTTCTTCAACCACAGTCACAATGTGAATTGTTTTAGAAATGTCTTCCCCAGGATTTCAAATGCTAATGCTCTCTCCCTTCTTTCCTCCAGTCTCCTGTTGCTCTTTTCGCTCTGTCAGCTTGCTGTCCTCCTTCGTGCTCCTGCATTTTTACAGAGTTATTTTGGTGATGAACAATCCTGTTGATTTTGTCCCGCCACCATTGTTCCATTGTTTTTTTGTTTCATTGCAGCGTTTCCTCTCCGCTCCCTCAGTATGACTCCAGGTGACGATGGTTGTGTCCTGTGATCACAGTTTTTCTCTCTTTCTTCTCTTCTTTGTGCTAGTGTCATTTATGCTGTCCTTCACCTACAGTCCATACTTAGCCAGGTAGCAGGGTGAACTAGAATTTGATAAGAAGATGCATTAATAACAGAATAGGAACATGTTCTTTTGTCAGAGAGTGTGTTGTTCTTTTGGCCATAAGCCAACTGATAGGAGAAGCTGTGTCTAAATTCAGTTGTTGAGGTTTAAACAAAGTCATTCAGAGTGGTTTAACTTGAAATGAGCCATTCTAGAAAATCATACAGTGCTGCAGTGGTGGTGATAGGAGCCAGATGTCAAAGAGTATAAAGCTTCCAAAGCTACATGGACACAGTTATTACACTCAGATGCCTGATACATATTTTTGGCTTAAATTTTTTTTTTTAAAAGCCACTCATTGTGCATGTACTTGCACTGCAAAATAGTTCACTAAGAAAACATACTTTTAAAATGTACCTCTATATTACCACCAATAACAACAATTGCATATAAAAACTCAGAAGAAACATATATATTAGCTATCATTTTGCATAGGAAAAAATGGCTGAATTTATGTCATAGAAACTAAAACCTCTTATTCCTTTCACAACAAAGATTCAAGCAGTTTGTCACACACACAGTTATACAAGTACAATGTGTAGTTGTAACCCTGAATGCTCCAACAAGTGTTAGGTTAGTGTTAGTGTTGATGTTAAATTTTGAAGGAAAAGATTAAACTGAAAAAGAAAAATATAGCTATCTGATAAATAACATATATCTATCAATAAACAGTATATACACAAATACACAATATATACAGTACACAGTATATTGAATCTGTAAAAAGATTTAAAAAAAAAAAAAGTTTCAGGGTAAGATATAAAAATGTGTGTCTTGTACATTCTTGACATGGAGTTAATAGAGTCTCCAAGTACCGTGATACCGATATGATTTCTATGTTTCTTTAAACTGTATTATTTTCCTTGGCTTTGTTTACATCTAAATAACTGAATTGGGACATTGGACATGAATCATACAGAATTTCCCTTCAAGCAACACCTTTATATTTTTGAGATCAGCAATGCATTTTTGCATTTAGTTGATGCTTTTGGTCAATTGTTTGGTTAATCTGTTATTGACAACCTTCTAAATATGCTGGAATATGTGTATTAAATGTGGGTTTGAGCTAAACTTCAGGATGATACATTTCAAAATACATCTGGGCATTTCTGGCCTGTATTAGCCCTTAATAGGATCTTATTTAAATAAATCCATATTAAGTCTTAACAAGGTCTAGAGTTGAATTATGCTTTTAAAAGAACATATTAAAAGGAACTTAATTTATATAAGCACTATTTTCTGCTGGTTTAGTCTGCCATGCTTTTTAAGTGAGACTTAACCTTAATATGTCTTCATGGGTAGTGGTGTGTATTACCACATGCTGAAGCACTTTGCCATTAGAGATTATTTGCCACCATGTTATATTCCAACTCACATATTTTCCATTTGTTTGCACAATTTGTTTGCGCCTAACTCCACAATTTCTTTGTATATGAGATTAAGATGGAATTCTTTGTATATTTCTGAAAAAAAAGGCAACAGTTTATGAGGATGTTCATTGATTGTAAGTCATTCAATATTGAAAGGGCTGTTAAAATGTTTCAGGCTTGATCTCACAAACCCCACAAACATGTTCTTCTGTACACATATCACACATGGACCAATTGCACCACTAAAGCTTATTCTCATTATGAAGATGTTGATTTCCATTTTCTTCACCAAGGAAACAGGGAGTTTTCACACAGACACACAGCCTAAGTTCAGTTGCAGTTTGGTAGAATCTTAGCTTTTGACTTCAACGAAAAAACATTTTTACACAATTTTCCACTTATCTCAGATATAGCCAGTCAGCCAAGACTAGCTTTGGGTCCCAGATATATTAGACTTTACTTCTTTAGTTTAGCACTAAACCTAACACACACTATAAGTCGTTTAAGTAAAATACAAATCTCCAAATCTTTAACATCAATAAATCTCAGTGTAACTGAACAACACTTCAATCTACAGTTTTTTTGTTTTGATTTTACAAATCTTATGTCCTTACAACTCTACATACATTTTCATCTACTGTACATTTTGTTTGTTGTTATAGCTCAGTGCAGATCATACTGTGTCCTAAACCACTCTGACAAGTCTTCACCATTTCAGTGAAGAGCATTTACAAAAACACCATGGGCAGCTTCTACTGTTTGTTAGCAACATTAGCCTTGTTAGCGCCATGTGTTGGCTGATCGACTACTATCTGGGCTAAGTGGGAAATTGTATTTTTTATCCCCAAATTACTCTTTTACCTCCAAGTATACTGTACTGAAAGGGAAACCCATGTAGTCAGTGTTGGTGGTCAACTCTTAACTTCTCACCTGGTTTTGATAAAGCATGGAATGTGTTTGAAGCAGTTTCTGTCCCAGGCCATTTTTTCAGTAACACAAAAACATGTCTAATGACCACTTTTCTTCTCCTTGACCAATCTACCTTGGCAGTTGTTCTTGCAGTATAGTGTTTATATATCACATGTACATTATACATTATTACTCAGATTGTAAGGAAGTTTTGAGGTTAATTACTCTCAATCATGCAAACCTAGTTGCATGGAAGCACAAAAGCCTCACTGAAGGAGCTGCCAGGGCTGAATGCTCAATACCATTTTCTTTTGTCTTCTTTTTCACTACCCTTTTCTCTTTCTTCCTCTCTTAAGTTTGGTCGTGTGAGTGTTTTGTTTTTATCACAGCATGGGATGACCTTGACCTCTCAGACACATCTCCTTTTCCTTACTTTTCTGCTTATTGCTCTCCCCGCAGGTTCTTGGTCAGCTTCATGGTGGATGCCCGCGGTGGCTCCATGAGGGGCAGCCGCCACAATGGCATGCGTATCATCATCCCACCACGCAAGTGCACAGCTCCCACACGCATCACCTGCCGCC
The DNA here is from genome assembly GCA_037576955.1 of Lepidarchus adonis. NCBI lineage: Eukaryota > Metazoa > Chordata > Actinopteri > Characiformes > Lepidarchidae > Lepidarchus > Lepidarchus adonis. The sequence continues at coordinate 24,096,028 of JBBIGC010000104.1, read as the reverse complement.
TAGTCAAGAGACACAAGCTTGCCTCCCCACCCCCCATGGTCGAGGGAGAGGGGCTGGCCAGCCGCCTAGTGGAGGTGGGACCTGCTGGAGCTCAGTTCCTGGGGTAGGTCATGTTCTTTCCACACCTTCATTCTTACCATTCCAAGGAGCATGGGAAAGCATTTTAAGTTGGGGGTGCTGAAACTGTAATCAATACATATGCAACGTACACAATGGCATCAAAAATCAAATGCTGTGTAAAATCATTTTCTCTGTACTTGGGACACTAGGACCTGGGAATAATGTGAGCTAGCTGGTCGGAAGGGTCTCTTAAGGCCAAGATTATCTGGTGGTTATTATTTAACCATCGCTATAAAGTGAGTACACCCCTCACATTTTTGTAAATATTTTATTACAGCTTTTCATGGGACAACACTGAAGTGTACAGCTTGTAAACTGTAAATTTACTGTCCCTTCAAAATAACTCAACACACAGCCATTAATGTCTAAACGCTGGCAGCAAAAGTGTGTACACACAAAGGTGTCAATTTTTTGTGGCCACCATTATTTTCCAGCACTGCCTTAACTCTCTTGGGCATGGAGTTCACCAGAGCTTCACAGGTTGCCACTCGAATTCTCTTCCACTTCTCCATGACAACATCACAGATCTGGTGAATATTAGAGACCTTGCACTTATCCACCTTCCGTTTGATGATGCCCCATTCCAGCACCTTTACCCTCTGTAATGTTGTAATACTGCCTGGTGGCCCAGTTTCTGAAAGGAGGAGATCAAGTATGTCACAGTACATTTATGGCGGCAGCACTAATGCAGCCCCAAACCATGACACTCCCATCACCATGCTTGACTGTAGGCAAGACACACTTGTCTTTGTACTCCTCACCTAGTTGTCGCAACACACACTTGACACCATCTGGACCAAGTAAGTTTATCTTGGTCTCATCAGACCACAGGATATTGTTCCAGTAATCCACTGCCTTAGTCTGCTTGTCTTCAGAAGACTGTTTGCAGGCTTTCTTGTGCATCATCTTTAGAAGAGGCTTTCTTCTGGGACAAAAGCCATGCAGACCAGTTTGATGCAGTGTGCTATGTATGGTCTGAGTACTGACAGGCTCACCCCCACCACTACAACCTCAACAATGCTGGCAGCACTTATTTGTCTACTTTTAAAAGACAACCTCTGAATATGACGCTGAGTACATGCAGTCAGCTTCTTTGGTCGACGATGGTGAAGACTGATCTGAGTGGAACCTGCCCTGTTAAACTGCTGTGATCTTGGCCACTGTGCTGTAGCTCAGTTTCAGGGTGTTGGCAATCTTCTTATAGCCTTGGCCATCTTTATGCAGAGCAACTATTATTTTTTTCAGATCCTCATAGAGCTTTTTGCTAGGATGTGTCATGGTGAACTTCCAGTGACCAGTATGAGGGAGTGTGAGAGTGATAACACCAAATTTAAGACACTTGCTCCTCATTAACACCTGATACCTTGTGACACTAACGAGTTACATGACACCAGGGAGGGAAAATGGCTAATTGGGGACAATTTTGACATTTAAATTAGGGGTGAACTCACTTTACTGTGTGTTGTTATTTTGAGGGGCAGCAAATTTACACTATTATGCAAGCTGTACACTGACTATTTTACCAAAGTATCAAAGTGTCATGTTTTCAGTGTTGTCCCGTGAAAATATATAATAAAATATTTACAAAATTGTGAGAGGTGGAGTCACTTTTGTGTGTATCTGTTGTCAACATGTTGGCAACATGTCCACTCACATCATACATTCATGCTGCAGTAGTCTCCATACTGAGATTGTCCAGTTTAAAGATATTGTTGATATTATCTTCGAGGGGAGATGAACGTTTAGAAAACCCCCTGAACTTTTGTTGTTTTTTAGCATGTGAGCACAGAAATATAGCTAACATTAATACTTAGAAGCAGAATATCTTAGAGCAACCATATAACTGTGACAAATGTCTTCATGTCTAGAAATCAAGAGAGAATTACTTAACTGATAGTAGTGACAAAAAATTAAATTTTTTAACAGTTTAGCTTCTGTTCTCTAGTGCTGAAAAATATAGTATCTCAGTTGTATTGACAGTTTTGTTTGGCATCCATGGTAGATGTTAAATGGCATAATTCATTATCCTATATATGTAGGACAACAGTAATGACTAGTCTTTATGGTGTATTGCGTTATGCATGCTGAGTATTGTAATAAGAGCATTAGTGATAGAAATATGAAATATATTGCGAATTGTATCAGCCCAGTGAGGCTCAGGGATTAAAGGCTGCATTGCAGAACATTACATAACACAACAAACAATGGCATTAGGTGGGAATTACCAAATACATTTTATTTCAGTGCTACGTGTGTCATTTACAAATGGCTTTGGTAGCATAAATATTTAAAACTTAAATTGAAAGCAAACCTATTGAAAGAAGGTGTATACAATGCTCCAGATATTACTTTTCTTGTATTTTATTTGTACTTTAATTCAGCACCCCCACTTTGCATATCCCTGAATGCTCCTGCTTTTTTTCTCTCTTCATTGCCATAGAATTCATCTGTGTTTATTAGCGTGTGGTGGCGAGGTGTTTCAGCAGTCAGACAGACCAGCTTCCATTATCATGCCAGACCCTCGATATCTGTTTATAAATCTGAAGTATAGGCTAGTGCATAATGCAGCCATTTCCATTTGTTATTTGTCTAATTTGTTAGTGTTGCCAGGGACAACACTAGAAGTCATATGATCATGTGAGCAGTGAATCACAAGAATGACGTACTGCTGAAAGAGCTCCACCATAATAAACGCACAGTAAAATCTAGTCTCAGGCTAACTAGCAAAAGTCATAAAGGGGAAATTCTACAGAATTCAATGGTTGAGATATAATCAGTCATTCAGTCTGATGGTCTGATGTGAAATGGTTCATTGCAGAGAAACTCATTACAGTGGTGAGAGGAATCTGGGGTCCCATTGTCCACCACATCATTACAGAAACGTGTGCCTTTTTCAGACGTAATGTCCATTGTTACATTTCTTCATTCACTCATTTTCTGAGCCATGTATATTAATCTGCATATAAAGGTGGTGCCGGTCCTAGTGCTTATAGCAGAAAGCATGGAAACATCCTGACTAGGTTGCCAGTCTACTGCAGGGCTTAGGTAATGTTGATAATGGTAAAATAGAGGAATGCTTGAAATGTATTTTGCATTACTGTTGTTTTTTTTTATTAAAATAAAATATATTTAATAAAACAGACATCAGATGTGAAAAATTCCAAATCAATACATTTCTCCAGAGACTTTCACGTCAGACCATTTTTTTAACCAATTTTAAAAATAGTAAACATGTAGAATTCTCCTTTAACTTTATGTCTGATTGAGTGGAAGCTGAGGATTCCTGCAGCAATGACTGTTTTGTGTTCCTCCTTTTTGTTCCTCTAATTGCTGCATGGATGTTATTCAGTAAACTCCATCTTCCCCGAAAACTCCCCCCTGTTAATGAGGGCGAGAGCTTCGTTAGCAGAATTCTGCAGCTTGGGCCTCGAGGAACAAAATTTATTGGGTAGGAGTGTGCCGCTTAGAAAAGACGCTACTCTCTGACAACTTCTTTGACTGAAGCCATTTTACGTTGGGCTGTTTTACGTTCCTGTCACCTGTTTCTTTGAGGCTTTCAGTTGACTGAAAGCGGACTTTGTCAGCTGTTCCAGCTCACTCCGCTGCGCTTGTTGGGCATGTTACCTGCTGCTGTCATGGCTGCTGCCTTTTGCCCATGTTTGATTAGTCTCAGACTCCCACTGTTCCATCCCACGTGGGAGATGGTTTCATTTGCTCTTTCTGTTCTGGAGAAGGTATCATTTGCTGTTGCAGTTTTGGAGAGGACAGCAGTATTTTCAAAAGAAATAATACTGTACAGAATAATGTGACACAGGTGTCAAAGCACCACATTTTGCATCTAGGATTTAGTGAAATTTTCATGAAATACAAAACAAAAAAGTGTCGTAGGTTAATATTAAAATGTATGTGTCGTTTTCATGGTACCTTCTCTGTGATTATACATTAAATGTAATTTCCTCTCATTTCATGACTGTCACTGTGGAGAATGTTGTGCTCATCTACACAGACTTTTGTTTGTCATATGTTTGCAGTAAGTTGTGGAGGACACCTTAATAACATGTTTTTAATAATATACATTACATATTATAACGTTTTCTAAAAACGCTGATAAATTTGATAGCATTAGCATAGCGTTAGCACATCTACAATAAAATGTATTGTTTTATCATGCTCTAGTTATTACAAAACAATTAAATTTAGTTAATTTCTTTTTCCACAAACCCCTTAGGGTTTGAGATCACAGGTTGCGCTCGTTATTTTATATTTGATTAGTTAAAAGGTTTGAAATGTTGCATTCGGTCAATCAACATTTGTGGTTATTTTTTAATTTATTTATTTGCATCTCTTGAAGAGTTTGAAAGTTTGGGGTATAAAGCACACGCTTGTGAAAATTTATTTGTAAGATCTACACATATTTTCTTTATAGTTTTAAAATCAGTTTTACAGATATTTGATCTGATGTGCCAAGTGCCCCTCTTTTTCACGACTGAATTATGCCTCATATGTCCAGTCTTCATTTGTTATTTACTTGGCAGTTGCATCAGCACAACCATTTCCATTCTTCATGTGCCAGTGTCCTGGGTTTATTGGCAGAGTCCCGTCTTAGTGGTGTGTGGTATGTTGTTGCAGCCCTGTGATAGTGGAGATCCCTCACTTTGGTTCCATGAGAGGGAAGGAGCGTGAGCTGATCATCCTTAGGAGTGAGAACGGAGAGACGTGGAAGGAGCACCAGTACGACTGCAAGACTGAAGCCCTCAATGAGCTGCTTAATGGGATGGATGAAGGTACTACATCAGCAGTACAACAAGAAAATATCATTAGTATGGGTTCGGGTTGGCTGTCTGGATGAAGTTAACATCTAACAGTGCTACAGTTATTCGACTGAGATAGACTGTGAGTGCAAGGAAGCATAACTGGCCTCAGCCTCTGATTGGATAGGTGACCCACCTTTTCCTGTATCTGTCATAATGATAATGACAAATTAAGTGTCTCTTAGCTGATGTGATATCTGGCATTTAATTTTTTTTTTCCCAAGTGTGAGTGGACTGTCATATGATACTGTATTTACTGCAGTTAATGCAAGATAAGCATATACTTGCCCTTAGCCTCACATCTTGTTGAATTTGTCATATTTCTGTGTAAGTATAACCTAAAACATCTGATTTGTCTGGATGATCAGCCTATAGCGATCTGGTAGAGGGCTTTCTCTTACAGGGACACTACATTGCAAACATTACAATACATTTCATGTATTTGTGTATTTTAAAATGTTTAAAGGACATTTTTACTTCTGTGTGTATCAAACTATAAAATATTTACCTTTAATATATAGTTGTGACCCTTATTTTTGTATATTATGCATAAACAGACATAAAACATCATATCTTAAACTTAGATAAAGAGAAACTTATTAAACAAATGAGACAAAAATGTAGTAATTGGCCAGTTATTTATTAAGGAAAAATGATCCAATATTACATATCGTTGGGTGACAAAAGTATATGAACATTAAGTTTATCAGGTAATGTGAAGACATAATTAGAGTCCAATGATTTCAGGCAATGAGTAGGACAATAACACTGAGGACACAAGTCCTTCTGTGCAAGAATGGCTAAAGAAGAAGAAAGATATTTTTTTTGGAATGACCAAGAAAGTTAATGCATTAACCCAATAGACAAGTTTGATCTTAGGTCATTTTTATTCTTAAACAGAAAATTCTAACACATCATAAAATATTAATCACCATGGGAAAATGCCCGGACTAAATTTATCTACTTTTTGGATTTTTATGAACAACGGATCGCAAACACCAAAACATTCCCACAAGAAGAATGTGTTGAAGATATCTAAAGCATTTTAAACATAAAGTTAATCAATAATGTGCCAGCTTACTGGACAAAGAATATCCTAATCTTGTGCATTATTTCAGTGACTGTTCAGAATTACTATTGCAGAATATTTTTGAGGAATCAGACGAATTATTTAATAAACTACCTAATAAAGTAAAATCAGCAATAGTTATATGTAACCGTAATACACAATTATTTAAATTTTACTATATGGTGCAATGAGAAATATTCAAAATGTTACAACATGTGAAATAAGTGTAGTGTGTATACTAATGTCTGGTGGGTTCTGAAATCAATGTTTTTTCTTTGTTCACTGCATATTCAAGTATTGTGCCACTGTTTCTGTTTTTGAGAAAGGATTGAAAAGGCTTTTGATTGTCATGTAGATCACTGTTTCACGGTATTCAGGTACACTGTAGAGACAACCCAGAATGCATTGTTTGTGATGCTGCTTCTGTTTTAAACACAAAATGAACATTAAACTTGATTTGTCTCTGAAGAACTGGACAGTGTAGAAGATCTGGAGAAGAAGCGCATTTGTAGGATCATCACTAAAGACTTTCCACAGTATTTTGCTGTGGTGTCACGGATTAAGCAGGAGAGTAATCAGATGGGTCCAGAGGGAGGTGTTCTGTCCAGCATGACGGTCCCTTTAGTCCAGGCTTCCTTCCCTGAGGGAGCTCTAACCAAGAAGATCAGAGTTGGACTTCAGGTATGAAGATACTTAAATGTTAATTCAGAGCTCATTGTATATTCTGTTTTGTCTCATTTATTACAGTCAAATGCAATAAATTAGATTTGACATGCATCTATTATCAATAAAAGAAATGAACTGTGGTAGCAGAGACATTTATAGAATACCTGGACATTAAATAATTAATTGCCATCATTCAATGTGTATGGAAGAAATATTTAATACTACAATTCATGGAAGAGTTAGACTCTCCCACAAGGAACCGTTTAAATGCACAAATGTATGGCTTTATTATTCTCACTACATGCTCTCTCTGTCACAATTATATAAGATGTAGCCTGAGTTTCCTTAAGAGCAAGGCATTATGGGTTGTGTGGTGCTATAGTGCAAAATTGCAGAAAGTAGGAAATGTCAATAGAGAAAAAAATAAGAGTTTGATGGAGGGAGTTAAGTGTTGGAGCTGTGAACAAGAAAACTGTAGGGAAAAGCAAAAAATGTGTGAACTATGCTCTACTATAATAAAAAGGGATACAATAAAATGGCAATAAAAGCTGAGGCACTTGGCCGTAAGACAATATTTGAGCCTGTGAGTGGGTTTTATCTTGCTGGTTGCAGAGAAATACAGTTAATGTCAGGATTTGGAAGTTTGAAAGTCTGAGCTGTTCAGCCCTGCAACTGAACACAGTAGCTTCCATATAGTTCTGATCATGGTCATGAGAATTAGAGACATTATGTTCTACCGTCTTATTTTTGGACTGCAGTCTTATTCATGGGTGGCACATGAATTTTTTATATGTAAAGTGCACTGTGGCATCTCAGTGCCTCACACAAAGTAATTTACAGAGGTTTTGGAGCTCATAACTGTGCAATCAGTGCATGGAGTGCACATTCACACTGCAGGTTAATAATATACATATAATAGTGCATGAGGCTCATACTACACATTCACTGTCACAGTTGGGAGATGACTTTGGTTGAGTGTCTGTGATTCAGTTGCAAAACATAAGGTGTCAATGGCACTGAAGAAGGGAGCTGGCAGGTGAGTGGGTGGGATTTTCACAGGCTTCAGGAATGTTCATGTTAAACGTACATTATTAATCTGTGTTTGACACAAAAGGGAGCGGAAAAGTCTTACTGTTATCATGTTCATTTAGGCAAAGAAAAGTAGATTCACTCATTTCCTCATTCTTGGTCGTTCTCCCCACCAGGCTCAGCCAGTCCCAGATGAGACCGTGAAGAAGATCCTGGGGAACAGAGCCACATTCAGCCCCATAGTGACAGTAGAGCCACGGAGGAGAAAGTTCCACAAACCCATCACCATGACAATCCCTGTTCCCCCACTTTCAGGAGAGGGCGTGACTAATGGATACAAAGGAGATTCCACCCCTTGCTTACGCCTTCTCTGTAGCATCACAGGTAGGGACAGTCTCCTTCTGTGCATCATTTACATAACAGACGTTATTAGAATTTATACATTGAGTGCTTTTTCACAGGTGGCACATCCCCTGCACAGTGGGAGGACATTACTGGCACTACTCCTCTCACCTTTGTGAATGACTGCGTTTCTTTCACTACCAATGTATCTGCCAGGTGTGTAGCCAAGGTTCAAGATTCAAGCTGTTTATTTATCACATGCCTAGTTAATCACATACAACAAGCAGTGAAATGTATCCTGATCCACTCCAGACTGTAAGATAGGAGGTGAAAAAAATCTAAATAAAGCTAGGTTAATTAACGAAAACTACTAAGCTTAAAACTGAAAACTAAGCTAAAAACTAAACCTAAATTACCAGTAAACATAAAATGAATTAGAAAAAGAAATAAATAGAAGGGTTTGATTATGTCCAAGAAGAGTGTTGCAAATGTATGGATTTCCATCAACTTAAGTCTGAAGTTCCAAAGGTTAAATCATAAATGGCTCATGTATTTTACTGTATTTCTAACTCTTCCACTAATTCGCAGGTTCTGGCTTGCTGACTGCCATCAGATTCCAGAGACAGTAGGTCTGGCCACTCAGCTCTACAGGGAACTCATCTGTGTGCCCTACATGGCGAAGTTTGTAGTGTTTGCAAAAATGAACGATCCTGTAGAATCCAATCTGCGATGCTTTTGCATGACAGATGACAAAGTGGACAAGACCCTAGAACAGCAGGAGAACTTTGAGGAGGTGGCCAGAAGCAAAGACATTGAGGTTTGTCTTTTTAACAGAAAGTTTGCCATTGTTCCCATTCTGTAGGCTTTTCTTTTTTGTCTCATAGCAAATATTTAACAATTGTTTTCAACACATTGAGAGTTCTCATTTATTAAAGCGCTGGAAACACCTGGGTCCTCAAAAGATGCTTTAAACATGATGCAATATGAGCCATGTAATGAAATGTTGGGTAAGTTTACATGGTTCACAATTTTACAGGTTTTGGAAGGCAAACCGATCTTTGTGGATTGCTATGGCAATTTAACCCCCCTGACTAAAGCTGGACAGCAACTGGTTCTTAACTTCTATGCATTTAAAGAAAACAGACTTCCATTTTGCGTGAAGGTAATATACTCCTTTTTCTTTTCAGTGTGCTGTAGTATGGTCTCTATACCCGTACCTTTTACTCTAAACAAGTGCAGAGTCAATTTCGCTGTTGGCTTTAAAATGATGAGATCATCCTCTGTTTTATCTTTCTTCAGTCCAGCATGGATTAAGTCTCTGTATGTTTTGTGTCTCACTGTTAAATATGTTTTTTTACTTGATCATGCTTTTGTGATGTTCAAGCTTATTTGCCCATTCTACACTAAAATGCTCTAGATCAGGGACAACAGCCAAGAACCGTGTGGACGACTGTCCTTCCTCAGGGAGATAAAGACCTCAAAGGGGCTTCCCCAAACTGCTGTCTGTAATCTAAACATCACCCTTCCAGCACTCAAAAAGGTAAGGTTGTACTTCTCTGGTCATCCATGCCATATCATGTCATCTTCATACTCAGGAAAGGTAGAGAAGTATTTTCAGCAGTAAGGGTTATACTTGGCCGAAAAACTGCCTGATTGTGTCTTTTATCTGTTTTGAGCTTCTCTGTAGTTGTGGTTGTGGCTATGGCCAACCGAATCAGAACTTTGATTTGGATCCATGCTTTGGCTGAAGTTGCACAGGCTTGTGCTTTCTCAATGGCATAATTTGTGGTTGCTTCCCTGTACCTTTTCAGTTCCTTTTTGTTTTCCATTTATTTCTTCGCTCTGGCTTTGCTCTGGGTGGCTCTTTCTCAGTGTGCTCACAATCGCCCTTTTTCACATCCTGATGTTTCTTACCCCCTGCTCTCCATTGCGTTATTCCCCCTGTTTCTGCAATGCATCTTTGGAACCAAAAGGATATGGACTCAGATGGCGATGAAGAGGTAATAGTCCCGTCCCCTCATTTCCATGTGGTGTGCTGGTGTTTCAGTTGCGTCTGTTTTTATGTACTTGCTCCTTGAAACCACATATTGCATAGCTGTTGCCTGTCACAACATTTACTGTATGATGGATAAATGGGTGGGTGCACTGGCTTAACTCCATACACTGTAACAGTATGTACTGCATGTCACTGGCAAAAGGTGACTTTCATTTTTATTTATTCATCCATGTACTGTCACATTGCTCTAGTCAAAACTTGCAGTTACGTGGCTTTGAAGAAACTAATGGATAAGACACTTATTTTTAGAAGGAAAATAGGATATGTATATGTGGAGTCACAAATATTGCATATATAGGATATTAAATATATATAATTCTTGATTATTCAGTAATCCTTGCAATTATTTAAACAATATTACTGCAGTATCAGTAATTATTAAACTGCGGCTAAGATCAGTATCTCTAAGACGACTGAATATAAGCAACAATTAAGCACTTAATCCTTTACACTTACATGTTCATGTTCTCACGTTTATAATATAAATTTGCTGAAGCCATTCAGAGTGGAGGAAAACTATGCATAATGTCAAATAATTTAATTCAAAAAGTTAAATGCATAAATTATATCGCAAATTAGTGACATAGCTTGACAACCAGGGCTCATGATGGGGAGAATTGATAGGCATTTTTGTTGTTGTTGTTGCAGACTGAAAAGCCAGAACGACGTCATACCTTTGCATCTCTAGCCTTACGTAAGCGCTACAGCTATCTGACCGAGCCTGGAATGAGTGAGTGTGATATTTTACTAACATTCTTGGGAGAGTAACATTTTTGTTAGTGTTTAAATTTAACAAAGACTTTAATACGTGACCCACACTGACAATATATACGTTGAAATTTCAAATGTTATCTGCATATTCTTACCATGCATAACAAAGTCCTCATGCTTGTTTTTGTACATTTTACTTTTGCATGTTTTTTTGTGGTACTTATGTTGCTGTGCTGTGCCTGCTCACTTTGTTTGATATCGTTTACTATCTCTGTTCATTTTCCCCCACTGACAAGAGAACAACGGAACTACAACATATCCATAATATTTTACTTTGATTGGTTTATTAATGCACAATGCAATATGACATCAAAGTAAAGTTCCCCCTCCTCCTTTATTGTCCTTCTATTACAACTAGTCTTGCTCCTTTTGGCTTTGTGATTGTGCCGAGTTTTGATTTCTTTTTGGACAGAAATGCATGGAGAGTCACAAGCAAACTTTCTCTCAGGTGCTTTCACAGTTTGCACTGAAATGCCTGTCACCAAGGATACTCAGTCCTGCATGATGAGTCATTATGGACTTAAGACTTAGCACTTAGCCTGCTTTTTGCCATAATACGGTTTGCTGTAGCAAAGGATCTAGGATATTTTGGTTTGTAGTATTTACTTCTGTTTTGTCAGAATATCCAAATTTGGGACGAAACTGGTTTTTAGACCAAACAGATAAAAGGCACTTTAGTTAAATGTAGGTAGCAAGTGACAGGGGAATGTAGCACATCTAAAGTCAAAAGAGAATTTGTTTTACTCTGGGTTCTCTGCATTTGTCTTGCCATTTTGCATTTCGTTGGTTATTGCTTTTGTCATTATGTTTCTTTATGTGCTTTGTGGTACTTCAGTTATATTTTGCGTACCATTTGTGGACCATGGATCACAGGTTTTTTGTTTTGTTTTGTTTTCTGGATCTTTCTTCATCCTCCAGCCCATTTCATACCACCATGAAAGCATTGCTCTTCCTTCTTCTATGATACGTGCACCACTGACCAATTTTTCCCTCTGGTCTCTCTGTTTCTCAAACATTTTTGTTGCTTTTGTGTTGGATTTTCATTTATCTGTTTAAAGAAACAGTTGAACGAAGTACAACAAGAACACTGCCTGCTGGTTACGCTCACAAACCTGTCTTTTCAACAAGATCTTACCAGGCATGGTCGACTGCTCCTATTACCGTCCCTGGGCAAACAAAATGTGGACTGGGTTCCCTCTCAAGCTCACCTTCCAACACGCCATCTGCTTCGCCACTGAAGTCCGTCTGGTCAATATCCTCAGCTTCTCCACTCAAGTCCACCCTGGGAACCACAAATGCATCTCCTGTAAAATCTGTTAGTGATATTGCATCACCCATTCGAACATACAGATCTCTCTCATCTCCCATAAAGACTGTTATTCAACACACCCAATACCCCGTTTCTACTGGTGTCACGTCTTCATCAATTAAACCCTGTACAGACCCTATGTCAATCAAGGGACTTGCAGCTTCACTGTCTACGAGACCTATCTCTGTGTCTTCACCTGGATCCATACTTGATAGAACGTTCACCATGACCCCACCCGAATCTCCAAAATCAACTGCAAATTTGTACACTTCACATTTGTACAAATCAACTTTTGCCTCTTCGCCCCCTGTAACAGCATCCCCCATTAGAACCATAACAAGTCTGTCGACTCTCAAAACTACAGATGGAGCTGCAATGTCTAAGGGAACAGTTCTATCATCATTGTCTTCACCAGCAAAGTCTACTGTTGTCGCCACTGAAACAGCTCTGCTTAATGGATCCATTTCACCAATTAAATACTCATCGTCCTCTTCTTCATCCCGCATGTTCTCTGGAGGAGCTTGCAGTTTGCAAGAGAGAATACAAGCTACGACACAAGCAGTTCCATCTTCTGAAAAGCCTGCCTGCTCTATATCAGGCTATGACACACTCAAATCTAAGTCATCTCCTTTAAGATCAAATGTATCAAGTTCATTTTATGCCTCTCTTAGATCCCCAGCATCCCCCAGCACTCCTATATCAACTAGTTCTATGACCGTCCCAGTGTTCTCCCTAGTGAATGTTCTCCCTGAACCCCAAGTTAAAAAAATACCAGACAAAGTAACAATTATACCTCAGGCACAAACCCAAACACTGTCTTCTAGTCCCAGATCTAAACCTAAACCACCACTCTACATTCCCTCTGCAGCATTTAAAACAGCCACTGCCTCACAACTGTCATCCAATCAAGAAATTTTGAGGGATGTTGCAGATATGAAAGAGGATCTGATTAGAATGACTGCCATACTGCAAACTGATCCCACTCCAGTAACCAAAACGTATCAATCTCAGGCTTCCAAAGAATCTAAAATGGATGATGAGGAACCTTTTAGTATTGTTGAAAAAGTGAAAGAAGACCTTGTGAAAGTTAGCGAAATCCTCGCTAAGGATGTCCTGAGTGAGGTCAAAGTCTCCACCAAGGACAAGGCGTTTGAGGATGAATGGGAGGAGTTCTCTAAAGATGAAATTGAAGAGGCTCAGCAAAATGTTCTGAGGTCTTTTCCTACATTTGAACCCGCCCTCCCAGTTAGACCACAGTCGGTGCAAGACAAAGATCTCAATTTAGCCAAAGTTGTTGACTACTTAATGAATGACATTGGTGCTTGCTCACTTTCAAAAATCGCTGATGTAAAGAGCAAATATGATGAAATGAAAGAGGGAGAGGAAAAACAGAAACGCACCCTGAAACCTGAGCATAAGCTCAAAATGCCACCCACAGGAATGCGCTCCTCTCCCTCAGAGAAAGATTTATGCAAATTAGCTGATTCATTTAGTGGTACAGATGCTATTTTGGAATCCCCAGATGATTTTTCTCATGATCAAGATAAAAGCCCACTCTCAGACAGTGGTTTTGAAACCAGAAGTGAAAAGACACCCTCAGCTCCTCAAAGTGCAGAGAGCACAGGTCCCAAACCCCTTTTTGCGGACGTGCCAATTCCGCCAGTTATAACAGAGACCAGAACAGAGGTAGTTCATGTCATTAGGAGCTATGAACACCCCGAGGAGGCCTGTGAGCCCCTAATGGAAGAAGCAGCAGCCTTGAAGTCACCGGCTTGCATTGAACCTGAGCCAACAGCTGGTTCTATCAAGGATAAAGTAAAGGCCTTCCAGATGAAAGTCACTTCTGAAGAGGACTCTCTAGTGAGCAAAAGCATGCGTCTGAAAGAGGAAACCCACATAACTACCACAACTAGAATGGTGTATCACAAACCCCAGCTAAAAGAAGCAGGCTCTGAGAGGATTGAAGAAACAATGTCAGTTCGAGACATAATGAAAGCTTTCCAGTCAGGCAGAGACCCCTCCAAAGAACTGGCTGGATTATTTGAACACAAGGCCGGTCAGGATTCTATCAAAGGAGATGAGTTAACCCCACGGTTTCTTGAAAAGGACACAAAGCCCAAAGTTGAAAGAATAATTGAAGTTCACATAGAAAAGGGCAACACTACAGATCCAACAGAAGTAATAATCAGAGAGACAAAAAAACACCCGGACTATGTATGCAAAGGCAGTCGGGGTCTAAAGGAACTTCCCGACAGGGTAGAGGGGGATTATGATGCTCTGCAGGAAGACGAAGAGCTTGCTGAGGAAACACTGCCCTCTTTCTTGGAAACTTCCAGAGTCAATACACCTGTGTCTCAAGAGGAAGACAGTCGACCCAGTTCAGCTCAACTCATTGCTGATGACTCATATAAAGCTTTTAAACTCCTAACTCAACACTCCATTGAGTATCATGATGATGAATTATCTGAGTTGAGGGGAGAGTCTTATAGATTTGCTGAGAAAATGCTCCTTTCCGAAAACCTAGATATAACACATTCTGACACTGAGGATTCAATGACAAGCCAGGCACATGACATGACCCCCGAAGTGCAAGGAGCAGAAGGCGTTTATGGAGAAAAGGTATCTGGCCCCAAGAAAGAACACATTTTCAGGTCAGCAAGGGACACATCAGACAAATCAGGTAAACTATATAAAGATGATCAGTATGATAAGCTGACAGTATTACATTACACCACAGAGCCTGGCAGCCCCAAGCATGCCGTGTGGATGCGTTTCACCCAGGATAGACAAGATAGAAATAGGGAGAAGCTTCTATATGAAGATCGTGTTGATCGCACTGTTAAAGAGGCTGAAGAGAAGCTAAGTGAAGTTTCACAGTTTTTTCGTGATAAAACAGAAAAGCTCAACGATGAACTTCAGTCCCCTGAGAAAAAGCCCCCCATGAGAGACTCAAGGGAAACACGATCAGGTCCAAGTTCAGTGTGCAGCAGTCCTGAGAAAACAAATCAAAAGCGTGATATGGGCTCTGAGGAGTGGGGTAAAGGAAGGCAGAAAATGTTTGGCAGCATGAATGAAAGAAAAAGTGCTAGTTTGCCAAGTAGCCCAGAGAGGCATATTCAGACACGCGTAAATGAGGAGAAATCAAAACTGGAAAACGTTTACCAGCAGTCAAAGCAGGGTGAAACGTCCCCCACGGTTCAAGTAAAGACTTCCAAAGTGAGTTCTGTTCGGCTAAAGTTTGAAGCAGAGGCCCAAAGGCAGGACAAAACAATTCCAACTACACAATCTAAACCACCTGTTAAAAAGCTTCAGGAAAGTAAGTTACCTGTATATCAGCTTTTTGCTGGATCAAAAACATCCACAGATGAAGGGAAATCTCAGATTAAGGTCGCAGAGAGCGAGAAAAGTAAAGTAACCACTGGACAAGGTTTATATAGTAGTAAATTTGGAGTTGTATCCTCAAAAGGCCCAAATGAAAAAGTGTCAGAAAGATTAGACACCGCAGGTAGCACGTGTAAAAAAAAGGCCCAAGTCACATATTCAGAAACAGGCAAAGATGAAAAGTTGGATGCAGCTAAAGACATTAGAACTAGTCAGAGTGGTAAGAAACAAATCTACGACTCCTTAAAAGATGTCAGTGGTGACACGAAGGGGCAGAATTTAAAAAGTGAATCGCCTCTTAAGATCAAATCAGCATTCATTATCACAGGCAGTGATGAGCCACAGATGAAGAGTGTAAAAAAAAAGACAGAGTCACAAATTCCTGTGAGAACATCATCTGGTCACCCAGACACTGATCAAGCAAAGAAAGCTAAACAAGGCATAGAAGTCAAGCAATCAGAAAAGAGCTCATCACATATACCTACTCTATCTAAAACAAGAATTCAGGGTCGTTCAGAACTGTCCAGGGGAGAAGCTGTAACAAAGAAGTCTCAGGATTCTTTAGAGGGTAGTACTTCAAGAGAGCCAAGCTCAAGTAACCTCAGTGACACAAGTACAGTGGAAAAGGTGTCTGTGGTCACAACCAGAGAAAGTTTCAAAGGACTGAAAACATTGCCAGTTTATGTAAGTGTACAAGTAGGAAAACACGTTGAGAAGGAGTCCATGGGTGGGCAAAAAAAAATAGGCAGTTCAGAGAGCCGAACAATTTACACAGTCAAACAGAGACAGCCAGCATCCCCCCAGGGTAGCCCAGAAGATGATACCCTAGAACAGATATCGTTTCTTGATAGTTCTGGTAAAAGTCCAATGACACCAGAAACCCCCAGCAGTGAGGAAGTCAGTTACGACCTCACCTCCAGAACCCCTGACTCTTTCATGGCTTTCATACCAGGCATTGCGAGCCCCATTGCTGAGGTCTCAGAAGAATCAGAGGACTCAGAACAAGGTAAAGCAAACTCATTCAAGGAAGTTGTACCAGAAAAGGTAATAGTTGCTGGGCCAAAAAATAGGACTCAGGATACTGGGCAGGCAAGTAAAGACAAGCGAGTTGCATACATAGAGTTTCCTCCTCCCCCTCCTTTGGACTCTGATTCATCACAACCAGAGAAAAAAGGGTCCTCTCCTTCCTCAGAAGCTGAGACTGATATGATGGAGGTGAACCTCCAGGAGGAGCATGACAAGCATCTTCTTGCAGAGCCAATCATTCGAGTTCAGCCTCCTTCCCCTGTGCCCCCAGGAGCTAATGACAGTGACTCAAGTGATGATGAATCAGTTTTTCAGCCCATTGCTCTAAAGAAATATACTTTTAAGCTTGAGGACAAGGAACAAGATGAGAAGGAATCCAAACACAAAAAGCATGACAAGAATGGGAATAAAGAACCTGGAACAAATGGCAATGGCAAAGTAGAGGACTACGACTACGAACAGAATGGCAATGATCAATCTATTACAGACTGCTCAATAGCAACAACTGCAGAGTTCTCTCATGACACAGATGCCACGGAAATTGATTCTCTAGATGGATATGACTTTCAGGATGAGGATGATGCACTTAATGATGTGAGTGATGTAAAACCTTTTGGATTTTCCAGTGACAATAGAAAGGACATTTGGGCATCAGAGAATATGCTTAAACCTAGTGATCGCACTTTCAGCCAAAGCAAACTTGAAGTAATCGAAGAGGAGTCACCAACCGAGGAGTATAGCAAAGTAAAGTTTAAGAGTGATTCTTCTGTTAAAAAAACTGAAAATGGAAAAAGCAGAGAAAATGACAAAAAACAAACTAGGCAAGAGGGAATGCCAGATACGTATTTTAGCTACAAGCTAGAGGAAGAGTTTAACACCCCGTTCAAAACCGTCGCTACAAAAGGCCTGGACTTTGACCCTTGGTCAAGTAAAGGAGGAGATGATGAAGTTGTCGATGCCAGAATTAAAGATGATGAGCCCAAGCCTTTTGGACTGGCTGTTGATGACAAGTCTCAAACGACTACCCCTGACACAACCCCTGCAAGAACTCCAACTGATGAAAGCACGCCGACTAGTGAGCCTAACCCTTTCCCCTTCCACGAAGGGAAGATGTTTGAGATGACCCGCAGTGGTGCGATTGACATGAGCAAGCGGGATTTTGTTGAAGAGAGGCTGCAATTTTTTCAGATTGGTGAGCATAAACATGGAGGGAGATCAGGGGATAAAAGGGAAGGGGTCAGGAAACCAGATGTAGTCATCTCACAGCCACAGACAGTAGATCAAACACAGGTTAAAGTGGATGACAGCACAGTAATATCATACAATATCATTCAGATCTGCACCGACCGCTCCGACACTCCATCTCACAACAACATTATGGAGCCACCTTCATATTCAGAAGTCAGTTCTAATTTGTGTTCTTCTTTTAAGATAGCAGTCAAAGCTGCCTCTGGTGAGAAAAGGGAATTGGTGTGTGTGGACTGGAACAGTTCTAAACCTAAAACACAGGAAAAGAGACCAGATTCAAGTCCAGAAAGTCAGTTCAAGCAAAGGACAGACCCGTCAAAGGTAGAGCAGAGAAGAGGCCTCCAGACAGAGAACTGCAATAATAATAATAACCTAGAAGCCTCAAGTTTGGGCAATTATATGCAGCACAGGTCTTTAGAACAGCACTTAAACCCTAAGCACAGTTCCTCTGAGCATGAAAACATTCCTAAGGATTCACTCAAAACAGACTCCGATCATATTGTACAAGCCAGGAGCAAGACAGATGTAGTTTTGCCATGCGAGGATGTTAAGACAAAGCCACCAAAGTCTAGGTTGCCAGTTAAAGCACATCCTTTAGTACTTGGCTGTAGAAGTCCTGGTGAAAAACCAAACAAGGAAGCCAAACATTTAGCCCATGAAAGATTAGATCCATTTCCAAATATGAGGCCTAAGTCTAGAATTCCAGTGTTGCAGGTTAAAAACGTTCCTCTTGGTTCTCAGTCGAAAGGAAAAAGCAGGAACATTACATTACAAAAAGAGAAAATTAGAACAGGGTCTAAAGCACCTAAATTACTTGACCAAGGTACATCCAAGATGGGTTCAGCATCAGGGAGTAAGACTAGACAGGAGCAGGTACAGAATGATGGTAGGCGTTCTTTCAGCACACCGGTACGTAAGACTAGGCAGAAACAGTTGCAGAACGCTGTCAAAAGCACTAAGTCAAAGACTAGTGAAACAGTGAAGCTTGTGGACCACTTTTCCAATGAAGAGAAAAAGATGCAGGCAGATGATAAGGATGAAGAAAGCAGCACATCCAGGAACACCTCTTTGTCAGAAGCGTCCCAGCCCTCCAGTACATCCAGGTCTGCTAGAGACGTGAGAGCAGTGGTTGAGCAGGCCGGCAGAGACAGGAAGAGGAGGAGAAGTAAAAGGACTGGTGGAAGTGAAGGCAGTCAGGGTGCTGGGCCTCAAGTGGCCCCCGGCGTGGAAATCAAGCCTAGTTTGTAAAAATTTTCCACTTGTATGATCTTAGTTGCATGAACCGTTGTGATTGCCTGTGGCGTGACCTTACTGTAGTTGTCATTTCTATCATTCTTTCATCTTTCTCTTTGTGTACTTGTGCCTTTGATTCCGATTTCCGATATCACTCTATATGAAATAGCCAGCTTACCTGTAGCATGCTAGTGTGAGTGGGGTGCTGGACGTTTGACCAGTCTCTCACCTGTGTGGAGTGTTAAGGAGTCTGTAGTAGATTGTAAAAGTACAGCGCCAAGGGTGTCCGCATGATTTTTTTTCCTTTTGTTTTATATTGTGGGTTTTTTATTGTTTTTTATTGCTACCTGTTCTTGTTCTGTCTCTGGTGAGGTTTTTTATGTGAGAAGGATTACCTGATAGATTGGTAGGATGCATTTTTCACAACTAACCTCAACACCACTGACAAATTAATAACGCACTGCATTTAGAAACAATAGGTTTATACACTTTTCTGGTTAACACATCTAGTGTATAATTCTTTAATTCTTTCAGCTAAAAGTGATGCTGGTTTTCTAATTATTATAATTAAAAGTTTGGCCAGAAAAGGGTACAAACGCTTATATTAATTCACTTCTTAAGCATACACATTGCAAATTCTGTGAATTTTTAATAAATGTTTTCTACTCTCAGGCCCTCAAAGTCCTTGTGAGAGGACAGACCTGCGTATGGCTATAGTGGCTGATCACCTTGGTCTGAGCTGGACTGGTAAGAACCTAGACAATATCACCACCTGGAGGACAAATCTCCTTCTTAGATGATTTGAACACTTCAATATTCATTACAACTTCACATTCACTTGAACCATTCATAAGCTGTAGAATATCAGCAATATGCATCTGAGAAGAGTGTTTATGTATAATGTCTTTATCTTGTCTTGTCTGGTATGGCGTGCTCAGCATGGCCCTGGCTGTAAACAGTAGGGAGTGCCATCTGCAGTCCGACCTGCCTGCACTGCAGTATTACGTACATGCATCTGGGGGAAAGCAAGAAAGACTGTTAATCTATTTTTAATGTGTTGCAGAGCTGGCCAGGGAAATGGATTTCTCGGTGGATGAGATAAATCACATCCGTGTGGAGAACCCCAACTCACTGACGACTCAGAGTTTCATGCTATTAAAGAAATGGGTTATCAGAGATGGTAAAAATGCCACAAGTAAGTGCCCATATTGCTTTGCTTCAACCAAATGCTCTGGTTGAACGCTGTTCACAATGATCTAGAACCCTTGTAGCCAAACTCTAACCTTAAATATAAGAAACTACAAAATTACTGTTTGATCTTGTTGTTTATTTAGACTTTGCACCCGAATTGTAGAGTGGTGGCTGATGCCTCCTCTCTGTGCCAATTCTAGTGTATTATTCACTACATGTACAGAAATGGGGCTGTCACTCAGAGCACCCCTTACCCCAATATTTGAAAGGCCTTAAAATATTTTAGCGCTTGGTGAAATAGTGGAATCGTTCCAGTGTAGTTCTGTGTTGTTTTAGGTCATTATAGACAATTGCAAATTGAACTGAGAATACAGTCTGAATTACTGTTGTATATGCTCTTCTGTCCTGTCTTAGCGGATGCCTTAACTGCAGCGCTGACAAAGATCAATCGGATGGATATTGTGACATTGCTGGAAGGGCCAATATTTGACTATGGTAACATTTCAGGCACAAGGTGTTTTGCAGATGATAACGCAGTTTTCCGGGATCAGACTGATGGTAAAGTTTAGCCCCATCTAGCTGACCTCTATTTCTCCTTTTATTTCTTTCTTCAACCTTTCTAGAAGCAGAAAATCATAAAGGCTAAACACTTATTGCTCCAAATTTAAAACAAAATTCGAATCTCCATTGGGCTCTAAATTTTCAAACTACTGATACTTTTCGATTCTCCAATCCTCAGTGCTGCCCCTTATTCATCCTGGTGTGACATTAACCAGTCATGGGCAGTGTGATTCTATAGTGTGTTTAACTGTATGGATTGTACATGTTTGTAAAGCAATAAGGCATGCAGCTATGAATATCATAAGCCTTTGTCAGTCAAAACTTAATCCCATCTCCATGTAACAAAGATTAGGGTTAACCAATGTTCATACCGCATAGAATATCTGACTGGACAGCTCTTTTCATTTTGGCCATATAATGATACTTTAAGATGGGCTTAAGTTTTGGTTCTTGCTTTATTAATATAAACATTATGTTTATATGTATTTACAAATTTCTAAGTATAACATGACTGCAAATTTTATAGCACATGTTTCATGAAAACATAATAATGATAAAACTGCCGCCGTGCAGCATGGTCGCTTTGGGCTTTGGGTCTCTTTAAGTTTTCTTTTTTTCAACAATAACAGTAATACAGTACTTTTATGATCACTCAGCTGTTCTGATAGCATGGCTAAATGGAATGTCTGCTTTGTTGATGCCTGTAGAGCTGCATAGTTCTGTAGTGTCCCAGCCTCTGAACCTTCCTGCTAGAGCACCTCTTTCTGCAAAACCAGACCAGCTGCTCTTCCACGCCTGAAGAGCGCTCCCACAGCAACTCCTCTGCCTTTCTACTGTTGGCCGTGAGCAGCAGATTAGCCTTTCTAGCATAGCTGCTGCCTCCTCTTTCGCCTATATCTAGTGCATATAGCTGTACTAACCATGCTAGTCATGCTAACCGCAGCTAAAGCTCCTTAATCACTGCTAGCTCAGCTCACAGCATTGCTTACCCAGCACCATGGGTTACATAAAATTAATGTTCATAAGTAACCCTGCATTATCATCTTCTCAAATCATCTTTCTTTTTTTCTCTCCACTCTCTGCACCCTAGCATCCTTGACTGTCCCTGATTTCCTTACCACTTTTACCCGTTCTCTTTCTCCTTCTACCCAGGCCTTACCTACTACATCTGTGTCTGTTCCTCAGTGTGCCAGTAATGGGTTTCTGTGTGTTAACTCCATTTCATCATTTACCCTCCATGTACATCAGGACCCTTCTGTTTCTGAAATTTATATTTAATGTATATTTAATGTCTTATCAAATGAAACAGGAAATGTAAAGCCTACCCCTAAGAAAATGCTATTTTTGTTAAATGTTTTCCTTTTCCCCACATTTAACCCCTTAACTCCAGGCCTATCTTAAAACAGATTCAGTAACAATTTGAAAATATTTGGTAACTACTTTAAACCAGTATTCAATTGAACTTGCATGCCTGTTTGCTGGTTAAGGGATTTACACATCCATTTCAGCAGCATTATCATTGTTTCATTATTCCTACACCTCTCTGATACTTCCCCTTCCATCTTTTGCTCAGATAGTGGCATTGTGTCGTGGTGTTGTGTCCACCTCAGATCCCCCGGTGTTTGTGTCATTCAGGTTACCACAACATCGATCTGGAGCTGCAGAGTCCCACAGAGCTGAGCTATGAGCCCCCTACCCCTCTCCGGCAGGATGATTTCTTTAGCGAGGACGGTAGTGTAGTCTCACCCATTACAACCCCTGTTAGACCCAGTGAACTGTCCTTACCCACCACCTCCATGGACACAGTCTCCTCCAGTGCAGCACCCCCTACTGTCATGGCTGAGGATACATCTCTTGGAGGCAGAGAATCTTGCAGTCGAGAGGAGGGCTCAACCGAAGATGAAATGGCAGTCAGTCATGAGTCAGTGGCCTATTTGGAAACCCAGGACAGTGAGGACACATGCAAAGATTCTGAAGTGTTCACCCAACCAGCGGGGACTCCACCAGAAATCTCTGGGACAAGGGGGAGCAGCTGGTCTGGTTTTGGTGATGGAGAAGAGGAGATGACCCAAGAGAAGCTCAAGTCTCTTTTGGAAGAAATTGAGCTGGAGGAAGGATCAGAGGATGTGGAGATAACAGAGGAAAGAGTGCGAGAGATTCTATCTCAAGTGGAGCAGGCAGAAAAAGAGATGTCTTCCATTGCAGGGTTACAAAACGAGGCTTCCAGCTCTAACAGGGAGATGACAGCTTCGGCTCAAGGACCACACATGGATACGCAGGTGCAAAGGGAGTACAGGTGAGCCTCCTCTCAACAATAGATTCAGTGCTGAAAGGTCAGGCGAGCTGTATCATGACTTTTCTGATTTCTGTTTAGCCAAAAGCCCTCGTCCTCATCCCTGCTGCAAGCTGAGAAGCAGAACGGGGAACATCCTGAGCACCAAGCCCAATCTGGCTTACTGCCTGAGGCCCAGGAGTCACCCAGCAGGTTGAAGGGCAAAGTCGAGAAGGATTCTAGGAAAGAGGACTTGAGCAGAGAGACCGCAGAAGATAGCACAGCTGGGCCGAGCATCAAGGAGGAGAGTAAAGCAGAGTCTAAAGCTCAGGTACAACTGCAAACATCATTACATGGGAAGCATAATTAGTTCTGCTTGATTAGATTTATTCTAGGATAATATGTTAAGAAGATAATCTAAATGAATCACAGTACTCTAATAGTATTTTTAAGTGTGGCACAACAGGACTATATTATATACTATATGTGTCACTGTACTGTGCAGAGATTCTCTCTACCTTCAAGAAGCACCTCAAGACTTAACTGTTCCATGTCTACCTCAGCATCTAAGCCCACCAGATACGCACAATCCATCTACATAATTACTTCAAGAGGTTACTAGCAACATATATAATGCATTGGAATTATGTCTTACTTTTACTGATGAGGAGGAATGTCTTGCAGTCCTTTTAAGTACTTCTTAACTGTAGAGCACCTATATCTCATTTTGTAACATTTATTGTCTATATCTAATGTACTAGACTTAATCTGAAGCACTTAATGACAAAGAGGAATGTCCTGGACTCTTTTAGCACTACTAGATATAAATAGTTCATATTGTTCATGCTGTAGCACTTGTCGTCTATAATTGCTTAAAAGCACTTAACAATAACGTGTGTTATTCTCTCTCAGATAGTAATGTTGTAGGACTTGCACTGTGTTCCATGACTAAGAGGAATGTATTGAACTTACATCAGTGCTGTCATGTCTGATTTTAATGCTTGATTGTTCCTCTACCTGGAAGTCGAATTGGACAAAAATGTCAGCCAAATGAATAAATGCAAAAGTAATGTAAATATAATTTTTTTAATGGACTAGTATACATTATATATTTTGCCTTGTTGCACAGAATGAGAAGTCAGATAGTATGTATGATGAATTTGGCATCTGTGTGCACAATGCTAAAAGGTGGCTATAAGTAGGGGTGGGCAATCATCCTAAAAAACTATCACAGTCTTGATCCAGGATCTGAATCGTCTTTAGTTTAGTTCATATTAGTTGGGATATTTCATCTTTAGTTCTTTTCTTCAATTATGTTTTAAATATTAAATCAGCAGTCAATAGATTACACAACCATGAAATTATACAGATTTGTAGTTTCTTGTACCATAAATACAAAAAATGTTAGTAGTCCATATGACACATATGAAAAGACACAGGTGGCATAGTCGTCTACTAGGCCATCACTCTTTTGGTTTGTGAATATAGCATGTATTTTCATTTACTATTTCAATTTCTATTATTTCTTTGAATAGTAGAAAAGTAGATTTAATATCAAAGTTCAAAATCAGGTCGCCCACCCCTAGTTACAAACAAAACTAAAAAAGCAAATTTTAGACTCAAAGCAGCTCAAACACATGCATTAGATTTTTGGCTGAACTTTTGCTTTAAAATTCATCAGTCCTGGAGTACAGGGTAGAATCCTACGCTGATGAAGGATATTTATAGCTGTTAGTCTTAACCCATGTGAGGAGTAACAGTTCTAGGACTGCTCAAATGTACTGCACTGCCTTCAGCAGGGAGCACATAAAGACAGTAACTCCAGCTCTGATGAGGAACACACAGTCACTACCAGGGTTTATCGGCGAAGGGTGATTCTGAAGGTATTTTGTGGTACTACCGTATTTCCCCAACGATAGGCCGCCCCACATTACAGGCCACCCTATTCTATAAGCCATAGAAAATGCTCATTTATGTTTTAAACTCTAAAGTAAATTATTAAGTTAACATAAGTTATTAGCAGCATTACTGAATTTACCAATCTAATTTGGCCCCTGGAGGCCTTTACAACTCTGTATACTATACATTATACTATAGCTGAACTAGTATGAACAAGTAAATTGATAAAATATTGAACTCCTACGCTGCATTTAAGCTCCAAGTCATTGCATTCGCGAAGCAACATCTGCAATATTCGAGAGACATACCGGTGACGAAAGCACGCCCGACATCTATTGTTGGGTAACAACAACAATGATTACACATGTGATTTTTGTTTGAAAAACTTATGTATAGGCTTATTGCTGGGGAAATACGGTAGTGCCAAGTGTGCTATGGTGTGTGTGTGTGTGTGTGTGCCTATATGTATTGGCATGGAGTGATTGCTGTAACCACAATTCTGCCAACATGTTTGCTTTGTCTGTCTTGCTTTATCTTCCTTTTGTCTTTATTCTGACTCAACCTCCTTAAGTTATTGTACATGTCACAATACAACTGATTTGCTGCCACAGAAAAAAATCTGCTGAGTGACTTGTTCTGTTCTGAGTCTCAGAGTTCTTTCATCGTTGCTGCCTTTTCTCCTCCGGACTGACTGCCTTTCAACAAGTTGCATATGTCTTGCCATTGCTGGCTTTGCATTAAGCTATTGGTTGATTGTTGACTGTTGTTAGACTCTGGCTTTTCCATCATTTTTCCATCATTTATTTGTTCATTTCACATGCCAAATTATTATTAATCATACTGTAATCTAAACAATGGCCCAGTGATGGAAATTACCATTGGGAGTTTCAGTTGATCACACTGGTATGATGCCTGAGGAGCTGTTTGTGACTTCCATGAGAAGTGTGAGAGTGTGGCTGTGTGTGTTTGTGTGCTTACTCACAGTAGAGTAAGTCTGTGTGTACATCTCCTTCTATAGGGCGATCAGGCCAAAAACATTCCTGGCGAGTCAGTAACAGAGGAGCAGTTCACAGATGAAGACGGAAACATTGTCACCAGAAAAGTAAAAGCACACCCCTCCCAAAACCAAACAGCTCTACTTATCCGCACATATCTATCATCCATTCACCCATTCACCCATCTGTTCATACATCCAGGCCCAGAGGCAGAATAAATTAGGCATAGGAGCTTTAGAAATTTCTAAATTGAACTGATTGTTGAACTGTCTCTTTAAGAAATGCACTGCAGTACAGTTAAGATGCGTCTGGTGGTAATTCAGGATTATTGATAGTACGACATGAGTTTAGGCCCATATTAATCAAAGTGAAACACCTCTAATAAGATTCTAGTAGTATGCTACAGCTAACTGTGATTTTCCAGTTGTTTACCATTCTAGATAAACAATTGACACTTGTTCAGACAGGGACATATACAGTGGTGCTTGAAAATTGTGAACCCTCAAATGTTTCTAGTTTTCTGCATAAATATGCCCTATAAGTAACAGTTTTTCCCAGAAATCCATGATGTAGGTTAAGAGACACACCTATTATGGATTCTACATATTGAGGAAAATAAAAAAAGTCAAATGAGATCAAATAAAACAATATTACATTTATTTTAATCAATTACTTAGTTTTCAGTATCTGTTGATCAGTCCTGCACATTTGCTTAGACAAATTTGAATTCATTCCTCTGTACAGAACCGCTTCAGTTCTGTTTAGACCCACATCAGGCTACTTCTTTGGAAAAAGAAAAACTAATCAACAGGCACCTAGCACCTAGGCTATAAATTAAGCATTTAACAAAATCCAACAAGCTCAGCCAGCTTAAAAGGTACATCAATATTACAGTTAGGGTTGCAAAGGGGTGGAAATTTCCCAGGTAAATTTCTAGAAACTTTTAATGGGAACTTTAGTTCCATAACTTTTGAAATTAATGGATTAATTAGGAATTAATGGGAATTTAAGGGAATCAATTAGAATTAACTAGACATTTTGAATAATTTGGATAACATGCATGCAAAAGGACACAATTAAAAAAAACATGGTGCAGATTTATTTGTGAGTAGAACCTTTTTATCAGTGTTTAATTCTTTCACTGAACACCAAAAATATGAATGTTAAGTTCACCGTATAGTATCCTTTACTGTTTCCCCTTCAAAATATCAAATGAAAAAGACTCCTTTCCTTCCCAAAAGTCTGATACAAAATGTAAATTAAAAGTAGCTTTCCCTTCCCAAAACTTCCCATTCAATATGTCAAATAAAAACTATATTTTATGTTCCCAACCTTCAACTTTAAAAACTTCCAGTTTATTCCCATTCATTTCCATAAATTCCCATTAATTCCCATGGGAAGTTTCCAACTTTGAAAATTCCCAGAATTTTGCAACCCTACTTACAACACAATCAAAATGAACCAAACTGAAAACTGAGGCAATGTCACATACTGTAACTCTAAATTTTGTTTTAAGGCCTAATGGTTAGATAACTGGGTTTGTGAAGGGACCACACCCACTACTGCTCCGTGTGTGTGTTCTCACTGCTTCTGTTGGCTAAAATGTAGGGACTAACATAGTATTATTTAAAAATCTGAAGGCTACAGTTAGGAAATTGACATCACTCCCATGTTTGAAAGGTGGGCTCCATCGAAAGACAGAAAAGCAATGTACTGTAAAGTGGTGACACTTCCCTCTATCAGTTCATCTTCCTGTGTTTAGGTGTGAGGCTTTTGGTGTGTTGCATCACATTTGCCCCCTCTCTCAGGTCATTCGGAAAGTGGTGCGACGTGTGGCCGGGACAGAGGAGAGGGGCAGAAGGAAGAGGGGCAGGCGCTCCAGACAGGCCTCTAGGGCAGAAGAAGAAGAGGTGCCCGCTAGGGAGCACCCTGAGGTTGGCAATGTGTGCAGTTCAGGCTTTTTGTCTTCTGCTTGAGTTGACAGTGCTTGTGTACACCACTGACAGAGGCAGACAGGGTGTTTTGTGTGCACTTGGCGCAAAAGAGTGTTTTTGTTTGTTTGGGCATATGTTGGCGTTGCATTTAACGCAGCACTTAGTCATCAGACTCTTCAGGGTTTGATGGGTCTTTTGCCTGCTTGAGTGATTCATTGAGTGATTCAATATGCTTGCGTGTGTTTTGGTGCAGTTTCCCATGAGCTCTAGGGCACAATTGCAGTGTCCTAGTTTTTTTTGCAGGATGCTTCACGGAGAACCATGAATGGCGTGATTTGCAGAGTCATCTGATGGTTCAAGCAGTTTCTCCATCTAATCTTACTATCTCTGTTACTCTTTCGCAGGTTGCCGAGGGAGCCAAAGGAAAGAAGAAAGAAGGAAGGCAAAGGGAGAAAAAGGGTCAATCGTAACAGCTGTGTGTTTAACATGGTATGTTAAAGAAACTGTTCAGCAAAAAAATCTTGATTTTTCACATACCATCACACAAGACCTGTTTGGAGTCCAAATATTACTTCTACATTTAGATCTGGCAATACAAGGCTAGCATAACACTAGTAGCCAAAAGCCACCCTAAGGTTTTCTGTAACTCCATCCCCAAAACCTAAAGTTATTTTCTCTGATGAAGCCCCTTTCTGATTGTTTGGGACATCTGGAAAAATGATTGTCCTGAGAAGAAAAGGTGAGTTCTACCATCAGTCCAGTCTCATGCCAACAGTAAAGCATCCTGAGACTACTCATGTGTGGGGCAGCTTCTCATCCAATGGAGTGGTCATGAATAAAGAATGGTACCATCCTCCAACAGAAACTTCTTCTAATCATCTAAGAACAGTTTGGTGAAGAACAATGCCAGCATGATGGAGCACCATGCCATAAGACCAAAGAAGTAACTAAGTGACTCATAGAACAAAACATTGACATTTTGGGTCCATGAAACTCCAGACTATAATCCAATTGAGAACTTGTGGTCAATCCTCAAGAGGCAGGTGAACAAACCAAAAACCCACACATTCTGACAAACTCAATGCATCGATTATGAAAGAATGGGTTGCCATCAGTCAGGATTTGGTCCAGAAGTTGATTGACAGTATACCAGGGTGAATTGCAGAGGTCTTGAAAAAGAAGGATGAACACTGCAAATAATGACTCTTTGCATAAACTTGATATAATTTTCAATAAAAGCCTTTGAAAGTCATGGAATGCTTGTAGTAATCCTTCAATACACCACAGAAACGACCAATAAAATGATCTAAAAACACTGAAGCAGCAAACTTTGTGAAGCCCAGTATTTGTACCATTCTCAAGACTTTGGCCATGAATGTAGTGACAAAAAAATCCCATAAAGCATTGCAACAGCTGGCCATCACCCCCAAACCACATGTTGTTTTTCAGACGATCCTGCCACCTTTAAAATACATGTTCAGAAGGGTTTTCCTAGACTTTAAACCAGAAACTCTCACTCCAAACGTGGTGCTATTGTATGCTGTGGGGAGGAATGTTTATAGATGTAACAACGGTTATATGACTCATTTAGGCTGAAGTGCTCCAGCCTCCATAGTTCCTCAAATGGGAAGGGTTAGAGGAAGCTGATGCCAATTACCAAACACTGTGACAAGCTGGACAGCCACAAAAGAAATGTGCTTTTCAACAGTTCTTTTCTTTCTCAGCACAACTGAAATGCAGTCGCACTGATAACATGCAGACACCAGCAAACAGACGTCCTCATTGTTCTCTAATCCCACAGTGGGTCGCTCACTGGAGAATGTTTTAGGGGCCTCCAAATTCTGTGAGCTCACCATGCAGCGAGCCATCAGAACGTCCTTTTCAAAGGCAATCAACTGCATAATCCAAGGCCTTCAAATAACAGAATTCACCTTATCAACAACTCTAATGCTTTAGAGCAGTGCTTCCCATATCAGAAACGGGCTGCCCTGCAGTGTGTTTGCTCCGCTCCAGCTGATCAAATAATTCACAATCCCGTTCTGAAAAGGGTGTGTGCAATATACAGGGCAGAGCAACTTGTGAAAAGGGGTTGAAAACTGCGGTGGAGAGGAAACATTTAGAAACCAAGTAATGTACAGTTCTGCAGAAAATCTCTTTGAAGCATTAATTATATAAGCTATTAAAATTTAACAGACGATTACCCAAAGCCTACACTGAGTATTTAAATTTTATTTTTGTGCCCCTCTAACTTCCATTTGAACTTTTACATCCTTCTGGTCTTAGTTAAAGAAACATCTGTGAGAATGAACATGATGTAGATGTAAAGGAAGAGAGATGAAGACTTTTATACTGAATATACAATACTGAAGTGTGATGGGTGCCTGGTCTTGGTCGGGTGGGAGCTGCCGCTCTCTGGTAACCAAAGGTCTGCTCGAGGGTGGGGTGTGAGCATTATCACTAATGTTTTTATCTTGTCATTGCTCTTGTTTGTCCTTTATATGCTGTAATATGCTGTTCTCCATGCCCCCCCTTTTTTTCTCTTCTGTTGTCTGTTTGTCTCTGTTGGGTGTGTTTGTCTCTGCCTGTCCATTCTGTTGCCTGAGATGAATGGGAAATAATAATGTAAACTCGACAAAATGGGAAACATCCAACATTCTCACTGGTTTAAGATAAATATATCCCCGTCTTGTAGAGCAAAACTGCCCTGACACTACAGGCAGCCAGAGCTCTCAGGACAGGTTTAAAAAATAAAAAATAACAATACTAAAATGGTTGATATGACTTGGGGCTTGTGTGAAATTTTTGATGCTGAAAAGTGAATATATTGCACTGCTAAACTCTTTTTTTCTTCTTTTTTTGTGTACAGATCTGCACTTGTTTCATAATTGTTTTCCTGGGAATGCGATCACTGGAAACACAACAGCAGAAGATTGTGGAAGGGGGATTGTGTGCAGCTTTCACATAAACGCATGGTTTTCAGGAAGAGGACTTTTTTGACTTCGCATGAGCATGAAAAAAAACTTTCTTTCTGTCAGAGGAATAATCGGTGCTGCAAGACCGCCATCGGCATGACGCTTCTTCTGCACCGAATGTGGAAGGAGTGCCAGCGATTAAACAAACAGTGGCACCCAAGCAATTCCGTGACCAAAGATGGTAAAAAAGAGCATTGTGGACTGACAGAAACCTAGGAACACTTTTTTTTAATCACCTTCTCCACTCGCCTTACATTTTTTTCTTCTCGGACCCATAGTTGGGCTGTATAATGCTGTTTTTGGAGATCTTGTATATAATTCAAAACTGTATAAATTCTAATGATGAGTAGCTCACAGAATTGTGAATGCACTGGCAAACAAAGATTTGCAGAGTGCGTTAAAATGAAATAAATGAAATGAAATGCTGATTTCAGCTTTAAGGGAAAGCTTGGGTGTAACTCCACATGTTTTTGTGTAATAATTCACAGGGAAAAAAAAGTTTTTACATGAGAACAGGCTTGCTTGATAATTTTAACAGTGGAAAACGTTTCTTTTAAACCTACTGCAACTCTCAATAATATCAGCAAAATGGGCGTAGCTGTAGTTCTGTTTAAAGGGTTCCTCAGAGTACTAATATTTTGATGCATGTGATACACCTTGTTTTTGATTTCTTTTTAAACCACATAATGAGGAGTGGAAAACGTTCTGTCTGTGTGCACATTCATAGCCCTGTTTGTCACTAATATTGTTTCTAATGACACCACTGCACCATCAGACTCAAAGGGAGTGATTGGATTCATATAATCACTTCATAATGATTCACTGTGTCCCCACACACAGCTAAAGGTTTCCTATGCTATTCAGTCACTCACAGGCCTGAAGCCGCAGAGATAGAGTGAGTGTATCACGATGACTGGCACGCTGTAAACATTTAACTGTTCTCATGTGTATTGGCTCTAAGATGTAAAGGTCTTTCCGTAAGCCGATCGTTTGTAATCATTCTAGCAGTATTTTACTGGGTTTCAAGGCTGCTGTGGTCTTGAGGGGCATTTTTATTTGGGTATGATGAAATGTTTCCTTATGTTGAGTGTACTCAAGAGGGATCACCTTCAGGCATTCATCAATCAATCTGATAACAAAACGTATGACAAGACATACACTGGATGATTGAATTAATTATTTAAGCTTAAAATAAATTGTGTTCAAACTCTCAAAATCTTTTTTCATACTTTGAAAATTGATCTAATGGGTGATGACATGAAATGTTACATTAATATTTCAGAATATATGTGTTACTTGTCTGAACATGGGTATTGCACAATTCAAAGTAGTTTCTATCAGTCATGAGTAACTGAGTATCCTGCTGACAATTGTGATGATTAACTGAGTAATCATATACAGGGCGTCCTGGAGTTACTGCGCGTTCGACATTGAAGGATTCCTTGGTACATCGCTATCTCCTTTAAAAAAACGTATGCAGTTTGTGCTCTAGGTTGTGAGATTTGGCATGTTTCATGGGGAGCAATGCATTGTGGACTATGCAGTGTCTGGGGCGGGTAATACGAGCGGAAATGAGGTGGAAAGAGTCGCTTTCTGGGACTAGCGGTGAGAGGCAGTTGGCAGCACATATACAGTAGAATGCAGTTAAACGACTATTAAATCCTTTACGGTGATTAAGGCGAGAGACACTGGTTTAAGAAATATGTAGGGGTGTGGTGGCTTAGTGGTTAGAACTTTGCCGCTGGGCTCAGAAGGTTGCAGGTTCAAGTCCCAGCCCAAGCACCATTGAGGTTCCCCTTAAGCAAGGTACCGTCCCCCTTCACTGCTCCCTGGGAGTTGTGCTCCATGTGTGCACGTGTGATGGGTTAAATGCAGAAGAAACATTTCATACAATTAATCCCTTTTACTTATATGCGCGAGTTTTCAGAGGAACGGAGGAACACAATATATAACAATAAATATAATACACAATTTGTATCTACAGACACGCAGATACAGACACGTATATACTCTCACCAATCAGGGTAATCTGTTCAATTGGGTGTTAACACAAATAGCTATTAGCCAATCACATGGCAGCAACTGCAATTAGGCATCTAGACTTGGTGAACATGAGTTGCTGAAGTTCAAACTGAGCATGAGAATGGGGAATAAAGAGGGTTGAAGTGGCTTTGAACATGGCATGCTTGTCTGTGCCAGGAGGGCTGGTCTGAGTATTTCAGAATTGATGATCTACTTGGATTTTCACACACAACCATCTCTAGGGTTATAGAGAACGGTCAGAAAATGATAAAATATCCAGGGAGCAGCAGGTGTGAGGACAAAAATGCCTTGTTGATGACAGAGGAGAATGAGCAGACTGGTTCGAGATTATAGAAAAGCAACAGTAGCTCAGAATTTGGCATAAACAACATGAAAGCATGGTTTCATTCATATCACAAAGCTTACATCATCTCAAACTGTTTTTTTAACACAATTAGTTCACTGTACTCCAATCACCTCCACATTCGCTGTTTTTGATCATTTCCTCCATAGAATTGTGGCAGTACAGACCTCCAGGAGCATTTTCTGGTCAGGCTCAAAAAGATCATAATTTTCTGCATCAGTCAGACTCTGCCTATCAGCTAAAGCATTTGTGAGCACTGTTGGCAGTTACAGCATGTTCAAAGCAGAGAAATGTGCTATTACAGTAGAATCTGCTTTCCTCAGTCATTTCTACATTGCACTGGGTTTGTTAGAAAAGGGAAAACCCAGGACACAGCAATAAAACATTTTCATAGTATGTTTGTAAGTCATCCATGCCATGGACACTGGTGTACCCCTATACCATGACAGATTTTGCCTTTTTGCACATCTTGGTGATGGATTTTTTTATCTTTGCCATAGGAAAATCAACATCCATTTTTCGCAGTAAGGTTGGAGGTGATGTCGCAACACCTGTTTACACTGTTTTTCAGTCCATCTGAGATTAACACAGTAATTTATGTGACTATTTGCCATTGAGAACTCACTCAATCACACAAGTGGACCACAACAAAATGTGACCTGTACTTTTAACCCATCACGTTTGCACATATGGAGCAGTAGGTACCCTGCTCAAGGGAACCTCAGTGATGCCTGGGCTTAAACCCACAACCTTCAGATCCCAAGGGCAAGGTCTTGACCACTAGACCAATACTGCCAGGACTGCGGCACCTGCAACACAACTCTCCATTAATGAAGTGAGAAACAATTTGTTCTGCATTTTTAAAAGCATGCTATTTTTTTACAGAAATCATGTAAGTGCTACTAGATGGTTTTAACCATCTACAAAACAACTTCTCAGAGAAAAACGTTATATTAATTAACACTGTTAGCTGGTATATCAGAATTATGTGACCATCAATTTCTGTGACCAACAGCAGTGCTGCTGTTGGGCAGCTTGGGCTACGGTTTATGGCTAGGGATAGTGATAGGAAGAATGATAGGAATAGTGCCTAATAGAGTCATCAAATTTCATGGTTACAAAATTCATTTCCAGTCCTTGGTCTAAAATGTTTAACAGGGTGCAACCAGGGAGAGGAGACTCAAATGGCTGAAAGAGAAAATGAAGGAACCCCTGAAGAACCTGCTGTTTTGTGGATGTTGCTTTTCATGTAATATTCAATATAATATATTCATCTTGATTATGTTTTTTTAAAATAATCATTTTGCAATGAATTATAATTAGGCTAATATGAAAAACACCACTAGCAGGAGCTGCTGTCACAAAACTCAAATAAAATACTGTTTTACATTATCCTAATGGAATTCAAATATCCAAAATCCCTTTTTATCTCATTGTTTCATTTAATTTCACAATCTACAGGCTATAAATCTATGTTCACATGATTCATCATTTTAAAAAGGTGTATTTAGCAGTGGCTCAGCTAAATGCTAAAGAAATAAAAACAAATGATTCCGTGTAATAATAATTGTTGTAAGATAATAAGACTGTAGTTTTGTAATGGACAGTATTTCAGTAGGAGAACGATTACAACGAAAGAATCACAACAAATACTAATAATTGTGTATTTGTCAGGTTTTAACACTTATCTCCTGACTTTGACTTTGACTGAAAGTTAAGTGGAGTAGCTCACTGTTTCTCTCTACAGGCCAGTGCCAAAATGACAGGTGGAGACTATCAGAACTTTTTAATAGGAATTATTTTTTAAATATATAAACAGGTAGTGGGTGTGGCCTAGAGCAGAAATGAGTGAGTAAATGTACTGACCACAAGGACTAATCAAGGAATATGCATGAAAGCACTAATATCCAGTATTACTGATGAGTCAGCATTAGTTCTGTTCCCACAAGGAGAAAAGGAAAGCTATAAAAGAACAAACACATAGACTCAATGTCTACAGGTTGTAGTGCAGCTACCAAACAGGAAGCATAGTCTGAATAGAGGTGATTTCTCCAGACATGCAGACAGCTGGGGCAGTCTAATCGAGATGCAGGTGGCAGGAGACAGGCCTGTGTCACAAAGAGTGCTGCTACCTTACAGTTATGTAAAATAAAAAAGCACATTCCATGGGAACATGTATTGATTTGTGACCCATAACTGACATTTGGGAGTTATTTTCATAGCAATAAGTGCAAATGGGTGCCTTTACTTTTACCAGCTATTGAAATTTTTGTTGAATAAATAACTGAATTAAAAGAAAACCCAACAATTTCCATGATGTCCATTTATGTTTTCATTCAACAGTATACATATGTACAGTGCCCACCATAATGTTTGGGACAAAGGCCAATTTTTCTTCGGTTTACCCATCTGCTCCTCCGTGTAAAATTAGAAATTAAACCATTTGTGATAAGATGCACATTCCATACATCCCAAAGCTGCATTTCAGTTTCACCGTGTAGAAATGACAACACTTTTTCAGGGCACCATAATGTTTGGGACAAAGTAATGGTATGTAAGCTATGTTTAGTACTTTGTTGCATAGCCCGTGCATGTAATAAGTGCTTAAAGTATGTGATTTATAGACATCATGATGCTCTGCCAAGCCTCTACTGCAGCCACCTTCAGCTCCAGCTTGTCCCTTCAAGTTTTACACTGAGGAAATCAGAGAAAAATGAGACTTTGCCCCTAACATTATGGAGGGCACTGTACACAAACTGACAAGTGACGTGAATTACCCTGTTACAGTGGCTGTTCTCAAAGGGTGGGGCATATTGGACAAGAGAACAGTCAGTTTTGAAATTGTTGTGTTGGAGAGAAGGCTAGGATAGGATAGGCTCTCTCTCACTCCCTCTCCCTCTCTCTAACTCTCTCTCTCTCACGCACGCGCGCGCGCTCACTCACTGATCATGGCGGACAGCGCAAGTGAGAGTGATACGGACGGTGCGGGCAGCAGCAGTTCTTCTACTGCACCTCAGTGTCCGTCTTCCAACAAGCCCGGTATAATCATTTCTCCCTTTCGCCTGGAAGAGTTGACGAACCGCCTGGCGTCCCTGCAGCAGGAGAACAAAGTACTGAAAATTGAGCTGGAAACATTCAAGTTGAAGTGCAAGGCGCTGCAGGAGGAGAACAGAGACCTGCGCAAAGCGAGTGTCACGATTGTAAGTGTCCACTTTCTTGCCTCCTGATATTTTACGTGTGTATCTGTCACTGTCACACACCCTGACTAACATTAACGGGACGTTTCTTGCTCTTAAACCTTCGGTAAATCGAGTGCATGTCTGCGCATGTGCGACAGCGTAACAGTAATGCTAATGCTACCTAGCCGATTTAGCTAACGGGGTCAGATTAACGGCGCTTCAGCGAAGTGACTTTAGAGTATGTTACTCCAACCCTACAGCTCACTGGCTGCAGTGCTGATCGTAATTTGGTCGTTTTCGGCGCCTGGAACATTTTATTATTGACCCTAACATTTAATTGAAATGTTAGCGGTCGGTCAGCTAACGTTAGCTTTACATTAGCAGCTGTGGGGAGAGGATTTGTTTTCTATGACCAACTTCGTTCACAAGGGCAACGAGACAGCCCCGTCCTTTCAAACACTTTATACTGAATTATTATCAGGGCTTTTTTTTGTCCACATATGCATCTGTTGTAAAGTCGTCAATATTGGTCTGAAATTAAAATGTGCTAATGAGGCCCTTGATTGGCGCGTGCGAGATACTTTGACAGAAAAGGCTTCTGATGTACCTCAGAACTCAGTACAGTATTCAATGAGTGTAATGAAAGTGGAACACACAACTGTAACCCTAAACACATGGTGCTCTTGGATTTGGTTCTACTAATCAGCATTAACTTGATCCAATTCCCTTCACACAGTGACCTGCGAGCTGTTCTGTGATCTGTGTTGAGCTGTGGCGGTTAGTCCTCCCTGTGTTGAGGGAAGATGTCTTGCCTTCGGCTTTGCAAACACAGTGTCCTCCTTAAGCAAACACTTAAAGGATGGTGTGTCTGCAAGTTTTCATTCCAACTCGGGTGAAGCTCACCTGATTTGGCACAACGAGTCGGTCAGTATTGAGGCAATAATAAAATGGCAGTGTTGTGAATCATGGAACCACTTCTGTCTTATTTGTAACCGCTGGTTGTGTTGAGTTTACTTGCCTGCTGATTAATATCTACAAATAACCCTTCACTGTCTGTGCTGTAGTTTCACTTCTTCATACTGTGAAGAACTGAAATTTATTGCAAAACACAAAAAAGATGTCTCCTGTACAGTCCTTGCTCAAGCTTTTTTGCTCTTTATGTCAACACTTCTCCAACATTGTTTTACTGTGTGTTTCCTTCAGGTGGTTAAAAGCTAGTGTTTTCAATTGGTAACTTTTGGATGATGTAATTAAGTATTGATACACAATACATCTTCTTGTTTTTCTCTTTAAAATCCTCATGGTACTGTGTAGTGTGGTTATTGTATAGTTTGATTCAGTTCATGATGATTTCATAAAATACTTATTATCCAGCACCGTCAAACAAAGACAAAGTCACAAGAATGAGCTTTTATTGAGAAGCTGCCATTTTGTCATGCTCTGAATTCATGTTTGCTGTAATGTGAAGTGCACTGACCAGGGTTTCTTGGTTTTCTCCAAACGACAGAGGCATCCAATACCGCATGGCTTTAACTTAAGCTGCCCCTCAGATACCTTCCTCATTCCCTTTCATGCACAATACCAGCACTTTGAGGTGTGAGACTTCTACCCTGACAACCACATCCTAAATATTTGATCATGTTCCAGCGTCATTGTCAACCCATTGTGGTAATGTCTGTCTTCAGATGGCCTTGTCCTTGAATGCCCAATTCTACCTCGTGAATTTCTGAAGTTCTTTAGAATCTTGAGGTTTTTGTTAGATATATAAATCTGATGCTCAATTAAATCTAATGCACTGCATTTTTGGATTCCTCAAATGTTTTATTTTCTGATTTGCAGCAAGCCAGGGCAGAACAAGAGGAGGAGTTTATCAGTAACACACTGTTCAAGAAGATCCAGGCTCTGCAGAAGGAGAAAGAAACGCTAGCCGTCAATTATGAAAAAGAAGAAGAATTTCTCACCAACGATCTTTCTCGAAAACTTATGCAAGTGAGTTCTGAGCCAAGACATACTGATTTTGCTGTGTTTGTTATATATGGACTGCATATGTCTTCACAATTTATCAGCCCTCTTGTCCATCAAGGAAAATAAACTACCATAGGACCACTGCTGAGTAGTTATTATTTGGAAAGTGGACTATTGTCATCATAACTCGCTTTGACAGTTTGTGTGGTGCTGGTATGTGTGCATCAAACACATCAGTGTTGTCTGGGTTTTTAACCAAATCATTGCTGGGATGTTAATAGTCTGTTTGCATTGTACAGACTTGCCTATTTTATAGCATAAGAGCTAGGCAAGTAAATAGGTGTGGGCGATCCTTCCCAAAAGTTATATAACTTGTGTTTTGCATATAATGCGTAACATATAATGTGTTTTGAACACAAAGGCACAACACATTATCTGAACTGAATTGAATCTGAATCAAAATGGTCTTTAAAACCTTTATTTTAAATATTAAAAAGGTTCTAATAATCAAATTAAAGATAACACAACCATGGAATAAGCCAAAACTTAACTCAGTTCTAAAAAAAGTTAGTAAATGCAATTACAAGAATTAAA
Organism: Lepidarchus adonis; assembly: GCA_037576955.1. NCBI lineage: Eukaryota > Metazoa > Chordata > Actinopteri > Characiformes > Lepidarchidae > Lepidarchus > Lepidarchus adonis. The sequence continues at coordinate 24,057,019 of JBBIGC010000104.1, read as the reverse complement.
TTCAGTTTTGTTTCTATAGCGATTTTTTACAACTGACATTGTACAAAGTCCTCGCCCGAGCTCCCAATAAGCAAGCAATAGAGGTAAGATAAAACCACCTGAACTGCACGAAGAAGCCTCGGGAGGAACAAAGACTACGAGAGTACGGGAACCAATCCATCTCTGGTCAAAAGTGAAAAAATTCTGTTCCATTTTAGCAGCCCCACTGATGCAGTTAACTGAAAATATAACTAAACTGAAACGAGTAAACACTTAAAACAGAAATATCTGACTATAAGAAGAACCACGTCACACTACTTACATCAAGTCCTTTTTTAGGCTTCTGTTCCTCATCCTCCCTGCAGCTGGCTCCTGTTGGGTTGTTTTTCTAACACAACACATATGAACGACACCCTGGTACAAGACACACAAGATAGTTCAGTCAGTCAGCACAGCCATCTTGTAGGCAACCATTGTGTTGGTTTGTGAATGTAGCATGGATCCATAATTATTATTGACCATCACAATTTTATGTGCGATTTGGAGACCGATCAAGATCGTCCACTTGGAAAACCAGGTCATGGCTGTCAAGGATCAAGATATCAAATTGCTCAACCCTACAAGCATGCATGCAACCTACATATTACTTATTTGTAATACCTCAATATTAAACGAATATAAGTCAAATTTAAAATCACGATGCAAAATACTAACTTTGACAGAATCTTGTCAAACTCTGTATAGTCTGAATTGTGTTTATAGCATATGCCTGGAAATGCTTTTCATTCAAGATGTTTATTTATAACAAACCTAGTTATACATGTACAACAAGCAGTGAAATGTATCCACGTATCCTCTGACTGTACACCTAGGTAAGTGTATTTAATATTGTGTCTTGGAGACCTATTTAGACATAGCTGGAATAGTGAAATAAAGACGCCATTAGAAGGGTTAGTTTTCATGTTCTGCAGACTAAATGATGATGCTGTGCAAAGAGCTTTTGTGTTGTGTATTTTTTACCACATTATTGATTACGATTCTCTTGCATTTTGCCAGCATAAAAAAAAAAGTTAGTAGCTCTGGTCTTAGCTGAGCTCTTCATGAACATTCTCTCAATTTGTAAGAACACTGAGGTATTTATTTTATATTTGGTTTTTATGTTTTGTTTTTTGTAGTTATTTTTGTTTTTTTTTAGTTTGTAGTTATTTTATTTTTGTTATTTTTGTTCACTCCCATTTAGAAAAAGTCACTACAATATTAAGTTAATAAAGTTGCTCCACATTAATTTTATGTTGTTGAAAACATGAAAACCTACAATTTTGTTACAGCTTTTCACATTGTCCTTTAATCCTAGCCCCAAACTTGAACACAGCTAATCCATTCCTTTACATATTTTAGAAGAGCACAGGGCCAGTTGTTCAAGGTCTGTAGTGGTAGACATTCTCTGCAGATGGTTCAGTGCTTTTAGAGAGTATTTTAGGAGGGTGGAATTTGTTGAGTTACAACAGGTCACAGTTGAAGCTTTCGGCATTTTCTGTAGGCTGATTAAAATTTTCTCTAAGCTTTTTTAAAATTATTTAAGACATAATGACAATTTATTTATAAAGGGAGATTTTTTTACACAACTTAAATAAAAAATTATATATATATATAGGGCTGCAACTAACCATTATTTTAATAATCGATTAACCTGTCGATTATTTTTCAGATTAATTGATGAATCAGATAAAAAACAAAAAAGTGTTCATTTCTAACCCTTTATTCAAAAATCTTTAGAAAGTGCACAAACATGTTGCTCCTTGAGCTTTTATAATAATATAGGTAAATTATACACCACATTTAAACACAGCTTATGATGAACTTTAAAATTAAATTTAAAAAGTACAACACACAAATATGTTTGTCAATAATAACCTATATGGGACAAAGCACAGAATATACACTGCAAAAAGTTTTGTCCTGTTTTCAGTTCAAATAGTAAAAAAAATCTTAAATCAAGATACATTCACGAGACACGTGAAATAGCATAAGAAATGGTCTTGTTTTCTGAAAAAACACAAAATTAAGTGATGATTTAAAACAAGCAAAATAATCTGCCAATGGGGTAAGAAAAATAATTTGAATGAGATATAATCTCAATCAGAAGTTTTAAGCATCACTTAATTTTTTCATGCCATTTTTCTTGTCTAGAAATCTTGATTTAAGATGTTTTAGATATTTGGACTGGAAACGAGACAAAATTACTAAGAAAGAAAAGCTTTTGAAATGTTTGCTCCGCCCTGTCTCTGTGAGGCGCTAGCATCAGTGTGCGTGAGAGAGAGGCTGAGTGCGTTCACTCCACTCCGTGCTCAACTAAAGTTTTTAATTTTTATAATAATCGCGCAACACAACAAATCAATTATGAAATTCGTGGCCAACTCTTTTATTAATCGATTTAATCGATAAATTCATTGTTGCAGCCCTGGAATTAATTTAAAGGATTTTACTGTAATGTGTTGACTTGAGGCACTTTTGAATAGCTTTGTGTGCTGCTAATAATTAAACTGCAGCTAATAATTATTTTCTTTATGGAATAACCTGCTGATTTATTTTTTCTATTAATAAATTAATTGTTTGGTATGTAAAATCTTGATATTTACAAAAGGATGGGCAAACATGCGTCTTTCTTTTTTCAATGGACATTTTGTGACCCTGGTTTTGTAAACTGGATATCAGTCCTCGAGGACAACTTCACTCCAAAGTGATTTCTTTCTTCAGTGATGCTTCTGTCTCATGTTCCTCCACTGCTTTGTGTGAGTGGTGCCACAACTTAGTACGCCATTAAGGAGGAAAGGAGATGCACGTATGAGATTCTCAGTGTTTTTTGTTTTTTTTAATTTGGTATTAAGTAAAAGTACATGTTATGATGACCATCAATGGTCCAGTTACACTATGCAGTGAAACTGATACACCACTGCAATTCTACATGAAACCTGGAAGTACAACAACTTTTTTTCTCTCTCCTCTCTTAGCTACAACATGAGAAAGCTGAGCTGGAGCAGCACTTGGAGCAGGAGCAGGAATTCCAAGTTAACAAACTAATGAAGAAGATTAAGAAGCTGGAGAATGACACCATCTCTAAACAGCTCACCTTAGAACAGGTACAAAGTGCAAAAGCAGCAGTTGGTATACAGAGGGTCCTCGAGTTATGTTGGGGTTCAGTTCCTCAGAATACGGCTTAACTCGATTTTTGACGCAAGTCTGAACTTGTGCTTGTAATGATGCTGCAGAGGCTTTATTAAACAGCACTGTGCTTTATTAACAGCAGCGACTTGCATAAACGCTCTCTTATTACAGTAAAACATTTAGGAAACATTGCTCCAGATAGAAATTCTCTTTTTAATGATTCAACATACACCACAGCAGTAATCACTTTGGAGAGGTGACTTGTGGCAAAACCTTAGCACAGTGCACTATTAACCCCCCCCATCTCAACCACCAATCCACATGAACTCTTACTCAACACTAACAGTGAATAAAACATAAACATCACAGCAATAACAGCGAAAAACAGTGCACTGGGAATTAGAAGAGCACAGCATAGCCCCCTCTCTCCCCGTCCACATGCAGGTTTTCACACACTACACTGCACACAAGTGTAATGGGAGGATCAGGTCCTCATGTTCTCCTCAGGACATGGTATCATTTACAGGGGAAAACACTCACTTCAATGTTTTCTACAAATAATGATGCACAGTTCTGTCAATTAAACAAACTGCAATTTTTTCCACAGCTGCACATACTACAATATATTCAGATTTTTATATGTTCAAGTGAACTGCACATTCAAATGTGCAGAAATATGTTCAAATTGGACCAGGGTGCCTAAACGGCTGCATACAACTTAATCAATGTAGGGTTTTTGTACTATAATGAACCCGTCCTGTTTTTTTTCAGCTTAGGAGAGAGAAGATTGATTTGGAAAACACACTGGAACAAGAACAAGAAGCGCTCGTCAACAGACTATGGAAGAGAATGGATAAGCTGGAGGCAGAAAAAAGGTCAGTGACATTTTTCATAGGCAGAACCCGAGAGAGATATTTTAACCTGAATTTCCAGTGTTTTGTGCTTTTGTTGTTGCTCTTATTATATTTATCATTTTTAATTGGCAGTTTTATTTTGTAGTTTTGAACAGAATCCTCATGTTAACCATAGTTTAAAGAGCCTATATATAATTTTACAGAATGATTTACAAAATAAATCTAACATTAAAATCTTCTCTTAATGTGCTATATACACATTGAAAAATATGATGTCAGTAACATTAGTTCCTGAATAATTCATAGCACCTAATAGATGTTAAGCTATGAGATTAATAACTGAATGATAAGCCTAGACATTGAGAGTTTAAGTACTGAAGCTGTTCTAGTTCATCAAAATTCTCAGAAATTGGGGGTGGGGGTTAATTCAAGAACTTGATGACTATCAATCTTTTTACATTATGTCGTACTGAGAGTAGGGCTGGGATGCAGAAGGAATATATGGCATATGTGCATATGATCATGCTGGACTGGGTGCTGGTAGTTTACAAACCTAATTGGAATGCAATAGCACCAGATCTCATAAATAGTGGAATGTCTATTGGCAGTGGTCACATCTCCATGTTGCATGCTGTATTGTTTTTGCTTGTGTCTTTTGATGTGGTCTAAGCTGTTTGCATCTTAGTAGAGTGACTCTGACTTGGTGCTACATACAGAATTTTTTTATGTTACTGTGGTTTGTTGACGTGGAGCACTTTAGAATAGCTGTGTGTGCAGCAAATATTTATTTTCTTCTGTTGATTATTTTATCTATTAATTCATACAATATTTGGTTTGTAAAATCTAAAAACATTTTAAAAAGATGTGCTTCCTTTTTCAATGGGCATTTTGATTTAATCTTAGTAGAGTGAATCAGACTGAACACACGGTGCTGCATACAAAATTTGCCATCATGTTCTTTCTTTGTGTTTTGACTTTGTAGGATTCTCCAGGAGAAGTTAGACCAGCCTGTCTCTGCTCCTCCATCCCCCAGGGACATCTCTATGGAGATTGACTCTCCAGAAAACATGATGCGACACATCCGCTTTCTGAAGAGCGAGGTGGAGAGGCTGAAGAAGAACCTGCGCACTGCTGAACTGCAACGTGAGTTTTGTTACCCAAAGCTCCTACAAGCTTGAATATATAGCCAAAAAAGTGTAGCATGTGTTGTTCTAGCATTATATTATGTTTAAACTGGAAATAAAACAGGCAGCCCAATACATTAAATTAAGATTTTTTTTTTTTTTACTGTTTCTTGTAAGCTTGTAAGATCTTGAAGCAGTTGCTAGAAAATGGCACATTTTCGTCAATGCTAAACCCTCAGTAAAGATGCAATTTGTATAGAATTCAAACATTAGAATACTGTCGGCATAATCCTTCTGTGCCTATAAATAATGTTCTAAATATGTTCTTAAAAAAAAAAATTATTTTAAAAAGTAATGAAAGGTTTTTCACTTTGGGTACATAATGATATCCAAATGTTATCAATATGTGCACATATTTGCTTGAAAAATATGCATCAGAATAATGTTTAATATTGGAGCGAAATGTCTAAGCTGTATTTGATCTGCACGCTTGCAGTGGTTCTGAAAACGGCAGCTGATGATCATTTAAAAAGAAAAGCAAACTTGGATGTGCTTCTTGTTAATACATGACTAGAAACGTCAGGTGGTTGTGTTGTGAATGTCAGTGACCACTAGGTGGAGCTACACACATTCAAAGCCGACCTACCATGCTGATGAAATCCTCAGCTCAGGTTACTCACTCCTAAAGTTGCACTGTAATTTCTCCACTTTTCATGCAAAGCAGGATAACTGACTGCTTGATCCCAGGTGATTTCTGTGGGGATAAGAACATTGTGCCAGAGGGAGATTGTGTTGCTTGCAGAGCACTGTCATAGCCCCCTTGCTTTTACTAATGTGTGTGTGTTTGTGCGCACACAGATAAAAAATCCTGTTGGGCCAAGTTTACTTTTATTAGTTTTACTTGGTTTGACAAAAGAATAAAACAAAAAGCACAAAGTGAGCTTGAAACATGTACGTTTTTAGGATCTTTGTTGTACAGACACTTGTCTCACTAAACATAATCCAGGGGGAGACTGTCTGCTGATGTATTAATCATGTTTTAGATCACCGTGCCAAATATATTAATGTTACTATGTGTCTTATGATGCTAATGCTGCTGCTTCACATTCTCTTTAAAGGATGTTTACACTTTTTTCCATTGTGTATATACTACCTGTGCCAACTGTGGTCTCTACAGCTGTGTTAATGACAGTGTGTACTTTGCTCACGTCAGACACAGAGAATCGGGCCCAGTACATTGAGGAAGAGCGAATCATGCGGGAGGAGAATATTCGCCTGCAAAGGAAACTTCAACGGGAGGTGGAGCGGCGAGAGGCTCTGTGCAGGCAGCTGTCAGAGAGTGAGTCCAGCCTGGAAATGGACGATGAGAGGTAATTATTTCCAGCAGTGATGCAGTATGAATCTTAAGCTTCCAAAGGTTCCCAGCATAAAGCATGACCAAAAACGAAAACTGACAGAAGGACAAACACTTAATCTCTCCCTGAAAAACCAAAACAGTTACTGAACTGCTCCAGAAGTGCAAGATCTAATCTCTGCAGTGCTGTGACCTTTGATGACTATTGCTGTTCTTCAATATAGTGTCAACTCACTGGAGGTGTTCAGACTTCTTCAATTAACTGCATTTAAATGGTGTTCCCAGGAGCATGGAAAAAAAAATAAAAAAATCTGGCCATCCAGTTTTCAGGGTTGTGTTTGGGAAAGTAGCACGGTGAATAGACTCCCTAGTGGTTTATTGACATTGCCTTTCTTTTGCTATAGGTACTTTAATGAAATGTCGGCCCAAGGCCTTCGTCCCCGCACTGTGTCCAGCCCAATCCCCTACTCACCCTCTCCAAACTCCAGCAGACCCATATCACCAGGTATGCATGAACAACACAAATCTTACCTTATTTCATTATTGTACTTTGCAGGCAGTGGGCAGTGTATAGAGTGGGGCAAAAAAAGTATTCAGTCAGCGACCAATTGTGCAAGTTCTCCCATTTAAAAAGATCAAAGAGGCCTGTAATTTTCATGATAGCTTTATCTCAACTATGAGGGACAAAATGAGAAAAAAATCCAGAAAATCACATTGTCTTATTCTTAAAGAATCTTTGCAAATTATGGTGGAAAATAAGTATTTTGTCACCTACAAACAAGCAAGATTTCTGGCTCTCACAGATCTGTAACTTCTTCTTTAAGAAGCTCTTTTTTCATTCACTCATCGCCTGAATTAATGGCACCTGTTTGAACTTGTTATCAGTATAAAAGACGCCTGTCCACAACCTCAAACAGTCACACTCCAAACTCCACTATGGCCAAGACCAAAGAGCTGTCAAATAACACCAGAAACAAAATTGTAGACCTGCACCAGGCTGGGAAAACTGAATCTGCAATAGGTAAGCAGCTTGGTGTGAAGAAATCAACTGTGGTAGCAATTATTAGAAAATAAAAGACATACATACTGTGAACAGGATCGGTTTACAGACAACACCAACATGAGGGAATAGGCAAAAACAACCCCTAAGGGAAGATTTATTAACAGAATAAATGGTAGAGAAAGGAGCGTGAATGTGGGGAAACGGCTCATGCGGAGGGATCAGCAAGGCAGTGGATCTTAATACTAGTCGGGTTCACCCTCATCTGTTCCCGAGACCAGTGGAACATATGGGAGAGTAAACAGACAGAGGTTAGACACAATAAGACACAGAGAACTGAGGTTAAGGAACACAATGAGGGAATGGCTCAGGAATGCTGGCATACTAGTAAGCGAGCATAACACTGAGCACACGTGTCTCAGCGGGGACGCGTTTTAAAGGCGTTACCCTTGGTCTTAATCAGTCTAAATGCAGAACCAGCTGAGGGAGAGCAGGCGGATCCCACCGGGACTCGCGTACACTGGTTACGCACAGCTCGACTCTTTCTGAACAGTGAACAGGCGCTGTCCCAGGTGCTGAAACCTGGGTTTGGCTGCACTCCGTCATTGGTGCGGGTTGGTGAAGCGTATTGGTGAATGACCTGCAGAGAGCTGGGACCAAAGTAAGAAAGGCTACCATCAGTAACACACTATGCAGCCAGGGACTCAAATCCTGCAGTGCCAGACGTGTCCCCCTGCTTAAGCCAGTACATGTCCAGGACTATCTGAAGTTTGTTTGAGAGCATTTGGATGATCTAGAAGAGGATTGGGAGAATGTCATATGGTCAGATGAAACCAAA
>JBBIGC010000104.1:24026816-24041328 GCA_037576955.1 Lepidarchus adonis | reverse complement strand
GCCGGTGTCCTTGATTTATTTATTTATTTATTTACTGGCCCCCTCTGCATCTGGATTCAAATATAAATACCCGTGCTTGGCCCTTGCCAGCACATTACACCTTTTGCATGAATTACTGCATCAATGTGACGTGGCATGGAGGTGATCAGCCTGTGACACTGCTGAGGTGTAATGGAAGTCCAGGTTGCTTTGATCTCAGCCTTCAGATCGTCTGAATTGTTGGGTCTGGTGTCGCTCATCTTCCTCTTGACAATAATCATAGATTCTCTATGGTGTTCAGGTCAAGTGAGTTTGCTGACCAATCAAGCACAGTAACACCCTGGTGGTTGAACCAGCTTTTCTCTTTAGCCCAGGTAAGATGCTTCTGACATTGTCTCTGGCTTGACATGAGGAGTGAGACATTTGTAGCCCGTGTCTAGGATTCATCTGTGCATAGTGGTTAGTGATGCGCTGACTCCAGCCTCAGTCCACTCCTTGTGAAGCTTCCCCAAATTCTTCCTCTCAAGGCTGCGGTTAAATATGCTTGAATACAGCGCTCTGTGAACAATCAGCTTCTTTAGCAATGACCTTTTGTGGCTTACCCTCCTTGTGGAGGGTGTCAATGACTGTCAAGTCAGCAGTCTTCCCCATGACTGTGTAGCCTCCTGACCCAGACTGAGACTGAGACTGAGAAAGTTCAGGAAACCTTTGAAGGTGTTTTGGGTTAATTATCTGATTAAAGTGTAACACCATGACTTTCCAAGACTGAACTTTTTCACAATGTTCTAATTTTTTGAGAGAAATTTGGGTTTTATAATCTAAAAGCTATAATAATTGAAATTCCAAGAAGTAAAGACATATTTCACCCTATGTGTAATGAATCTATATAATATACGGATTTCACTTCCTGAAAATAAATTTTTCACAATATTAAATTTTTTTTTTTAGATGTTCCTTTAACTGCTTATGGTAGTTGCATAATAAATCCTGAAGTGAATAGGAATATGTGCTCAAGTTCCAGTAAATGCCTCCAAACCTCTGTGCTTCATCAGGCAACAAGATAATGATCCCAAACATAATACTAAGGCAACATGGGAGTTCCTCAAAGCAAAAAATGGAAAATTCTTGAATGACCAAGCCAGTCTCATTATTTAAATCCAATTAAGTATGACTTCCATGTTGTGAAGAAAAAACATAACGGGACAAGCTCCTGGAACAAGCAGGAGTTGAAGGTAGCTGTGGTGGAGGCCTGACAGAGCATTATTATGTCTATGAATCACAGACTTCAAGCAGTTGTCGCATGCAAGGTATACGCAACAAAGTACTAAACATGACAGCTTTTATCTACCATTACTTTGTCCAAAACATTATGGTGCTTGAAATGAGGGGGGGCTGTGTATATGAAGTGTTGCGATTTTTCCATTGTGAAACTAAAATGTATAAAAACAATAAGATTAAATCTAGAATGTGCACTTTAATAATGTTTGAATTGTATTATTTAAATGTTTACATTGAGGAGCAGAGGGATAAATAAAAGAAAACATTATGGAGAGCGAGCACTGTATGTATTTATAGTTGTGTAAAAAAAATCAGCCCACCCTTTCCAATCATTGTATAATGTAATGGTCCTGGGATGCGCCGATTGACTGAGCAGTGTGTGGGATAGTAGCTTGGTACCTCAGTGTTGCCTGGACTTGAACCTGTAACCAGTTCCAATCCCATTTAAGCTTGTGTGTGCACAGGCAGCATGTCTGCAGTATGTTTTTACAGACATGCAGTACTGTACTGAAATATTATTAACACCCAATGCATATTGGGTTATGTCTGAAGAACACATTGATTTACTGTATGATTTTAAGCCACTAAAACCGAAACCTGCTAATGTAGCACTGATCCCCAGCAGCAGCAGCAACCGGTCTGAACTGGAAACAGCACGTGCAGCCCCGATGACACACGTGGCGCATTGTTTACGCCCCACATTCAAATAAACACTGAAATCAGAAAAATATAAGACGAGGGTCCAAGACGTGGGCTTTAGTCGTTGTCAACTGCACATAAACATTAAGCTCGTGTTCAAGGATCTGCTCTGATTAAAGAGCGATGTTTCAGCGTCAAGACTTAAGATGTAAAAACAAACGACGAGCACCGTTGGTGTGATTCTGGTGCCGCGTTTCTCACACGGCGCTGTAATTAGGAAGTTGTGAGCAGCGCGCGCTCAGTCATACCAGCGAGAACAGCTTCAAACCGGTTTCAGCGCCGGTCAACAAAAGCGCTGAGAGAGAGGGAGAGAGAAAGACCTGGTGTTCAGAGCGAGGATGAAGACCTCTGTATCGTTGTGTTTTTATTGTCATTGCTTCAGACCGAGCTGAGATGAACGGCATGTAGCATGGTGTTCCCAGGAGCCGGTTCTCCATCTCCGCGCGCGCGCTGAAACGCTCTTATTCCTCACTGCATTTTCTGCTTTTGTGGTAAGTACGTCATCATTTTTGCTGGTGTCAGTTTTCTGTAGTGTTCGACCCAATCTCGTTTTTATTTAAAAAAAAAATAAGATTACCAGCTCAAATGTTTTTCACAGCTTTTTCATTTTGCTCATGTCGGTTGGGCCTGGTGTTGATGTTTACACTTGTGTTATTTTTTTCACATAAAATGTAACATGGAGGAGAAAGATGGTGTTTGGCAGTGATGCGCTAGTTGGAGGAACTGCACTGTTGCGTCTCGCGCCGCCGCCGCTGCTCAGTGCGCGAGCCTGGGATCGGGGGTGGGGGATTGGGGTGTTGACAAGGCTGTGTGATGGTTATATTACCATAGGAAATGGTGGGTTTCTCATACCAGATGACATCATTGCAATGAAAGCTTGGGATACCCAGTGTTGACCTACAGTGCTGAATAACAAACCTTTGTGTTTATTTGCATTGTGTCTCTATCTCTATATGTGCTTTTTACCATGTTGTCTTCTACAGGATCTCACAGAAGAAGCCAGGATCTGAAGATGAGTCCTCAGAATTCAAATAAAGCCCTGGATGGGGGCTGGGGCTGGATCATTGTAGTGGCCTCCTTCATGGCCCAGCTTCTGGCCTATGGCTCCCCCCAGTCTGTAGGGGTGCTCTACCCAGAGTGGCTGAATGCCTTCCAGGAGAGTAAGGGAATGACGGCGTGGGTGGGCTCCCTGGTGTCTGGGGTCGGACTCATTGCCAGTAAGTTAACAGACCAGCTTTAGATCCCATGATCAGCCTCTATTTTCCATGGTAGACTGCCCACACAGTTGATACATCTGTTCATATTGTAGCATACACCATGAAATTACTTTGTGAAATTAAAAAGCCTTTGAAATTCCTGTTATTTTCTGCTGTATTAATGCCCTTCACTGTTGTCACTGTTGTGACATTTCACAGTCAAATGGCAACAATCCAGTCCAAGAACAACTTGAATAATTTAGGCTTGGACTCTGTAACCTTGTCATTAAGAAATGCCAGACTGGATTTCACTCTCACTCTTGCTGCTGTTCAACTGATAAGGCCTGACCTTGGTGTGAGATGTCATCATGTTTTGTTATGAAACAAACTTGCAGCTGAAATGAAGGTGTTGTCACTGGCAGTCCAAATTAATATCTAAGGACTGCTCGGTTGTTATCATGGTTAACTCAGTGGTTTGACAATAAAAAAAATTATGATTTGGCATCCATCCCCCTGTTCAATTTACTACAAACCTCTGCCGTCTATAAATTGGGAACATGCTATATAGATCAGTGCTTTCAGATATAAACCAGATGCAGTCTAAATCTTTGTTCATGATTGTATTCATTTCTCTAACAGAGTAATTCTGTCCTACTTGTGTGCAGGTCCCATCTGTAGCGTCTGTGTAGTGAACTTTGGGGCCAGACCCGTGACCATCTTTAGCGGTGTCATGATCTCCGGGGGCCTCATGCTCAGCGCGTTTGCCCCCAGTGTACACTTCCTCATGTTCTCCTATGGCATAGTCGTTGGTATGTTTTACATTTACTAGGGGAATGAAAATACACTGGAACATTAGTCCTAATGCATCAGTCAGATATTGGCAACTGTAGCTGTGGTTCAGTTTATTCTAGATTGCAAGAGATTATTGTAATATTCAATATTCTGACTTAGGTGTGACAGTATTAAAAAAACATATAAGAAAATATTCTGTAAATTGCAATAAAAGCAATAAGTCACTCCTTAAAACATTGTATATTTGCTGTGGTTTAAAAAGGGTTTGCCCGCTTCCTGTTCATTTTTTCCATGTTAGTCACACTTAAATGTTTCAGATCATCAAACAAATGTAAATATTAGTCAAAGACAACTTTGTTTTTTAAGTGAAGGATTTTATTATTAAGGGTAAAAAATCAAAGCTACATGGACCTGTGTGACAAAGTAACACAGAAAAAAAAAAGATCCTCAAAAGTTAGGAACAAATGAGAAAGAAAGTCCCTGAGATCTATCAGTCTGGAAAAGGTTATAAAGCCATTTCAAGCTTTGAGACTCCAGCAAACCACAGGCAGAGCCATTATCTACAATAATTGCGAAAACAAGTGGTGAACTTTTCCAGGAGTGGCCAGCCAAACAAAATTGCCCCAAGGGCGCAGCAACGACTCATCCAAGAAGTCACAAAAGACCCCACAAAAACATCCAAAGACCTTCAGGTCTCACTTGCCTCAGAGTGCCAAGACGAAAACTACTGCTGAGCAAAAAGAATATTAAGGCTCATCTGAATTTTGCCAGAAAACTCTTGATGATCCCCAAGACTTTTGGGAAAATACTCTGTGGACTGACGAGACAAAAGTTGAATTTTTCATAAGGTGTGTGTCCCATTACATCTGGCGTAGAAGTAACACTGCATTTCAGATAAAGATCATCATACCAACAGTAAAACATGGTGGTGGTAGTGTGAGGGTCTGGGGCTGTTTTGCTGCTTCAGGACCTGGAAGACTTGCTGTGATAAATGGAACCATGAATTCTGCTGTCGACCAAAAACTCCTGAAGGAGAATGTTCGGCCATCTGTTTGTGACCTCAAGCTGAAACTAACTTGGGTTCTACAGCAGGACAATGATCCAAAACACACCAGCAAGTCCACCTCTGATTGGCTGAAGAAAAACAAAATGAAGACTTTGTCAGTATGCTGTGGCAAGACCTTTAAAAGGCGTTTCATGCACGAAAACCCTCCAATGTGGCTGAAGTTCAACAAATCTACAAAGATGAGCCAGCATTCCTCCACAGTGCAGTGAAAGACTCATTGCAAGTTATTGCAAAAACTTGATTGCAGTTGTTGCTGCTAAAAGTGACCCAACCTGATATTAGGTTTAGGGGCAATCACTTTGTCAAACAGGGCCATGAAGGTTTCTCCCTTAATAGTAAAATCCTTCACTTAAAAAACACATTTTGTGTTTACTTCTGTTGTCTTTGACTGATGTTTAAATTTGTTTGATGATCTGAAACATTTAAGTTTGACAAACATGTAAATTTTAAAACATGATTTGTTTTAAAATAATATGCAGTGCAAATTTCAGTCACAGAAACATTTAATGGTGCATGAAGTTTCCTAAAAAGTTGAATCCTTAGATGTTTGTGGAGAAAATTCTTTGCATTACAGCAGGTACATAATCAAAAGTGCATTAACTATGGTTGCAGTCTAAAAAGATGAGTTGCACCTAATATTATTGTGAGAATTTTCTGCACAAGTAGCATAATTATTAACCACTTTATTTAAATCTTGTGCACTGGTGTACAGTGCCCTCCATAATTATTGGCACCCCTGGTAAAGATGTGTTAAAAGCTTCTAAATTCAGTTTGTATTGCAGAAGGATGCTCTCACACTGAAAATTGTAGAAAAATGTAACCTTCAACTTTCAAGGGAAAAAATATCACTGACTAAGAAATAATTATTTTTCATAAAGTCAGTGTGAGAGTATGCAATACCTTTATCCAGTTAGACAGGTAGCCCCAATTTTTTAAAATATGTTTTTGTATCAGCTTCAGCAGATGTGTATATGAAAAATGTTGCATATAAGCATTGGCTTACAAATCCCACATCTGGCCATCACTACTTTGCAATATTCGTAATTGCACACACAATGTACGTGTCCCTTCATGTTTGTCGTTTCCTGTTCACAGGACTAGGCTGTGGGCTTCTGTATGCTGCTACTGTAACCATCACATGCCAGTACTTTGACAAGAGACGTGGCCTTGCCCTGGGAATCGTTACAACAGGTGAAATGTTTTTGAAATAAATGCAGCTACTTAACATAGCTATGTTAAAGATTTCCCATTAAAACTATGTTATAAATATACTATTAAAATTCAAATACAAAATATTTGATATAAAATTAATATTGCATTTCAAAAATCAGTCCCAAAAAACAACAGAATAATCGATTGTTAAGCTGGGAACTAAACACAAGGTGAATTTATTGTTGCATTTTAAAATAATTGGAAGTAGTCCTAATTCGTCTGTAAAAAAAATATTTCTAATTACAATGTTTCTGGTCAACATGACTGCAATTTAAATAGCAATTATTATTTTTAGGAATTGAGATCTAGCTCTTCTTTTTATACTAAAATCATAATCGCACTCTTTCAGAATACAGTCTTGCTATAGAGTTGTATTAAAAAGTTTAAACACTAGTCAAATAAGTGATTGTAAGTACTTTGCAGGAAACAATCTTAAATGACATTTCATAAAGATTTTAGGAAGATTTTGATGTGTACTTTCACAAAAAAACAAAACAAAACCAGTGCTTCCTAAGCTTTTGAATATGATGAAGCTGTTTTTTTAGCATATTTTCCCTGAACTTTTAATGTACTTCAATTGTATAACTGCATTATTTCTGAATCACATAGAAGAATAAAGGGCAATAAAGGACTCCTTACATTTCCTAACTTTAATATATTCAGAGCGTTCACTGTGCCACTGTAATATGAAAGTGTAAAAGCATTTCCCTTTGTTTTCTCTTGTTAGGTACGAGTGTTGGAGGATTTCTTTATGCCACGGCACAGAATGAATTTATTGAGCACTTTGGGCTGGAGGGCTGCCTGCTGCTCATTGGCTCTTTTGCACTGAACATCATTGCCTGTGGTGGACTGATGAGACCATTGCACTTACCAGCTTATTACCTCAAACAGAGAGCTGCACTGGTGGAAAAAGTTGGGGAGAAGTTCAGAGAAAGACCACTAGCCAGAGACAGCTCTATCAAAAAGAACCTACCTGTCACGGACCTGCTGATCACAATGGACCCAAAAGAAACTCTGGCTTATGAGAAGAAGCGTCTGAACTGTTCGGCTTTGGTCAAGCTGCTGAAGAAGAAGCAGAAAGCCTATTCAGAGTACTTTCACTCCATGGTGGCGCGGCTGCAGGACCGAATCTTCATGGCCATGTGTTTGGCTTTGTTCCTCTACAGCCTGGGCGCCTTCCCCCCACTTCTTTTTCTGGAGGACGTAGCCCAGAGCGAGGGATTGATTCAAGGCATAAGTGTCATCCCCCTGGTGTCTATCATCGCCATGGCAGCCGGTGTAGGGAAGCTACTGCTGGGTGTGGTGACGGATATCCGCTGGATGAACAGCGTGTTCTTATATGCCTTCACCTTGGTGGGCAGTGGGGCAGCTCTGCTGATGATCCCAGTCACCAAGAGTTACATTGGACTACAGGTCATCTCAGCAGTGCTGGGGTTCCTCTCAGGTAATTGGTCCATCACGCCCTACATGACCACCAAGGTGGTGGGCATGGAGGGCCTCACTGAGGCCTATGGGATCCTGATGTTCTTTGGTGGATTTGGGATTATGCTTGGACCTCCAGTTGTAGGTAAATATTGCCTTATACACAATAACTAATACACAATAGGGCTATCAATTATTTATAAAATAAATCAAATATCAGATTTCACAATATTAAGTTTTTTTTTCTTTTTTCTTTTTTTTACTTATTTTACTTATTTTCAATGTGATTTTTTTTACTTTGGCCAAAAGTGAATGCACACTTTATTGAAAGTTATTGTAATCATTATTACATTGGGTATGTAGCTCAATTAACACCTTCAAATCTTCAATCAACTCTTAAATGCTTCATTATGTTTTAGGAAAGGAAATTCAGTAGATTCTATAGTTCTTCTACCTGATATTTTCATATGGCTTCTTTCAGGCTGGTTCTATGACTGGATGCAGTCCTATGACCTGGCCTTCTACTTCAGCGGGAGTTGTGTTCTGCTGGGTGGGGTGCTGCTGCTGCTCTGTGGTCTGTCCTGCTGGAACAGTCGCCAAGACCCAGATGTGGAACCTGAAAATGAGTGCACTCGTGACTGTGACGTAGTGGCTGCTGTAGCCTGAAGTACGAGAGTACAACCTTCTTCTTTGCTGTGATTTGCCTCCTGTGAGTGAACCTGATTCTGGAGAATGGCCGGTTCTTTTCCTTCAGTAGTCTGAGGTGTTTGCCTTATTGTTTTATGACTGATCTGTTTCTGTAATTGAATTCAGAACTTTGTTTTGGGGGAAAAACAATGTGAAACTGATGGACGTGAGCTTGTCCTCAGTTGTTCTTCATAGCCTTGTTTTATGAGGCCCCAGCAAACGAAGGCAAGGTTTTTGAAATGGTCGATACTTCATCTGTTAATGTTTGTGTTTTTTTAATGCATGTTGATGCCTCTCTATAGTTTTATACTCTGGTAATTGGGATCACAATGACATGTCAAATGGAGACATTTTTTAATTTACAAGACAAGGGAGATCCCAGTATCTGAAATGGCTGTACTGACTTTCTTACACATATGCAACACTACACCAACTGTTCAAACTATGTGAAGAGGATTTTTGTTCACTTATGAATGGCATCTTGACATTTCTTTGAGAGTTTTGCACCAAAGGGTCGACAATCTCCTACATGGCAGCCTGTAAAGCAAGATGTCTTTCTATGTGCTGCTTTATCTATGAAGTCATTTGTTTTCCATGCTGTTTTTGGCTTTTCTGTATCACATCTTGTTTTTACAGGGTGAACATTTTTGATTCAAGGTGGTTTTGTGCTGCTGGATGAAGTTATTAACCCACTGGACTCTGTTTTTAAACACATTGGTAAAGCAATATGTCCATGTAAGTAAGCTGTAACCACTTTTTATGTTTATTTGTATAATCCTATAGTTGTAGTCTGTTTTTTACTTGCACTGATGTAGACTGCACAGTGTTTGTACAGTTATTTTGTCCTTTTAAGTGATTCTGAGAAGAATTGTTACTTAAACTATGTCTCAATGATGTTAGTATTTCGTAGACATGTCAAATGTCAAAGATTTTCTTTGGTATGGCAGGCGCGTGGTCTTAAACCATGCAAAGCCATTTGTGTTATTTATGTATTTATGTATCTTACAATGCCATTTTTACTTGTTTTTTAAATGATAAAAATAAAAAATGGCTTAAATGACCAACTAAGCTTAATTGCCTTTGCTTAAAAAGAATGTACAACCTCCATAAATGAAATCAAGATGTTTTCACAAAGCAGCTTCACAACATCTGCCCCTCATGAGGAAACCAAGGATGACAGTGACAGTGCCAAGGAAAAACTCTTTCAGCTGGAGGAAGAAAACTTAGGAGGCTTTGCATTGTCTAAATTTGTCTGCTCCATTAATACACTAAAGGGCCGTATTGTAAATGTTCTCATTTTTTCCCCTTAGGTCAGTTTGTGTGGGTGTATGTGCTAAAACTGGCATAATTCCTTTTTACATAAAGTATCTTACAAAAGTAAGTACACCCTTCGCATTTTTGTAAATACGTAGTATATATTTTAATGAGAAAACACTGAAGATGACACTTTGATACAATGTAAAGTAGTCAGTGTAAAGCTTGTAAAACTAATAATACATTCATTGTTCCCTCAATGAACTGTAGCTTCCGAGTGGCAGCAGCCCTCAAAACATGACATTCCCACCACTATGATTGACTGTAGGCAACACACGCTTGACACCGTCTGAATCAAATAAGTTTAATCTTGGTCTCATCAGACCAGCACTCGTACGTCTATTTTCAAAAGACAAACTCTGGATATGACGCTGAGCATGTGCACTCAACTTCTTTGGTCGACCATGGTGAGGACTGCTCTGAGTGGAACCTGTCCTGTTAAACCGCTGTGCAGCTCCGTTTCAGGACAGGCCATCTTTATGTAAAGCCACAATTGTTTTTTTTCAGGTCCTCAGAGAGGTCTTTGCTATGATGTTCCATGTTGAACCAGTGATCAGTATGAGACACATAACACCAAATTTAACACACCTGCTCAAGTCACACACAAGTCACAAGACACTACGTAGGGAAAACAGCTAATTAAGCACAGTTTGGACATTTTCACTTTGGTGTGAAGTGTCTTCTCAGTTTTGTTGCCAGCAGTTTAAACATGAATGTCTGGGTGTTGAGTTATTTTCATAATAAAATATTTACAAAAATGTGAGGGGTGTACTTACTTTACTTTTGTAAGGCACTGTAACTATTTTCTAACCTCTATTTCTTAGAAATGTGTTGTTTTTGTTTCTCTCCCTTTATATTCTCCAATTGGCTAAAACACTTGACACTGTGCTAACAACTTACATGAGTAATAATGTGACTGAAGGGGGTTAACTGCTGAATAGAAATGCGCTTTCAGCTCTTTCTCAATACACTCCATCAGGTCAATTCATATGTATTTATTTAGTGCTTTTCACAGTGGCCATCGTCTTCATTGTAATTTAGACCTAAGCTCCCAGTGAGCAAGTCAAAGGTTACTGACTGTGGTAGGAGAACTGGTACAGACAAGTAGGAGTTTGTGGTTAAAGTCAAACATGTTCCAGCATCACACTGGATAGGAGCTCAAAATATTGGAGTGAGATAGAAAAACAGGAAAGAGCGCAAACCTTAGAACAGACATGCTCATTATTATCCGCCAAGTCAAATCGATTTTATTTCTATAGCGTTTTTTTTTACAACTGACGTCACAAAACAGCTTTACAGAATCTGGGGCTGAGCCCCTAAGGAGCAAACCAAAGGCAACAGAGGCAAGAAAAACTCCCTAAACTGTAGAAACCAAGGCTCAGGACGGGAATCCATCCTCCTCTGTTTGACACCAGATAGAAATAACAGACAAAAGGATATAAAATAAAATAACAAAGGGTGGGATTCCTCCCAAAGTAGCAAATCAATTGTTTGCAGCTGATTAACAAGCGAAATCGGCCAAGCTCCTGTCTGTTTTGAATGAAATCCTGCAGTCACAGTGGTCCTCTGCCTAAGAAAGTGAGAATAGTGAGCAGAAGCAGGTGAAACAGTTAGGAATGCAATTCATTATGGAGAGTTATCTAAAACTTAGATCAATAATCTGATGGCAACAGTAATAGCAGGTTAGTAAACAGAACACACAAATCAGGAATACCATTTGCATAATTGAGATATGAGCTTACAGCCCTATTGCCAATTCGTCAGTTGTCCTTTGGACCCCTTTTAGTAGGTACTAACTACTGAATATGAGGAACACTGCACAAGACCTGCTGTTCTGGAGATGCTCTGACTCTGAGTCTAGTCATCACAACAAAACCCTTATCTAAGTTGCTCTTATCTTTACAGTTGAAGAACTGACTGCTCACTTGCTGCCATAATATAGCACATCAACCTCCTTCCCGGTGTAATACAACTAGATATTCAATGTTATTCATCTGATCTGTCATTGTCATAATGTTATGGGCGATCAGTGTCTGAAACAAACTGTTTTAAATGAATTGACAGAACAATGTGTCTATGACTGGATCTTATACAGGTTTTATACAGTACTGTGCAAAAATTAAATGGGCAGTTTAAATATATAGTATTCTAATGAATATTATTAGAATAAATACAAATAACATTAACTAATAACAAATAACATTGAGTGTATTTTTAAAACACACTTAAACATATGTCCTGTTGTCACATCAACTAAGCTCAGTGTAGTATATTTATTCTAAATTGCTTTTAACGCAAACCACACACCTCAAGCCACAAAGTGTTGCAATTGTTTGAGCTTTGGCTCCGTATCAAAAGACCATGAGAAAGTTCCCTGCATTGTTTAAGGTAGAACTAGGATGTTCTCACTGTCCTCAGAGAACACACTGGGAATTTCACAATGATTCATCAATGTGTGTTCTTCCACAGAGCCCAGCAATCCCAGCAGTGCCTCTGGGATGAGGCTTCCTTCATAGTTTCATGCCTTCAGGTGTGGATTGTTCAAGCTCTCTGTAATAAATCTAACACTTTGATCTCATAACCTAAGCACACAAGGCTAAAGTCTACTAACTCACATGATGCTTTAGTGCACCACCTCAACCTCCTGTTTTCATTCTGCATCTAGTTCCTTATCTTCCCAACATTGCTTTATATATTTACAATGCACTATACGTATATATTTCATCTAGAATGTTTCTCTCTATAGCAATTTAGTGAACAGTTCTCTCAATAGCAGATCATCTCTTGTCCAAAGGTTTTCTTTACCCAACATTCTGAGATGTTTCGGTTGTTCCTGCTTTCATTTTCCCATCAACAATTATTCAACTGCTTTGCTGTCTCTGTTTTTTTCATCCTAGTTTTTTTCATCCAGTTTTTTTCATCCTATTGTCTGCTTCTTTCATTTTATCCAGCAGCACCATATCATAATCAAGATTTAAAATATTTTTTGAGATACAGTTACAGATATCTCATTGCTAAAAATGTTAAGTCGAGTAGGTTTTTGTTGTCATGTCATTGTATTATTGCAATCTAAATGTAGGTCAAAATTTGGGTTTACGTTAAATTTAAATGGGTGGAGTAATATGACCATTAAACTTATGAGTGGATGGTTTTTGAACACCAAATAAGTTTTTGGTATTTCTATAAAGGGATTTTTAAATAGGTGGGCCCAACTTGCTTTTGTCTTTTTGTTTTGTTTGTTTGTTTGTTTGTTTTGCACTGTGAACTATAAGATGCCAGTGATTCCAAAAAATGACTTTCATAAATTGTGAAATGTCTTACTACTATTGTAATTAGTAAGCATAGGGGTTTTTGAAGGTAAAGTGAGGTTACAGTAATGCAAATTTAAAATCAACTTGGATTAACATGCAACTGGTTTCCACTGAAAGATGAGTGCAAGTCTAGTGGTCTGATGTCAGCCACATGTTCTAGATTAATCCTTCCATACTCATCATGGTGCTTTACCACATAGACTAGAGTATATGAAATATGGCATTTACAGTGATTACAGGCATTTTTGTTCTTCATTCAGGACAAACTTCTTACTTTCTTTTTATTTTCAGAATCCTAATGCTCTACACATATAGTGAAGCCTGTAAGGTTGCATATTAAAATCACTCTGTAAAATCCTTTTTATTGGTCATATGTAAGCTAACATATTAAAGGTTCCATCGAAAGAGTTAAATGAAAGAAAGTCTACTTAGTAAAAAGTGGTCTTGGTTGGTTTTATGGCATCAACCTACATTTACTGGTATATATACACGATATACTGATATATAATGCAAGTGTGTGTGTGTGTGTGTGTGTGTGTGTGTTATATAGTGAAATATTTGAGAAGTTTATAAGGGGAATGAAGAACAGCACCATGGGAGACCAGCAGAGTGCCGTGACTCAGTGGACAATCTAAAAGCCTGGACACTAGAATAAGGGCTTTGGGGTCAGCTAAAGGACAGCTGGACTCAAACAGCCTAGCAACACGCCCTTCCCTCAGCTGATGCTACTTAAGTAGCTTACAAGCCTGCTGTTGACATAGCCTAGGCTATGACATGGACTAAAGATTGTAGAGTGTGTATTCATGCAGACATGGAATTGCTGGATGAACAGATTGTTAGGATAGTGAAGTCAACACGTACACCTCCTCTCAACACCAGAGGGCAACCTTTAGCTTTAGCATAATTTCACAATCCTCATAGCCCATTTCCTGTGAAGATGGATTGCCAGCATATAGAGATTTTATTTTCACTGGAAGACAGGATGCCACTTGTCTTGGGCATGACATTAACCACACAGATGAAAACACATCAAGAATAACCAAGCTTATGAGAACTTTCTCTTGTGATCCGAGGCCCAGGTACCACTGATGTAGCCTTGAGCAGGCACTGCTCCTCGGCGCTGTTGGCCCGCTGTGTGGACAGGTTAAATGCAGAGGTTAAATGTCTTTGTTGCGCACTTTGTGTGTTGGGGTGTGATCACAATGAGGAAGAGTCGCTCCAGTGCTGCTACACTTTATGGACAATTAGTGGTTGTGACCATTTCCTTCTGTATTCGATTGGAGAAAGTTTGTCTCCATTTTCAGCACGTCTGAGATTCTATTACTGTACAGAATCGAAAGCCACCTGGGTGACCATGATAACAGGCCTGAGGCCACACTGCTGCTCTGGTGCACTGTTTAGATTGCTGTGTTTGATCTGTGTAAAAATAGCCCAGCAGTGCTCAGTGCTGCGCCACTACCCACTAGCTTATTGGTTTGTTTGTGCATACACACACACACACACACACACACACACACACACACACACACACACACACACACACACACACACACACA
>JBBIGC010000104.1:23988926-24000845 GCA_037576955.1 Lepidarchus adonis | reverse complement strand
ACGCATGCACACGCACACACACACACACACACACACACACACACACACACACACACACACACACACACACACACACAGATGAGCTTTCTCCAAAAGCAAAAGACATCTTTCACTTTGCTTCCACAGAAGACAAATTGTGGAGAGATATGGTGGGGAGATTTTTGGAAACCACTGGTAACCCTAATGTTTCAACGTTTTTTAATGGAATTACTTTTTTCCCCCAAAATGACGGGAAGAAAGCATGATACTGACATTTCGGCTACACGTATCATTAAAAATCCCTCATAACCAACAGCTGCTGATCCAAAGAGGACTGGTTTTGCGTTTGCTGCGTCTGCCGAGTTAATTCTTCAGTGTTTTTTTAGTGTTGTGGTTCAGAGAATCCAGCTCCATCCCCCACCTCCCAGCATGCAACTATGATCCAAACAAATGTGGTGGGATTCAAAATGCTAAGAGGAAAATAAAACAAGTCGCACTTTTTTTCTTTCTCTTTTTTCCAGAGCCCTCACCGCAGGCCGCAAGTCGCCGATCTAGATTTTTGGAGGGGCTTTGTCCTGGGAGAAACAATTTACAGTACACCAAGGAGGAATCCAGAAAAAACATAGTTTCAGATGAAATATTGCAACAGTTCCATCTCGCTTCCATACTGTATTGAAGCCCTCCACGTCCTCTGCATTCCTTATTTGTCTTTGGGTTCATGATCCAGTTAGACAGTGAAGCAAATAAAGGGAAATTTAGGCCTCGTAGGGCCCAACTGGGAGTGGGTCTGTGAGCTCACTGACACTTGTGACATATTGCAAGAACGGAGGTCCGCTCGACTTTGGGTGTGGTGATGTTCACGGCTCGTTAAAAGGAACGGTTCAACATTTGAACTCAGAGTAACACCCCCCACCCCCCTTTTAGAAATTATTTTTAATTCAATTTACTGAACTGAGCTAGGGATGACAGTTATACTGATCAGCCATAACATTAACACCACCTCCACATATCCATGCTCACACCCAGTCTAGACACTACAGTTTCTCTCTAGTCAAAGTCACTCAGCTTTTTACTCGCACTCATTTTCAGCTTCAAACACATCAAACATTAAGAACTGACTGTTCACTTACTGCCTAATAGATCCAACCAAAAAAACAATGAACAGTGAAAAAACAGTTTTGTGCTTAAACTGTGTATTTCACTTAATCTTAAAAAAGGGTTCAAATCGCATACAGTTACAAACAATCTCAACAAAAAATAATTAACATTTCTTTTGGAAAATAAGAAACATTTCTAATAAATACACATATTTATAAATACATATTTATAATAAATACACATTTCTGCTACAGCTGAAGATCTAGTTTTGGTTTCTAGCACCTATTGTATGTTTCACCATCGGCAGATGTAATTGAGAGGCTGGTTGGTTCACTGACTAAAAAGTCTTGAAAATCAAAGCAAAAACACAAATAATTCAGTAGTTGAACCAGATGAGCTTTGCCACTTAAATGTGTAACAATATGAACATACTGTAGAAATGAATATGCTTAGCCAGGTGGTATCAAACATGGCATATTTTTGACTGTGTTCCATTTACATGACATCTGTAGTATGTTTATGAATTTGTATATAAAAACATAGAAAACATACATTTTTGTAGGAGAGAATATGGAGGGAATATTCTCACTGCTTATTTACGGAAGCTTAGTTGACGGCTGAGATTTAGCCTGTGGATCATTTACATGCTTTATAATGGTGCCCTGTTACAGGCACCTAGAAGCCAAAATAATAATAATAATAATAAAGGAATGAATTCTGAAACTCTGAAGAATGTTCTGGTAAAACCTGTAGAAGTGCAGAAAACCCTCAGGCTAATTTGCTTATTTGCAGATACCTGAATGATACTTATGGACCTCAATGTCCAAACAATAAAACGGATTCATACATTGGCTTGAGACCTGGATTTTGACTTGGCTATTGTAGAACATCCACCTTTTCGGTGTTTAACCATCTCTGTGCTGCTTTGGCTTTGTGCTTGTGATCATTGTCCTGCTGAAAGATTTTTCTCCCAAGCTTAAGTTTTTGTCAGACTGAAGCATGTGGTCTTGAAGTATCTCCCTGTACTTTGAACCAGAGGTTAACCAGATGCCAAACTCTGTCAGAGAACGTGATCTCCACAATATAATACTGTGTTTGTGAGGTAAATGGGAAATGTTAGATTTGTGCTACTCAAAGCATTTTCAGGACAAAAAGATGACCACAGATGTAACGCCACATTTGCACTGGGCTTTCTGGCAAACTCTGATATGTTTTTTTTTTTTACAGTTCTGTCTAGTCTGTGTCTCATTCAGGCCAGTTGTAAGCAGAACTCTTCATATTATTCACTCCTGCACCGTCATGACAGTGAACTCTGCTCCTTACTAAAGTATGTGTCGCCCTCTCTGTGGCTTTTCTCATATATCCTCTTCTAGTTCTGACTCTGAGTTTTAAGAGATGGCCGTATTTAGGAATAAAGTAATAAAAATTGGTCTCTGCAGTGGATTTCTTATTTCACGTATTTCACAAAATCATATATATATATATGTGTTACCACTTCCATACACCACATACTAATGGAGCAAATGAAGACAACATCCATCCTGGAGTGGACAGGTTCAATAGCAGATTTTTTTGTGTTGTAAAATGACTGCTGGTAGAAGACTTCAGGCATGGATGGAAATTTGGGCACCCCTGGCCTAAGGTAAAAGGAATACTTGGTTGCATTACCTTGTACTCCACAAATATGTCAGCAGCTATGTATTTAAGGACACACACATTAACCCAAATGAGACGGAAGGCTATGAAAAGTTTACATGTTTTATTCTTTTGTAACAAGGCCTCCAACGTGTAAAGAACATTCAACAGTACCACTTTTCTTGAAAAACTATTAGCAATGAGTACTTTATCTGTCAAATTTGGAAAGAATTGTTTCCCAAGGCACTGGCCGACTAAGGAACGATATGTATGACAGGGAGAACAAAACATTTGGTAGAAGAACACAGATTATTGCTTTTGTAAATTCCCTTATTTGCAAAACTGATCCATCATGGGTGTTCTGTACACTAGTACAAGTACAGGAACCATTGTGGATCAGTTGTTCATTTGACTTTGGCCCAAAATATATTAAAAAAACAAAAGAAAAAAAAGTGCTGACCCTGGTCCAAGGCCATGTCAAACTAACAAAACTCTATTTTATTCTTCCCTTAGGTTCTCCTCTTAGCAATTAGACAAATTGATTTACAGTTTGGTCTCTCATAAATCACACAGAAATGCATCCAAAGCATTAATCTAAGAAACAAAGGTATATCAAGACTGCAGTATATTGGAATCAGGCAGTCTGTGAATCTGAACATCAATCTGGTGCTTATGTGCTTAGAAAATATACTATATGGCAAAGTGATCTCTTTGCATAGTCGGTTGATTTGATTTTTTAATTAATACTAACTGGAGATCTGCACAGTACAGGGAGTCCTCCCCTTTCACTTGTACATCAGTCCGAATTTGATAAAAAACCAACAAAAAAAGACAACAAGCATACTACAAAGTCAACTACTAACTGATTGTTTGCTGCTGTTTGGAAGTAACCATAACAAACTAGTAGACAAAAATATAAAAGACTATAAAACTGCACAATACATATTTCAACAGTACCTCTATCACATATGAGGTCATATACAACATATGGAACAAATAAATGCAAAATACAAGAATACTATACATGTAAAGATTATGTGATGCACTGCGAGATTATTCCATGAGTGGTTAAACTACATCTATGTCAAAACGTTGTACCTTTTTGTGAGACAAGATTAGTTGTTTTTCTTTTTGGAAAGTTGACAGTGCATGGTAAAAGGCGCCTGGTGGTTTCAACGTCAAGAGAACAACTGGCAACATTCACAGCTTTACATGTATATTGTTTGCCACAGCTCCAAATCTCATGGGAAGAACCTACATTATGCTTTATGAGTACATTATGCTAAAAGACAGAAGGAGAGTTTTGGCCAAGGAAAAACGAACCAATGATGAATTCTAGAACATCAGGTATGGCTTTCAGGTCCTTCTACTGTTGCATAGCACAAGGAAAGTGGTAAAATGCAGAAGAGGAGGTAGTTAAGCAAAAAAGCAGACTAAACCATGCATTAGTAATGCTCAGAGTTTGGTCAGGCGAAATGAGTGAGTGAGTAAAGCACGTAAGTGTTTGTATTTAGGTTTGTAGTTTAATGGCAATAGAGCCTGTAATTGAGTCCCTGAGCTTGTGTCAGTGGACATCAGTGATGCATCAGTTAGCAAGCCACTCTAAAACAAGATTAAAACAGGTACAGCTACTAAGTGTAGTGCAGGAAAAGAAACTAACCAAACAGGCATGGATGTACCAATGCAAAGGCAATAGGCTGAATTGTGTTGACCTGCAGTCATTTTCAGAACCTAACTTTCATAATTATACATTATAAGTGCTTTACATGCTCCATGCACATCTTATAGGGCAAGTCAGAGAGGAATTGGCTTTTAGGCAAAGTATTTAGCATTTGTAAAGTGCAAAGAATTAGTATGACATATGCCTAAAATGAGGATATAAATAAAAATCAAGACTTTAAACAGATTACTCTTGACAGCTCCTTATATGACAGTGCAGGAGCTCAATGGTTCCTTCAATGTTACCTTCATTTGAATACCATACTGCAAAGAGTACCAAATCATACATACATTTCCACATTTACAAGTCCTCTGGACTTACCCTTTGTTCCACAGACATTCTTTATTTTTGGCACTGATTCAGAGGGTTTGGTCCAGTTCTGTTTTAAAGGCAGGGGTGTAAGGAATGGCTTTGTGCAGTTAAACCTGCCCATGTAAAAGTAAGTGAATGACCAATGGTTTTACCAGCGGCCACTCATGCTGGCAATGTCCGTGTGGAACTGGCGGGGCAGGCGCCCACTGGCCCCTCCCTCCAGGAACGAGGAGCGTATGTTGGGTGGCTCAAACAGCTTCCTCCGGTTCTTGTTTAGGTCTGTCAAACAGGGCAGGGGTTTTAGTATGTGCTTTGCATATACTGATAATAATGATGACACAATAATAAATATACAATGTACTTAAAAATACAAATAAGAAACAGACAATGGAAAAAAAATCTAGTTTTTGGAACTACAGAGAAGATCAATAACATAATGCAGTTATTATTTTAGACATGCTGTCAATATCAATACAATAAGTACAGTCAGATTTTTAATGCTATTCATGACTGTGACTGTAGCATTCTCCTTCTCAGGTTTGTTTACTGATGATTACAAATTTCCAGCTACTGCAATGATGAAAGTTGTAAATGTCTGAGAACTGAGGGGAGACTGAAAAACAGAGCGGAGAGAGAGACAGAGGGCAGACCGAAACTAGGAAACCAGGAAAAAACATACGAGAAGCTGCTCAGCAATGATGAGAGGGGAAACAGGCAGCCAGGTGATGCCACATGTATTTGTTTTTAAAAAATGGAGCTGTAGAATTCAAACAGATTGCTATATTTATATTCTGAACTGTGTTTGTGGTCCCCTTGTAAAAAAAACAGATGGAACACAGAAGATATTTTAAATGTCTCTCGGATTTCCAGAAATGCTTCTGATAAGGTGCTAAAAAAAAAATTCATTTTAAGCAAATCACAAGGTTTCCATGTTCTGGTTCAAGATAACTCTGTGTTCACATAGTCATTGTTGAAACAGCCTTATGTTTTCTACTCTAACAGTTGCACTGCTTATGACACATAAAAAACAAGGTAAATGAGATTAATCATTATTCACTTATTTTGAATAAGGTCATCTGGTTACAGCTTTCCAGTTTCTGACATTATTTTTAAATAATTGATATTAAAATAATTCTATGCATGTATTTGCAAATAAAATAAAAAAAAAATTTATTACAATGAAACTCAAAATCATTTTATTTTAATAAACTTCAAAATTTTAGAGCAGTTGTGTATGTGCAATTTAACATTATAAGAAACCCTAAAACAATAATCCTGCCAAGAAACATTTTGATTCAGCTATTATCCTAACTGCTAGAAAATAATAAAAGGTTCTGCTCTGGTATGTTCATGGTAAGAGCTAATGGAATGTATTTTTATAGTTTTTGTTGCTTATTAAGGATAAAGGGAGTGAGGCAGGACACTCCACTTTCATCCCAAGATTCCATCAGCACAGATTATACTAGACTTGCGTTTGGCCCTTGAGTTCAGCGAATGAAATAAACACCGACCCACAGTCGTTTCCTGTCCTCAGAACAAATCAGCCTTGTCCTCCCGCATCCTGGAATTCACAAACATGCTGGATTCACAAATACAAGCAACTCTAACACTCTGCTCCAAGATCTGCATTTTGAATCCCCAAATGGATCGTCGTCATTGAAGAAAACACACTGGCCATGCTGGAGGGGAAGCCATTATTGTTTTTTGAAGGTGGGTGGCCAATACTTCAAGGCAACTCCTCTACAACTACTCTTGCAATGCTCAGTGCAATATTTGAACTGCACAAAAGACTGTACTCTGAGCCAAAGACAACAAGTGATACAGATCCAATCATGTCCCAATAATTCACTACCCTGTCAGAATACGGTCTCTCAGTCATGAGGAACCTGCCGTAACCAGCTGACTCCAATTGAACACTGACAGCTCAATCAAGCATAATGATTAATCTCCACACTCCAAATGATGTAGGAATTATTAACAGAATAATTAAAGATATATCAGGCTGTTCTCAGACCATCTGTCTGTCTTTTTGTCATTTTTAGGACAAGGGTGGAAACATATAATAGGAGGCACCTGAGATGGCCAGCAGCATTTTACGACGTGCTCCAAACGTGGTGATGCCCAGTTCCTTCAGATCCTGATCGGTAAGGGTAAGGAACGTCTGCAGGTCAATCTGTAAGACAAAAAGAAAGACTGCTAATGACCCTGTGGAAGCTGACATCCCCAAAATGGGCTGAGATAACAGGGAAGCTGGGACTATGATAATAATAATAATAAGTCATCATCCAATAACATGGACTATCATGCCAGAATTTTAGTGTTCTAAAAAACAATTGACAAATCAGTGTGAGTGAAACTCATGTGGCCTGAACACTTTACCCTGAAAAACAGCCAGCCAGTTTGATCTCATTTATTACTGGGAATAAAGCATCTAGCTAAAAAACTAGAGGAGGAAATGGTGTAATTAGATGGCTTTTAAAGTTCAAATTGATAGTTTCACAAAGATTGCAAAGAGTCCAGTGATCGTCTGTAAATATGGACTATGTAGAATTTTTAAAGCTTTACATGCTAACATTAATTCATTTACGCATTAGAACCTTCTGAAAGCAGATTCTTACTTCCCCACTGATCCCCACTGTCCCAAATTAATATACCTCTTAAAAAGGTTTTACCTCCTGTTGCTGGAAGACGTCTGTGTACTTCCCCAGACCCAGCTTGCTGAAGAGCTCGGGCAGGTCTGAACCTTTCAGGGGGCTGCTGAGATTACAGCCATTACTCCCCGTCACTGAGGAGATGCAGTCCATGTAGTTGCTGCTGCTCAAGTAATGTTCCACTGCATAAAGAAAAAACAGGATTAGCCATTAAAGGGAACTGCAGCAATCTATCGAACCCTTCAATCTAGGGGTATGTATCATTTATACTTTTAACCATGTTTACCATTATCAATTACTATTGTAATTAAATTGAGGCTGGCAAATTTTCACAACAAAACATCAGAACCTTAGGACAGTGGTTTGCAGTAGTTCTGTCCTGAATATTTAGACGTTTTCATGCTCTAAGACCCTCAGTGTGAGGTCTTCGGTTGGAGGAATTATGTGCAGACGGGTTGTAGTGGGAATATAACAGATTTGAATCAAAGACTTACACATGAAGCACTCACAGACAGAGTAAGAACCTGGTACAATAAGTGACAACTATAGACTGAAACACGGGGGAATTAAAAGCTGAACCAAACAAGAGACACCTGGAGAGGGGGCGGAGACAAGATAACCCACGTGACAGAGAAACACATGAACAGAAAAGAACACGTGACTGACTTGGGAACCGTGACAACTCAGTCACTAAACTCGTAGGACAAATGCTGAGTGGCTGTTGAAGCAGAGCTAAGCTGTGCAGTGCAGGGGAGCTCCGGTGCAAGGGCTGGTAAAAACACAACGTTAGAAGACGTTCCATGTCTACTTACCAGTCTTGTTCTGCTTCCTCTTGGGGCTGATGGGGGCTGGGAAGTCACTCTGTGCCGGGAGCCCGCTCCCGTTCCGCTCTCTCCAGTTGTCCGAGTCACTGCCGTTTCCCACACACTCTCTGCTGTTTGAGCGCGAGAGAGACAGTGGCGATCCCTGCAACAACATACCTTTCCATCACTGTCCACTCCAGCTCTGTGCTATAAAGAGTATTTCTGCATAATTAAATTGACACTGAACAGTTTGATGTGAAATGCTTCAGAATTTGTCTGATGAGTCAGAATTGTTCAGCAATAAGAGAAAAAAAAAACGCTAAAAGTTCCTTCAGATAAAGCCTTAGCCCTAAAGCCAAGTTAGCGGGCCTCAGACCACGGTTGCAGGGCAAGTATGGAAAAGGTAACATAAGCAATGTTTATGTTCCTTATGTTCTTTACATGTTCCGCATTTTATACTGACCCCTCACTGGTCTATCTTTGCGTTGCATTGCTTTTCGAACTGTTCATTGCTGCAGTAAACATAACATTTTAAATTCAACTAATCAATTGGGGATGTCATCTTTTTGTGTACTGAATTATACTGTAGCGATGTTGGGAGAGAGCTGCTGCTCTGCGGCCGCAAGGCATCACAGAGTGAGGGTATACAGGGATTTGCTGGAGTGTTTGTGTGTTCTAGGGTGAAGTTTTGTCACTGTGATGGAGCTTTTGTCAAAGCTGGTAATAAAGCCGGAATCCCATTGTTGAACTAAGCCTTAGTGTAAGTGTCCTTCTTTCTCCATCAACGGATTTCCACGCTGGAAACCCTGATACAATACTTTTAGCGAAAGGATTATGTTTTTAGCCACAGCCTATCGTTGGGGAAATATGGTACACAAGCAAGCCCCAACACAACTGCCTAGAAGACCACGTGCCACCCAGACAACTCCCCTTAAAAAGACACCAGCCCAAGTTATTGTCCCTTTCAGGTTCTCTCTGCTACCCACTGTCAGCAAGGAGCAGTGAAGCCATGAAGGCTGTGGTACAGCAGCAGAACAAGGGCTTCTATAACCTGGCATAGATGCCAGGCTTATAATTTGCAAGTCATGGCATGCAGTTTTTATTTACATTTTACACAGTATGCCACCGTTTTTGGTAATGGGGATGAAACTGAATTACGTAGAATAAAAATTTTGGAATTTTCACATAACATGTTAAACAGACGAAGATTTTGCTATTTTTTCTGCAAAATGTCTCCTAATTCTGCTATCCTTCATCAACTATCTCCTAAATCATTTAAAAATGGTAAGTCATAAGCAACAGACCTGTACTGACAATGCATTCTTAACAAACTGAACCGAGGCCCACTCCAACAGAAAGTTCATGTGATACATACCTCATAGGTAGTGGACATGGTGGGTTTATAGGATACATGGTTGGCCCTCCGCAGTTCCTTAATGGTTTCTGCAGGCATGGACTTGGAGAAGCCCAGGCCGCTCCATGTGTTGGTTGGTGTGCGCACCTCTGTCACCACCGGCTTTTTCAGCATGGCTGAACCCAAAACACATTAAGCATGCAGCATGAAGAACTCACATGCAGAAGCAGATTCAGAATAAACCTGACATAACCGAACATGGAAAAGAATAACAAGAAAAGTTTGTAAATTCACATAGACCAATAAAACAAATGTGTTACCAGAGCAACGGCAAGTATTCAGGTACACAATGAATACATTGTTCTTTTCAGAAACCTACACTTAGTTTAATGGTATTAATAGGTGATTTACAATATGTGGAATGAAGAGAGTAATTATAGGCGTGTTTATTGTAAATCTAAACCAAGGCTGTAATGAAACATTGAGGCGAGTCAGATCTTTTGCTCTGGAGACTTGGTGATCTCTTCCATCCTGAGCTGGCACATTAGTCTAAACATATCAGACTGCCACCACTTTGTTACAGCTAAAACAGTTTGTTAGGCTGGCGGCAAAAAGAACACTTTATTGCAAATGGTAAACTACATAGGCAGCGTACAGAACCTTTAATGGGGATCCGATTGGTGTACCACATACCTTTGGTTGCCAGCAACTTTTTCTGTTCGTAGTCAAAGGCCTGGAAAGAAAGAGACAAAATCAAAGAGTGTTTAGGTGGTTAGCAGAAAGTGGAAGAAGGTTGCCCTACATATCGTCAGTTTGCCTCAAAGAGCAGCTAGCTAAACATTGCCTCATTCTGTCATATGCGTTTATGCTGGTCCGGCAAATGTTCCCTTTCCACTGGTTCTGAGAAAAGAAAATAATGAAGAAAAGCATTTCTCAATAGAGTAAAAGGTCATAAAAAAGCCATACTTTTAATATGTGGCGTTGAACACAATATGCAGTAACCAGCAGCAACAAGAGCGAAGTCAAACTTAAATGAACCCAATGCAGAAATGCTTATAGGAAACCTGTCTCAGAAGAAACTAAAGTACCATGTCTGCAACTTCAAAAAATGTGAATGTGGTGCTTGCTCTGGACAGCTGTGAAGAATAGAAGAGACTAAAGGAACAAGAAGGGTAGGTAGGAGGGGTAGGAGGTGGAATACCTGCATGTTGGAGAAGGTGGGCTGTGGAGAGAGCCGAATTCGCTCCGAGTTTTGCTGGGCAGCCCGCTCAGCTGCTCTCTCACTGCCAGGAGCTCTTTTATCAGCTACAGGGCTCTCAGATGCACTGGAGTCAGAGTCTGAGAGCAAGCAATCTGAACTGGGGAGGGGAGATATAAAAAAAGAAAAAAGAAAAAAATTGTTGTGTTGTGAGTAACGTTTAATTATAATGTGGTGAGTACGTAACTGGGAAAACTTTTCACATAAAGAAATTATAATAAGAAAATATAGTCCAACTAACATATTAGTTTCATAGTAGTTACCAAATAATTCATAGTGGTTAATGAGTAAAAAATTCAAATTAAATTCAAATGCAACATTTGAGGTGTAAACACCATTAGAAAAGGTTTAAGGCTTAATTCTCAAGAAACGTACTGAATCAGAATGGTTTACAGTGGTGTTGATAGGAACCAGATGTTGAGAGAGATAAACGCCTCTAAAAGCTCTCTTAAAAAAAGTTATTACATGTTATGAAAATACAGTCTGATACCTGAGATATTGTTTTGCAACTGAGATCAGTTAAGGCATGAAACATACCTTTAAAAAAGTATGGTTGAAAGGCATAATCAGGGGTTCAGGTATTTGTTCAGATGGTTGTTTTGAATAGTGAAGGAAATGGGTTCATTAGTTTGATTTGTAGCCATCACAGCAGATTGTGACCACTACTGTAACAAATAAAATGCACAATTCCACATCGAACTATACTGAATGACTGTCTACTGTTCAAAACTGAGCAAAATCCGATTTTCCCTTTAACAGTAATCCTACAGTTTTAAGGGTGCATGTGCTCTCACAATCCACCAGTCATTGAAGCCCCTTTTAATCCAGCACTAGAGAACATTTTCCTGTTTGTCCAGTCATAGAGGTCTCAAAGCTCGAGAACCGTGTTTCAGAGCGATTTACTGTCTTAGCCAAACAAGCTGTTTTGGAAGAAACAATTATATGTTGGCCACTGTCTTTTCAGAGAACCTCTGAACACAGAGCGTAAATAGAGATAGAGAGATAGAGAGAGAGCGGCTGAAAGACAGACAGGGTGAGAGAGTGAGAGAGAGAGAGAGAGAGAGAGAGAGAGAGAGAGAGAGAGAGAGAGAGAGAGAGAGAGAGAGAGA
>JBBIGC010000104.1:23962432-23979069 GCA_037576955.1 Lepidarchus adonis | reverse complement strand
TGTGTGTGTGTGTGTGTGTGTGTGTGTGTGTGTGTGTGTGTGTGTGTGTGTGTGTGTGTGTTTGTGTTTGTGTGTGTTTTTGCTTTTCAGGACAAAATATTTTGTGACTTATTAGTATGGAGTGTGTGTTGAAGAGTATGATGAGAGAGGACTCCCATGTGATCTCCCAGAATCTTTATACTATGTGAATGTTCTTCATATCTTTTAAAGGTTCTGCACACTCAGATATGGTTATTTAGCAAACCCAAAGTAAAAAAAAGGTGTGTTCATGTGTTTACCTTGCTAGGCTGTTTGGGTTTGGGTTTGACGCTGATGAACACGTCTAGCTGCTCCATTAGAGATGTAATGCATTGTGGATCTACTGCCACATCCTCTTTGATATCGAACATCAGTACCAGTGGCAGACAGCCCTGTGACATGCACACACGCACACGCACACATGCACACACGAAAGAGGTAGAAGAAGGAAAAAGGAACTTTCAGAAAGGTTTCAGCACAGGTTTAATTCATTCAGCTACTTTAGCTTTAAGTGCCTCAAGGTCTACTTGGCTCAAGTCCTAAAGCAGCAAAGTCATAGTTATTGTACTGTGATCCCTTCACTCATTCTCATGTTGGAAAGAATAACAGCAGCAGGTATGTTCAGAAAAAAAGCTCTGCATGATAGCAGGCCTTGACTTACTCTAGGACTTGTGTGAGTGGGTATTTATCTGTAAAATAACAATATAACATTACAATATAAAAGAAAAACTAATAATTAGTTACTAATTACTACAAGTACTAGGACTTCCGCCTCCAACAGCAGCAGCAGTCAGTACAAATAAAGGACAAGAACAGGAAAAAATATCATAAAAAAAACCCTAATCACCATGTGATAGAAGCCTGCCCAAACACTGTGAAAAGAGATGCAATTGTTTTAAACCATGTTTTGTTTGTAAGAATTGTATTCGTTTAAACAACGAAATTATAAATTTCATGTTTAACCTGTATGGGAGAGGACTTTTTGGGGGGCACATCACTGTTTCCGTTATTGGCAAAACTATAGCATTACTTATATTCACTTTTTATACCTCCAATCCCTAGACAAAGTGAATACAATTTGCTATATGAACCTTTATTCATCAAAACACCATAGAAGTACTCAGCTGCAATTTGATTGGTCAGAATGCCCACAGCACACAGTAAAATACAGTGATTTTGTTTGAGGGTTTGTTTTGCATATTGTAGCCTTTTGCACCAACTTATGTTTTCTGTGTGTGATGAGGCTCAGACACTAAAAACTATGCCTGAAGACCTAATGAAAAGATCTAAATGAAGTTGTGACAGTGAATTATTCTGTGCTGTTTATTGAACGTCTTTAAATTTTGCTCATGTTTAAGAATGAGTTCTTGCCCTGGTGGTGCAGTGGTCAGTCTGCTTGGCTGTAATGGTCTGTCTCTTGTCTCTCTTGTAAAGCTGCATAGCTGTGGAGAGCAGAACATTACCCACATTATTATTACTCCATTTTCTAACAGAATGCAGAGGCAACATTCTCCACTTGTGTGTTCCCAAACGAAAATCTTGTATTTATGCTTAATTTTATGCCACCCCCACCCTTGTTCTCATTCTCCACCCCACCAGTTGCCTTCTCAGTTTTATATCTTCCTGAGCTGGCCAGAGGGGCCATGGATTTGAAGAAGACCACCATGTCAAAAGAGAGCCAGTGCTGAGTTCTCTTCTATGGCTTGAGGGAGGAATGTGCAAACACAGACACACAGACACACAGACACACAGACACACAGACACACACACACACACACACACACACACACACACACACACACACAAACATGTGAGAGAGAGAGAAAGAGAAAGAGTGAGAGAAAGAAAGAAAAAGAACAAATGCCCAAGAGATAGAAGAGCAAAAAAGAAATTTGAGAAAGCAAGCCACAGAGAAACATAGAGAGTGAAAAATGCAAGAGAGACAGAAAACAAGTCAGAATAAGAATGATTTTCAAAATTAAAGCAAAATAAATACAAAAATAAAGCAAAGCAGGAGAGAATACAAATAACTAAAATAACAAAATATCAAAGGAACATGAAGAGAAAAGACAAGAGAAAATAAAGAAAAGCCCCATTACCATGAGATACTGGCGTGCAAGACAGACAGACTCAATGGAGCCCTGGATGTAGACGGTTGATTTTTTCTGGGGGCAGTTTGGGTCGGGGAAGTGCACCTGAGCACCGGTACGCTGCATGATGTTTTTGATGTTGCTTCCGTTGCGACCCATCATGGACAGGTGATGCTGGGGTGCAATGTCCAGCTGTGTGCTCACAGTAATGGCACTGGCCAGGCTCCCAGCTAAATGCTCCAGCAACATGGCTGTGCCCCGCTGTAACATAAATCACAAAATCATGACAAGTTTGAGAGAAGGTTTTATCTAAATTGGAAGATTTAGCTTCTTTTGGATCAAATCATAATGACAAAATCACTTGACATAGGCAGGAGGATTGTAATGCTGTGACTGTTGGACAACAGAAGGCCTAACAGTCATTGTCAATGAATTAATTGATTAAATCTATTTATTATAGCCATGATTGCCAGGACCCAAGGTTTCCCAGCACAACTTTGCTCACTACACATTGGGAACATCTATTTAGATGTTATGGAGATGCTCTGACACAGTGGTCAAGCTGTCATAACTTTATCATCATTCGTTGCCTCTCTGACTGGAATTGGTGGCCTTGGACGTATACATGTCACTGGAACTTCTGGAACAGGGATCAACAATCTCCTCCACAAAGCACCAGGCACTGAGACCAACTGATCAAACAAGTGGAATCAGGTTTGCTTTTTATTATCCTGTCTTAACGTTACCTCTTTTCTGCACATATTAGTATTTTCCTAATATGTAAATTCCACCTTAAACTAAGTAAGGACCTGTTTATTTGCTGATAAATTGGATCAGTTGTAATATATGTCTTTCAACATCTTACGTTATAGTCACATAATCAATTGCCTAATAATGGGTCTTTAACTGAGTCTTGTTTCTTGTGTCCCTCATTCTCTGGTTGCAGTGGCACATGGATTTGGTGCTTGTGCATATCATGCATAGCTGGTGACTCGCAAGAGCTGGATCCAGTCACTGCAATGAGAGGTTAAGGAGGGTAGGACCCTAGGAAGCAGAGCATGCTGCAGGCCCTACAAACCCACTCCATGCGAAGAACACAGCCAGCAGTTTCATCCACTAAGCACACGGGCGTTCCCCACACTCAGTGGAGAGGCCGCAGTCAGAAGAAGCTGTGACAAGTTCAAGTTGGATTTCCCTGGATGAGCAGCAAAAACTCGAGTGTACTGCCTGCGTTTTCTGTGAAGCACATCACAAAAATTCTCCAAGGGGCTGAGTCTTCATGAATATTTCTGCAATGAGTTCATGAATGTATCTGCAAGTTTTTTGTGCTCAAAATAAGTTTAGCTTCCAAGAATTCCATGCATAGTTTTAGGCAGTAAACTATGCTAATTAGCATAAATTGGGCTTCTATTATTTAGTTAAATTAGCTTCACAGCTCAAAAGAGAGGGCCACTGGAGTTTTTAGGACATTAAGACGTGTGCACAGGTTCTAAATGTGTCAGTTACACCCACTTTGACAGCTGCAACATTGTTCTGTGATCCCCTCACAACCCCTGTAGCACCATAGAGCCTGGAGCGCTGCTTGAAGGCCACAGAGATGTTGTAGGTTTGTGAGATGTGCTGGATGGCTGGAGAGCTGGGGTCTGGGTTCAGCTGCACTATAACTGGCAACTCGAACATTAACACCAAGGGAAGTAGCTCCTGAAAAGAAAAAAAAAACCACATAAAACTCTGTGAGCTGGCAGGCAGCGATTTACCTAAATCTTCTATCCAGGAAGGCAGATATCCGCTGTTTAGAAGAATTAAGTAAAGGAATCAAGGTCAGCATAATAGAGAAGCAACCAGGCGCCATCATTTTGCCCTGAATTTGTATCGATAGGAATTGCTGAAACCACACCCCAAACAACAGCGTTTGGCCCAACGCCACTCAAAGTGAGCATTCAAAAGCATAAAAACTGACCTTCTTTGCTAAATCCCTGCGGTCTGGTACATGTATGATGGAAGACTCCAGAGAGACAAGTTCCTGAACAAATGCTTCACAAGCAAAA
Source organism: Lepidarchus adonis (assembly GCA_037576955.1). NCBI lineage: Eukaryota > Metazoa > Chordata > Actinopteri > Characiformes > Lepidarchidae > Lepidarchus > Lepidarchus adonis. The sequence continues at coordinate 23,974,913 of JBBIGC010000104.1, read as the reverse complement.
ACATCACTCTGAATTACAAACCCTCCTCTAGGATTTTTAGACTTCGTGGGCCTTGGAAGGACTGCCTTACCAAACTGAAATGATAAACAAGAACAGCTAGCCAGACCAAAAAAAAGAGCACCCCTGATCAATCCCATATGTTGTAGGGCCTGTGCTAACATTCTGCATTCTGTAAAGGGGGCTGAAATGAAAGCCCCTTTAGATGTGGTAAAGGAAGGAACTCCCCTTAAAACAGGGAGAGGCTTCCATCGAGCCCAGGAGAAACACACAGCCGGACAGCAGTCAAGGACAAAACATTCAAGTTAAAGAATTTCAATAACCAATAACAATTGGTTTTAGAAACTACATCCAAGTTTTAGTCAGCCACAAGTCTGATGCATTGGGAGCAAACCTCAGTCACACTGAATTGCTGAGACCCCTATGAGTTTGCTTTGTTCTTGTTAATAAAGGTATTAAATCATATCAGTATCATATTTGGATTTCTTTACACATTGCAGAAGAGGGATAAAGACGCAAGTCTGCACAGTAAAATTAATAACTGTGGTTTTCTGCATGCTTGCTTAGACGACCCTGTTAACATGGGGGTTAACAACATATTCTGGCACATAGTAGAATAATGAAAGCCGCCCTGAAGGATGCAAAGCTAATTTTTAAACAGCCTAATCTCACTGAAGCATCAAATGACAGCTGAACTTTCTGGACACTCAAAAGCAACGTGTGAGGCTCAGGCTTCGTGTGGAATTTTCGTTGTTTGGCCTAAGAAAGACAGATACAGTCAGAAGATTGGTGGGCAATACAGCAAAAAATATATCAAGATACTTCTAGAAATGTTTTAAATACACAAAAATTATTTTTTCCTAAGAACTGATAAGCTGGATCAGACAAAACAAAACCAATGGGACCATATTTTTAAAAAATACATTCTAAAATTATGAATCCAAAATATTTTAATTTAATATTTCAAACATTGTGCTCCAGGAAATCTAACCAAAGAGGACGAATGATGTGTCTCTGCAGCTTCTGACAATGCCTTGGTATGCCAAGAAAAGCATATTGCAAAATAATTTAGCATATTAATGACAGAAATTGTCATCTCACCCAGCTCTAAGTAAGAGAAAAGAACTCATGATTGTAAGAATTTTTTCCTCGAGATTAATGAATATTATTATTAATGAGACCTTCCAGAACTCTGGCCTTCCTTTGGCAGGAAAAGACAAAGACAAATGTTGAATTTCAGACTCCATCTTAAGTGGGTCATTCAAATGTATTCCATCTCTCTCCACGCTGTTCAATTCCTGTGAAATGAGAAATGAGAAAAAGTAGGAGAGGCACTCCTTCAAAGAAAGAGAGGAAAAGAAAAAAGTAGAGATGATTGGGGTGGTCAGGAGTGGAATTTCCAGCAGCAGTGGTCACGCGAGAAAAAGAGAGAGAGACAGAGAACTCCAAGTATAAGTTTTCCTCCAAGTATAAGTTTCCCCCACACCACTTTGCTTATACTTTATATGATTTGGAAGCCGCACTTAGGCTGACTTGCTACCAGAAAGGCACTCATTTCTTACAAATTGCTTTATAAAACAATGGTAAAAGATCGTGATTATTTCTGGTGTAAGGGTCTATGCATAACTGGGTCTCAGTTTCTGTACAAATTGCAACAAGAGCCTATGTGCTGTTTGCACTGCTTGTTTTTCTTGGTGGCCCTTGAGGAAGAAGCACGTGCGAAGAAGGCCTGTAACTCGAGGAGAGTGGATAGACACGGCTGAATAGCACCAGCACACCAACAACACCCAGCCAAATGGCCCGGGACAGGGCTTCAGCCTTCAGCTTACACTATTAAACAGCCCAGCTGAAGGTCCCTGCCATATGTTCCTCATCAGCTGGTTAGCATCCGAAACAGGACTAAACATAAACGTCACAAATAAAAGAGGTCCATGTTACTCAACATATTTCACACACAATGTTTACATAACAATATGGATTTCTGAGCATATGGAAGATAGTAAACACAATGTTTCATTATAAATATGAATCAATACTTCAATGTACTATGTAAACACTTAAAGAGTCTTGGAAATGGAAAGTTTTGTTTGAAAAAGGTTTGTTAGAGACAAACAAAAGTGAAATATCAAGTATTTGGTGGTGTCAGTATGGAACAATTCATAAGGAATAACATAAAATGAGAAAAAATTATTATGCTTTTTTTGTATCAGCACAGGCACATTCTGCCCTTGCTGGAGAAACTACAGTTTTAGACGTAAATAATACCCATGCATATTATTTCATCCTCCAAGCCACATGAGGAGTCACTGCTCATTAGACGTCATTGGACATCAACTTGCTAGAAAAAGAGCATTAACTACCAATTCTGTGACCATGTTGTCACACTTAAGAGACATTACCAGTGACTGAATTTGGAATTGATCCAAATAACCAGGTCAACGCTTATGTTTTGCTTCGGTACAGTTTCATACAGTTTTATGCAAAGGTTTGGGCACCCCTTGATAAATAACAGATTTCTATGATTTTGTAATTGAAAAGTCTCTCTAGGACATGGAAAAAATACACAATACTTTCAGCAAACATTGATGCATAGTTAATTAAAAAAAAAAAAAAACATTATTATGGCACTGTGCAAAAGTTTGGGCACCCTACATAATCAGTAACATAACAGTAACACCTCCTCTGGCAGAAACCACAGCTTGCAAATGCTTTTTAGAGCTAAAAGTCTTTCAATTCTTGTTGTTGGGATTTTCTCCCATTCTTCCTTGCAAAAAGCTTCTAGTTCTGTAATATTCTTTGGTCCTTTTGCATGCACAGCTCTTTTAAGATCTACTCACAAATTTCCAATGATGTTTAAATCAGGGGACTGAGAAATGCTCCTCCTTTTTTCTCCAAACATGCCTTTGATTATTGTGGCTAAAGATTCTATTTTAACTCCATCAGTCCACAGCACTTGTTTCCAAAATGCCTCAGGTTTATCTAGATGTTCTGTTGCATACTTCTGATGTTGGATTTTATGATGGGGTAACGTTTTCTTCTGCTGACTTTTTAATGAAGGACAGTGGAATGGTGAACCACCACTCCTGAGTCTGCTATATCCTCCTGCAGGTTTTTTTGCAGTCAGATGGGGATTTTGATTTGTCTTTCTGACCAGCATATGAGCAGTTCTCTCGGAGAGTTTTTTCTGGTCTTCCAGATTTCATCTTGACCTCCACAGTTCCGCTGAAATGCCATCTCTTAATTACATTTCTCACTGTGAAACTGCAAGCTGACAACACTTTGCTATCATTTTGTAGCCTTGTCCTGCATTGTGGGCATCAATAACTTTTCATTTTCAGTCTTACACAGCTGCTTAGAGGAACCCATGGTTGTTGAGTGTCCACAAGCGTGTGCACAATGTTTGAAGAGTATTTGTAAAGTTTTGAAACCAACACTTACTACTGACAACTGTTGTCATGCATCAGATTTAACAAGCTGATTATGGTGTAAAAGCTTGTAAAAAGAATCTGAGACTTTGGAACGTTTAGGGTACCCAAACATTTGCACAGTGCCATAATTATGTTTTTATTTTTGTTCAATTTATAGCATAAAAAGTAACTATGCATCAATGTTTGCAGAAAATATTGTTTATTTTTTAATTTTCTAGAGAGACTGTGTTAACATCTTTTGAATTACAAAATCACTAAAATCTGTTATTTATAAAGGGGTGCCCAAACTTAAGATTGTATATATAAAATGCATTCTGTCTGCCATGTGGAATGCTTTGCTAACTGGCTTGAAGAAGTTCCACCACTGCTTCATACCATTTTTAAACACTTGCTACGGAGAACTTGGAATGGGAACATTTAAAGTTATATAGAGTATATACAGAAAATGAAATTGATATATCAAGTTTTGAAGCTATTAAGTATGTGCCTTCACATTATGTAAAACATGTTTATGGCCTTATACTGTACATACATTCAAACTTTCAAGTGTAACTTTCACCAGTAATGCTCTTTTAACTGAAACGGGTGACACATCTCACTGATTCCACACCTGTACTACAAAGGTATTGCCACCAGGGGGCAGGACTTTAAAGCCACATTAGACTGGAAGTGGCAACCTTTTCTAATTAGTCACAGAGGAATGTGTTTATAGCACAGTGCAATAGTCACTGACAAGTTGAAAAAAATTGTCAAAGAAAACAAAAGATTATATAGGAAAAAAATAAATAAATAATGTATTGTGACGCACCAGTATAAAGCAGATTAAACCTCCTTCGATTTCCCTGACTGCTGCAATCAATTGTACTGATTCAAGATGCTTTACTCATCACACACTAGGTTATACAAATATGACCAGCAGTGAAATGTAACCTGATGTGCTCCATGGACTATACAGAACAGAAATAAATCTTGAAGAAAAAAGAGTAAGAAATATAGACAGGTGCATCTAAAAAAAAATATTTAATATTGTGAAAAAATTCAATCTTTCTTGACATTCCTTTCAGAAAGTGAAATATATTATATAGATTCTTTACACAGAGTGAAATTTGTTAAGCATTTTTTGCTTGGAATTTCGATGATATATATAACTAATAAATAACAAAACCCAAAATTCACTGTCTCAGAATATTAGAATATTATATATAATTAATAAAAAAGAACAGAAATGTCAGGCTTCTGAAAAGTATGTTCATTCCTATGCAGTCAATACTTGGTTGGGCTCCTTTTGCATGAATTACTGCATCAGTGTGACATGCCATGGAGGCGATCAGCCTGTGGTGCTGCTGAGGTGTAATTGAAGCCCAGGTTGCTTTGATAGCAGCCTTCAGGTCGTCTGCATTGTTGGGTCTGGTGTCTCTCATCTTCCTCTTGACAATAATCATAGATTCTCTATGAGGTTCAGGCCAAGTGAGTTTGCTGTACAATCAAGCACAATAACACCCTGGTCTTTGAACCAGCTTTTGGTGCCTTTGGCAGTGTGTGCAAGTGCCAAGACCGGCTGGAAATCTCAACATAAAGCTTGTCAGCAGAATGAAGCATGAAGTGCTCTGAGATTTCCTGGTAGATGCTGCATTGACTGTGGACTTTAGAAAACACAGTGACCAACACCAGCAGATGATATGGCTCCCAAATCACTGACTGTGGAAACTTCAAAATCTGTCTCTCTCCACTCTTCCTCCAGACCTTGATTTCCAAAGGATATGAACATCAAAATGAACATTTACATTCATCTAAAAAGAGAACTTTGGACACAGAGCAACAGTCCAGTGCTTTTTCTCCTTAGCCCAGGTAAGACGCTTGGTTCAGGAATGGCTTGACACAAGGAATGTGATGTTTGTAGCCATGTCTAGGATTCGTCTGTATGTATTGGCTCGTGATGCGCTGACTCCAGCCTCAGTCCACTTCTTGTGAAGCTTCCCCAAATTCTTGAATGAATTTTGCTGGCCAATTCTCTCAAGGCTGCTGTTTTGCCTGTTGCTGAGACAACCAGCTTCTTTAGCAATTACCTTTAGTCACTTACCCCCGGGATCAATAAAGTTTTCTGATTCTGATTGTCTGATTGTCAAGTCAGCAGTCTTCCCCATGATTGTCTAGCCTCCTGACCCAGACTTAGACCATTTAAAAGTTCAGGAAACCTTTGCATGTGTTTTGAGTTAATTAGCTGATTAGGGTGTGACACCATGACTTTGATTGAACTTTTTCACAATATTTAAATTTTCTGAGACAGTAAATGTTTGGGTTTTATTAACATAAAGTCATAATCATTGAAATTCCAAAAAATAAAGGCTTGACATATTTCAATATATGGATTCCACGTTCTGAAAGGAATGCAAAGTAATATTTTTTCACAATATTTTTTTTAGATGTACCAGTATATATATATATATATATATATATGTATGTAGAATGTCTGACCATTTGTTCGTGACCTCAGCTGAAACAAAATTGTGTTCTGCAGTAAGACAATAATCCATAACACACCATCTAGTCCACCTCTGATTGGCTGAAAACCCCCCAAAATGAAGACTTTGGAGTGGCCTAGTCAAAGTCCTGACTTGAACCCTATTGAGATACTGTGACATGACTTTAAAAGGTGGTTCATGCTAGAAAACCCAACAATGTGGCTGAACTACAACAATTCTGCAAAGAAGAGTGCTGTACAAGCCTCACTGCAAGCTATCGCAAACGTTTGATTGCAGTTGTTGCTGTTAAGGATGGCCCAACCAGTTATTAGGTTTAGGGCGCAAACATCAGCCCACACAGGGCCAAGTAGGTTTAGATTTTTTTCTCCCTTAACAATATAATCCTTCATTTAAAAAACACATTTTGTGTTTTCTTTTTCATCTTTGACTAATTTTTGATGATCTGAAACATTTAAGTGTAACAAACATGGGAAAAAAAAAGAAATCATGAAAGGGACAAACCCTTCACACCACTGTACATCCATAGTCATACATGCTTAACACCTCTGAACTTTATGATTCTGATATGAACAAAGATACTCCAATACTCACCACTATTCACCTTTTGAACTGACTCTTTGTCTCAAGCATTAATAAACTCTTCACTAACAAGCTGTATGTCCAAACATAGAGTATGTTATAATGAGCAGCAGTAATGTATGTGTTTAAGTATTACATGTGCTTCATTTACCCTGATTCTCGACCGCGCCGCCTCTACTCCTCCTGGCTGGCCTGCAATGGAAACCTACAGAGAAAGAGACAGAAATCATGTTACCAAACAACTGTTGGATCCCTCAAGTGCATAGGTGTCCTCATCAAACCTAAACTCAGCATTTGGGGCCACTGGGTTGACCTGCGTAACTATGTGCTCTGATCTAATAGATGGAGATGGGTGTAACTTTGTACAAAAAACATGGTCAGTCATTTGACGAAACTGGATACACAGACTGAGATGTTTTACATTCCTAGCTCAAGTTCTACTTTAAAGTGCAACATGTGTCGAGATAATGAAATACTTAATTCCTTGAAGTTACATAAGCAATAGCCTTGCTGCCAAATGCTAAAGCAAGTGCACCACCAGGAGCCTGCAATGTTCAGCAGCACGTAATCAGGAGTCTGAGCGAGCTAACTGGTACCACACATTTCTTCATTCTTCATCCCACTCAATCTGCCTTTCCTTTACCTGTCAAAAAGTTGTAGCCTCCCTTTGCCCACTGCAACTGCCTGTGCCATGGACTTGGTAGAACTGTGTTATTGCTCAATTTTCACATGTCATCAAGTCATGAAAAAAAGTCTAAAACCCAATTACTCTCCTTTATCACCCTGTAAAAAGCTTTATCTGGAGTATACATTTTTTCTCTTACTTGATAAAATTCCCAATTATTCAACTACTAATTTAAGTTACTAATAATAGCACTTTTGAGAAACAATTTATCTGCCAAGAAATGTAGTTTATTAACAGTATGTTGAAGCTCCCAAGCAACCAAGCACCACTGAAGCAACACAATAACAGCCGGTTCAAGGCCTTTTCAACTTTTGCTTTAGAAGTAGCTCACCAGTTATCACGGTGATGACACTGATGTTTGTACCCAATGACAATGATCATTTCTATAGTCATTGTAAGCAACTTAGCAACCAGTTCTAATCACAACTCTGTGGTTTTAGTGACATTCAGTGTTTAATTAACCCCGAATTCATCATGTGACTGAAGAGTATTTTGTAAAAGTGATTTCCTGTCATGGAACAGAACATGCAGGGTTTGAACAATCTAAGCTAAGCTAAGCTAATCACTGAAACAGAAGAGCTAGATGAGCAGTTGATTAACAAACAGATATTTGCTGATATTTATTATTATTTGTTTAATATTATTCCCGTTCCAGAATGGTAGCACGTTCAGTTTGATACAAAAGCTGCATTAGGAATTTTACGGTTTTACTTAGTCCTGTAATAACTGTATAGATTGAGTAAGGCATGTCAAAATCTAGGATGATTTAACATGCATTTTTACATTGTAGGCATAAACAAAGCAGATAAACATGTGTGATTATACCTGATTGCTCTTCTCAGCCTGGTTGTTGCGGTTGGAGTCTGGGAAGTGGATATGACACCCGGTGTCCTCCATCACCTTCTTGATATTATTTCCCCCTTTTCCAATGACGTGGGAATGTTCTGTGTGTGAGACATCCATCTTCAGAGTAACACGATTACTCTGCAAAAACAAGTGGGTGGGATTGCCCTCTTGTTACTATGAGAACACAAGGTACGCACAGCAAAAGCAGACGCTATGGATGCCTTCATGATCAAGACCTGCACCACTAAACCTGTCACAAAGGCAGCGATACAGATCTATGATCTCCAGAAGTGAGTCATGCTTTCCCATTACAGCCAGTCTTAAGTAAACCTTCTCCACAGAAAAAACTGAAACAGCCCAACAAAAGACACAAAAGATTGGCAAAAGTTGTAATTTAGACAGATAAAAGTACATTGCATAGTTACAAAAATCTGGTCTGCACGTATCAATTTCTGGAGTTTTGCTTATTGTTTTGTTCAGATGATTTGGGCCTGCAGTTTGCAGGATGCTGTTTGGCAGAGCAATACGCTTCTTGTGAGAAGAGTTAGTGATATTTATTATATTTATTGTTATTGTGGTAAACACAATCAGTCATGGCTAATGGCATTATCTGCAGTTCAGTACATGGAACACTGAACAAGAATGATTTTGTGTATATTATGTATCACATTAATTTCTTAAAGAAGCTTTAAAAGGCACAGTGAGAAAAGAACTTCAGGCAAGCAAATATTGGCTGACCCACTAAATTTAGAAAACTGACAAAATGTATATTTCATTTTTCACACCATTATTAGTAAGTTATCTTAGTGTGGGTCCGTTTCAGCAATGAAAGCTTTTCCAAGATCAGTGTCAGTGCATAACAGAGGGATGAGGAGACCCAGATGTGAAGGAGGTCAGCTGTAGTGATCTTGCTTAGTGAACACACAGGCCGCTCTCCAGTAGTGATGGAATGTTCTGGAGCTCATTTGACCAATAAACGGCTGTGCTCACCCTTCCATTGGCCAACAGAATCTGAGCAGGTGTGACTGTGTCCTGACTGCTGTGTGCTGGGTCAGTGACTGAGAGAGACCTTTCATGTCTATGCAGTCCAGCTGGGATCACAGCTGCCCCAGGACTGGTATTGCTACAAGGCACAGGACATGCCCCTTCTGAAGATATAGTACACAGGTCCTGCCCCAAGTGCAACAACCAAGCCATAATGCTAGAAAACCATACAGTACCATTCCAATTAATATCATTATGTTCAAGGCACAGAATAATGCGACCAATGTTCAGTCTCTGAAACAACATCCAAAACTGATGATCAGAACACATTACTGTTAGAAATTAGTAAATTTAAACTCCAAGACATGCTAGCTCCAAACAGTCAGCAGTAAAATGTTATAGCCGGTTGTTATGATAAATGCAGAAAAATGCAGACATGCTAGCTAGCTAAATTATTTTTTATTACATATGGTACATATCAAATCATGTCAGAATATTTCAGAGATCTTGGTTGTAATTGCAGAATAAATTATAGAAAAATAATATATATACAGTCTTATGCAAAAGTTTGGACATTTTGTAATTGAAAAGATGTTAACATTGTCTCTCTAGGACATGGAAAAATGTTCAGCAAACATTGATGCCTAGTTACTTTTTATGCCATAAGTTGAACAAAAAAGCAACAAAAAACATTATTATGGCACTGTGTTTGCGCATCCTAAGAATTCCAAAGAAGTCTCAGATTCTTTTTACAAGGTTTCAGACCTTAATCAGCTCATTAGATCTGATGAATGGCAACAGCTGTCATTAGTAAATGTCACCTGGTGCCAATTTAAAAGCTTTACAAATCTCTTCAAACCTTGTGCACACGCTTTTGGACACTCAACAACCATGGGTTCTTCAAAGCAGATGTGTAAGACTCTGAAAATATTGATGCCCACAATGCAAAAGAAGACTACAAGAAGATAGCAAAGTGTTGTCAGTTTGCAGTTTCCACAGTGAGAAATGTAATTAAGAGATGGCAGTTCAGGGGAACAGTTGAGGTCTGAAAGACCAAGAAAACTCTCAGAGAGAACTGCTTGTATGCTGGTCAGAAACACAAATCAAATTTGACTAACAGACTCAGGAGTGGTGGTACATCGTTCCACAAGACCTTCATGGAAAAGTCAGCAGGAGAAAACCTTGCCTGCATCTCCATCATAAAATCCAACGTCAGAAGTATGCAACAGAACATCTACAGAAGCCTGAAACAATTGCTATGGACTGATGAAGTTAAAATAGAACTCTTTGGCCACAATCAGCAAAGGCATGTTTGGAGAAAAAAGATGCAGCACTTCATAAAAAGAACACCTTAACAACCATTAATCATCTTTGGGGTTGTGTTGCAGCCAGTGGCACAGGAAACATAGTACAGGTGAAGGGACAAATGAATTCCACTAAATACCAGCAAATTCTGGAAGCAAACATCTGTAAAAAAGCTGAAGCTGAAAAGAGGATGGTTTCTACAACAGGACAACAAACATACTTTGAAATCCACCATGGACAAACTCAAGAGATGCAAGTTGGAGTTTTTGAAATGGCCATCTCAGTCCCCTAATAGGGCAGTGGTGGCCTAGTGGTTTGGACTTTGCCCCTGAGATCAGAAGGTCGCAGATTCAAGTCCCAGCCCGGGCACCATTGAGGAACCCTTGAGCAAGGTACCGTCCCCACCTCACTGCTCCCCGGGCGCTGTTGATAGCTGTCCGCTGCTCCACGTGTGCACGTGTGATGGGTTAAATGCAGAGGACAAATTTCTTTGTGGTGCACTGTGTGCAGAAATCTTTAATTAATCATTAAAAATTTGTAGGTAGATTTATCAAGGGGTGCCTAAACTTAAGACTGTAAATAATAAAATGATGTACCACGACAGGTAAGGATTATTAGTTTTTCTTTTTAATTTTCATTCGACGCAAAACACAAGCTGATACAAAAAGCTCTCCACCTGTTGAGGATCAAATGTCTAGTTGAAGAACTCACCTTAGTGTCAAGAACGGACATGATCTTCTCCTTAGCTTCCTTCACATTGTCCCTTTTCCCACTCACTTTAATATGTGGATCTGCAAAGCAAAGGTTCAACAGGTTAAATATGTCTATTCCCCCCCCCCCTGCATTATGCTAATTTTCTACCCTTAATTGTTGTTATTTATGTGACCACATTAAACTTAAAAAACACGAATCAAGCGCAGAATAATACTTCAGTGCAAAAACAGAATGATATTATCAACTTTCTGTATCGCAGCAGTAAAAAATGAAGAGTATGAAAGCTTGGCACAGCGTTCCGTGAAGAATGCAGAGTTGCACTTTTAGATAAAGCCAGGCTAAATTTGTGTCATTCCACACAGCTCTTCCTCTAAATCATTTCTGCAGCTCAACACAATCTCATTGTGCGGCTAAAATTCTTCGGTATTCATTTTTACCTTTTTTTTTTTTTACTTTAACTCTTGCATACATAAGTCCAGTAAAAGAGCTGTTTCTTTCAGTGCCCTACTGCGTTTGGGATTCTTGTAATGAATATCCATATCTCAAGGCTTATGTAAAATACACTGATGGACAGTTGTGTTTTCCAGTAGTCTGCTTTGAAAACAAAAGAAACATTCCTCACAGAATTGAGACAACTATCAAATTCAGTATGGGAGATGAGCATAAGTGTGAGGTGATATTCTAATGCTAAAACAGTCATGTTATGCGTGCTGTGGTCGCTGAACCCGAGCCTTGAGGATACTCAGAATGATGGCTTTCGGTGCCAGAGGCAATGAGAGGAAAAGCCACTCTAAATTGCTATGCGGCACTGAGACGGATTCCTCCACCACGAAACCCCGCAGAACATTGGTTCATTGCGATTAAGCGGACGCTGTGGAGGGAAACTGGCCTCACCACGGCTCAGACTGCAAACCACTCACTGGCCCAATGACAGTGTTTACAGTTAGCCTTTACTGACCTTAGTCAAACTGCACGTAATGCTACCATTTTCTGCGGTCGAGCTCAAGTGCTCACCTTAGGTTTCTGTTTGTACTGTGGTGTTGGGTGGAACTTGGGAGAAAAGCAGAAATACAATCATGTATGGAAAGGGCAGTTTAGTATTAGGTGGGTAATCCAGTGTGGTGTAAAAGTAGTAGAATTACATGAATCTCTCAGTTTCCATTTCCACCAGAACCCCTCAGTGCTCCAGCCTTGACTGGCACGACCTCGGACTGAGTATAATGGAGAAGTAAAAATGTGGCTAGTGGTTAATGCACACATGCTGAAAAAAATTATGACTAGTGTCCCAGGGCAGCGTGGGTGTCCATCTCAAACTCCATCTATATTCCCTTCCCTATTTGTGTCCATGCAAAAAGCACCAGTAATAGAAGTAATCAAATACAGTGAACTTCAGGGCCAGTTGTCTAACCAGAAAGACAGACAGAAAGACAGAGACTTCAATATTTTCAAAATATATATAA
>JBBIGC010000104.1:23934725-23962332 GCA_037576955.1 Lepidarchus adonis | reverse complement strand
TACATAAAACACAAGAGACTTAAGGCAGACAAGAATAAAATATATAATAAAAATACATAATAAAGATATATAATAAACACCCACAAATGTGTTGTATGTGCATTGCTGGGTCCATGTTTTTTTTTTTAAACTGGGTCTCTCAATCACTCCTGATTGTCATCCTATTGTTTGAAAACACAAACCAAAAAATAGTTCAAAAAGGTTCATTTACCACATGCAGATATGTTATTGGATAATTTATTTCAATAAATATATCACTAAATATAATAACGTTTCCTTTATTTAACTATTATCTGAAAAGAGTTAACAAACTTTTTTTCAGGAAAAGCTAAGAACACAAAGAAAATACATATTCTTAGTTTCTAAAGTTTCTAAAAGTTTGCATCTTTTATATGTGATCGAAGAATTTTTACTGATAATCTATCTCAACCTGACACAGCTGAAAATCCAGCCACCAACTATGAGCTACTCAGGTCCTGCCAGATGCATTTACACACTCCCAAGCTCTGCCACTGCTGTACAGACTTTACAAATAGGCACATCTGGAGCTGCTAAAACACCTTCAATACAGTCACCCACTCCCAAAAAAACCCATGCACAGCTGGCTCAGATAAACGTTAATGATGGTGTAAGGCACATCTGTCCAAATAAAATCTACGGAAAGTTTACTTCAGCTAATTTGAGATGCGTTATCTGAACGTGAAGAGGAAGTGGGAAAAAAATGACAGATTTATTATATGGAGTCGTTTGTTCCCCATGATTCATTTACACTAATCAGAATCCAATCTGTGGTAGAGGTCTGGCTGCTACTCCAAGTGATGTAGAACAGAGATCAGGGCTATTAATTAGCCCCACAGGGGGCGCTGTGAGCTAAATGGAGCATGCTCGCTTCGAGCTGCAGCATTTCATAGGCTCTCAGCTGGGATGCTTGGAGAGACCCATGGAGGATTATGTCATATGAAGGGGAACCAGCTAATCCTCACACTCATTCTAGTTCAGCATCAGTACAGAAAAAGAGCAAGACTGCAGCAGTTGAACTTTAAATGTAGTCCTGAATCTTGACCCATGACTGAAAAATAAGTTTCAGGTTGGGTTCATGGGCTACATGTGTACCGTAACACTATTATTTCTAAAAGTGTTGCTAAGATACCAATGCAAGAGTTGCTTAACCATTAGATTGTGTTTTCTATTTTAAGGGACATGTCTTCCTCAGGGACTGGGGAGCTATGCATGGCTGGATTACAAACCCAGATTCTGAAAAAGTTGATATTTTTATAACATGCAAAAGGTGTCCAATGTTTTCACTGTTTCAACTTTAATATCAAGTATTTAAAAAAATATCAACAAATTGAATTTCACACCCCCAACACTCAAAAAAAGTTGGAAGAAAAAAAGAGATCAGGCAAAATATTAAAGTTATGACACTTATTAAACATTCCACAATGAGCATGTCTGGGTATAAATGGAACGTCCATCAAAGCTCAGTCTCAGTCGGCAAAGATGGGTCATGGTTCACCACTTTGTGCCAAACTTCATGTAAGAATTATCAGTCAGTTCAAAAAGAACGCTCTCAACACAAGATTACAAAGAATTGAGGTTTTTCATCAATAATAGGAGATTCAGGGATTCTAGAGAAACCGCAGTCCCTGGAGGACCTTCAAGCCTTTGGTTATCATCAGGCAACTATGGTAAATAACGACACATGAGCTCAAGAAAACTTTGGAAAACTGCTGTCACTAAAGACCGTCCACTGTTGGATTAAGAAATTCAACCAAAAATTCTATTATGCAAAGAAAAGGGCCATCACTAATTCTGTACAGAAACACTGGCGACTTTTCTGAACCTCAGCTCATCTCAGATGGACCTAAAGATGTTGGAAATGTGTGATGGCCAGATAAGGTTACCTTTCAGCTTGGTTTTGGGAAAATGGATTACAAGCTCCAAGTGTGCTAAAGATGAAAGTTACCAGTGAAAGGTGCAAACGCCAACAGCTGTCATAGCATAACCATAAAGGTCCCATTGACATAATTTGGAAATTTAGAGAGACATATTCTTCCATTACAGTGATGTCTCCTGGGATAGTTATAGTTATTTCAGCAAGACAGTGCCAGGCTTCAGTCTGCAGGTGCTACAGCAGCATAAGCTTAAGCATTAAAGAAACAAAGAAATGTAGATCATTACTGAACTTTATGAAAACAAAGATTCAGGGCAGTAGTATTCAATGGGTCTACACATTCAAAACAACACAGATGACTGGTTGTTTGTTTGGAGTCTGCAAAAAATAAAAATCAGATAAATGTGAGTTCCGCACACTGCATGTGACCAAACCAGATGTTCATAAGCTGTAAAAATGGAATGCAGTCACGAACACTGGCAGCATCCATACACATTGTCCCTAAGTGTAGAAGGGTCGAAATTACGAAGGCGGTTGATGAAGGACGGTAATGATCATTTCAGCCCTGAATGACTCCAACTGTGATGGAGAGCTTGGGTCACCAGCAGGCTGTGCTTGGTGGAGAAGGCAGGAAGCTGCTCTGTTTTTCTACTACATACTTGGGATTGTTGTAACGCCATGAAGGCCCAGATGCAGCAGTAGAAGGTCTCCAAACTTACTTCCTTCTCTGAGTCTACAGAGCTTGCATGATAACTGTATGAGGGACTTAACAACAGAAGTTACAATTAATATGACTTTAAGCCCTTAGAAAATATTTTTTGTCCCTTCTGAAAAAACTCTTGATGTTTATTGCAGTTGTGCTGTCGTTATTCAGATACTTATCCTGCATTCATGCACCAAGTCCCTCTGTAAACGGTCAGTTAGGGCTGGTCATCATGTAATACACAATATGAGTGTGTATGTTTAACAAAATGGAGGTGTCTGGCACTGAAAGTACTTATGATGACCATCTGTCAATTTTGAAGGGGACATTAAGTTTACACAAAAACAAACAAACAAACAAAGGAGTCTTATTTACAGAACATATAATCTGCTTTCTTGTGAAACAAAAAAAGGAAAGCTCTCGTCTGGAAGTGAGTCATGTTATAATCTCATTCTATTGCTTAAATGATACCTTGCCATTGTTCATGTGAACAACAACAAAAAAGGTTTACATTTTTCACCATCATACTTATAGCAGGGGTGGCCTGGTCCATAGTTTGGTGACCTTCTTGCTCAAACTGACCTGATTCATCTCACCTGTTAATTACCAGGTACAGTAAGTGTTGTTAAAGAGGATTCGGGCACCCCTGACCTATAGGGTCATACCTAAGTGAGCGGATAGTGAAACAAAGAGATCACATGCAACACATACAAGTCTGACTTAGTTCCATAGAAACCCACTGCATCAACATAAGAAAAGTACTGATTCTGAATCAGAAGATTGCTCAGTTATTGGTAGCAGTCCCCTCCAGAAGAACCAAACTGCAACTAACCCCTGAGAACACAGCATACAGAAAGAGATTTGTCTGGAAGTGCTACTTAAGATACTTAAAAAGCTTAAATACATCACACAGCTATATTAAACAAATTTTGTAAACATATCTTCTGAGAATATATCTTCAGCTGCTTCTGAAAACCTTCTCAAAAACTCGGAAAGAAGAAAAATACCATGAGACTGGCTTCTTAAAATGTTTAACATGGAAAATGCTGCAACATTTTTGCATGTTTGTATTTTTGTCTAGAAATTGATTTATCTCACCAATAGCTATTGCTTATTTCCTACAGTAACACAAAATTTGTCCAGGCTTAAGACAAACACATGAAACAATGCAAGTATTTATAACTAATGGGATATCTTTTTTTTTTATTATTATTTGTACTTCTTGTACTTATTTTGATTATATGACATAAGTAATCGACTAGGAAAATATTTTTTTCTCCAATCCTTTCTTCACTTAAGGCAATGACGCAACTAAAAATCTACACATATTTGATGTTTAGTTTGTTTCTTAAGCTTTGCATTGAAGCACAGTCGAATCTTAAAAACTCAAATTGCCATTAAGTAATTTCATATACACTTGTTTCTGTTGTTTCTGACACAAAATTTATTTCATTGAGTTAATCTACACAAATAGAAGTTAAATCAAGTATTGGAATGGTTTCTTAGCATTTTAATTTTTACCATACCAAAAGAACAATCAGCGCTTTTTCAGATCCAGTCTAACATATATTTTAAAACAGAGATCACTGTAAAAAACAATGTGTATAAAGAGCCTACACATGCACCATAATGGTATAGATTATGATAGAACCACAATGATTGTTGCATGCCTTTAATTTTGAAGAATCATATTTGTTTGGCTCTCACGGTAGTAAGGGAAGACAGCAAAATTTGAGACAAACAGTTTGTGGTAACTGGTTGTCTTGGCTGCAAATATTTTACCATAAATTGTTAAAGAAATACATTTCATATGCAAAAATAAAAACAATTATACCCTTTATTTTGGTTTCATTTCCATGTTTTGGTATTCTTCTGTTCCATAAATGTTAAATGTATTGCTTCCCTAAAGGCACCATATTTGAATAACTTTAGTTCAGTCCTACAAACTATTTTAGTCCTAGCAGCAGTGTCATGGAAACAATTTCAAAATAAAGTGCAGCGGTGACCAGTATACAGTTATGTTATCTGCATGGTGCAAAGTGGCAAGTTGTGCATATAAGCAATAATATTACAGAAAAGGTAAAGACCCGAAAGCTTTGGTACCTTCTTCCAGCAGGAGGGAGAAAAGATTGTGTGAGGTGTTTGTTAGGTCATATACAATGCCTGTGTTTTTGCAGATAAAACGTGTGGTGAATATATCTGTGGGAGGGGACGGAACCTTTTCAGCTATGATGTTCTATTATGATACAATTACAATATTCCAAAATTTTGTGAGAATTTTGGGTGACTTCAGGAATTCAGGAAACATGAATAATTATTTAATTTATAATTTAAAAACAATCATTATTTTTAACAACTCCTCATTTAATATTTTTTGCAGCCTGAGTCTTTCCTTACAATGCTTACAGAGACTGGAAACATCTCTAATCGGAGGCTTTTGCCAATGGTTAAAGTCTTGTAGGGTGAACAAGGCTTAAACTGACTATGGCTTTGGGAAATAAAACACGCCAAAAACATAGTTTACACCCCCATACAACGCAAGAGGTAAAGTTATTTTCTGTATGGTTGTTTTTATTGTGTTTGGTGCATTTGGTGCTTGTTGCCTCCCATCTAAAGTTCAAGTAAGAGCAGAGGCTTTCTTCTGGCAATCCTCACAAACAACGTGTGGTTATGTAGGTGGCATCTGATTCTAAACTGGGAGATGTTCTTACCCCAAGACCTAACTAATGCCTAAATAATCCCTCAGCTGTGATTCTTGGAGATTCTTTGGCCACTCTGATTAACATTCATTATAACATTATTCTGGTTAAAATGTTTTGCCCTGGTAGTGAAATTGAGCATTTGCACATGGTTGTTGTATTCTTTTTTTATGCTGGATAACTAAGGAAATTTTTTATTTTTTGGCTTTTTAATGTCATGCCTGACAATTTAAGTGTTTCTAATCACTCATTACTAATTTCATTATTTAATGCCCTTTCAATCATATAAATAAAGGTAAGAACTCTATTATTTTTAATTAAAAAAGCAAAGAATAAATAATTTTTTTATTTTTATTTTTACTCATGTTTACTATGAGCACATATTTTTATGTGAGGCACTTATGTATGACATGGGGTAAATTTGAGTAGTCTGAACAATCACTTTGAGATCTCTTGTTGGTATCATTAGAATTTGCCAAATATCATCATACTATTTATATGTAAATGAACAACACAGGTTCTTTCATAACATGCACAATATCCAGAGATAGACCGACATCATAAAATTCCAGTGTCTTCGCTATCTGTTGTCACAGCAATGCTTCATTCTCTGCTCTTTAGTACAACTGCCTTCCATTGCAGCTGTGTTTAACTTAGAGGGAAAGATTTATTCCCCTGAGGAGTAAGAAAGTGTGAGCGTACAGTCTCCACAAAATCTGCTGACAAAAAGACCAGAGGTCTCTATTAAAAGAGAAGGATCTTAAATGCCCTCTAGGTTAACAGGCCCGTCCAGACTGTGGCATACCAGACTGGCCATGCTCCTGCAGCCTAGCGAGTCACTATGGAAATGGCAGCCCAGTGATTGGCCATGCGGGGAAGGAAAGCTGCAGGGTCGGTGTGCACGCTAGGTTGGTTTTTCTAGCTGATGCACCTCTAATCTAGGCCCTGTCCATCAGCTTGCAGTTATGCTCATCACCTGTCAACCAATAAAAAAACCTCTAATTTGGGCCCCTGTTCACTTGCTTGTTGCCCCTCCCTTCACCAAGCCTTCTCAGTGCTCCACATTGAGAACAAAGCAACAAGGACAAAAAGAGCAGAAATATTAGGCCTGACAGTGTCATTTGTAAATAATCACAAAATAATATTTGATGAATATTAGAGAGAAAAATCTAAACTTGTCGAGTGACTTCAAGCAACGGTGGAGAGTCGATGTTCAGCACAGTTGTTTCCCTTAAATGTGCTCACTCAACTTAGCAATTACCAGGTGTGTTTGAACAGGGAAATCACCAAACTGTGCTGGACACTGGTTCTCCAGGACCAAAGTTGGGCACCAGTTTGAGAGGTAATATGCGAGGGATAGGGATAGGTTTTTGAGAATTTCACGGCATCCCATTCAAGTGCTTTTCTGTACTTTTCTGAGCAACTTTATTTAAATGTATAAAAAAGCTTTTGACCACCAATTGCAATTTTCATATGATTCAAGCTGGAAAAGTAATGCAATCTGTAGGGCAATGCCTATTTGTTTTCTGGGAATGGCGCCATGATAAGACCAATAAGAGTAATCTTCTTAAGAGACAGCATAAACATGCTTTAATCTTCATTGACTCTGAGAAAAGCAATATTCCTTTGGTCCATTCACTCATGTTTACAGCAAATCAAGTTTCTGGGAAGTCACTCTGTTGTTTTCCATTTTATAGATTGTAGCTATAAACAGCAGACTGCTAAGTCTGTGCAGTGGAAGAATATTTCAAATATTCCTCCTAAAACTCACACTACTGAGCACAAAGTCTCAATGTGATCAAACAACAACAAATGGATCTCATATCAGGCGGTGACAGTAAATTGTGCTTGAGAGCAATAAAGAATTTTTTTTTAAAAAGATAATGTCAAAACACACAAGAGATCAAGAGGATTTAAAAGGGGTTATACAGAACAGTATACAGTCTTTTGCAAAAGTTTGGCCACCCCTTGATAAATAACAGATTTGTATTATTTTGAAATGTATAAGATGTTAACACAGTCTCTCAAGGACATGGAAAAAATACACAATATTTTCATCAAACATTGGTGTATAGTTACTTTTTATGCTATAAATTGAACAAAAATAACAAATAAAAACATTATTATGGTACTGTGCAAATGTTTGGGCACCCTAAGAATTCCAAAGTCTCAGATCCTTTTTACAAGGTTTCAGACCTTAATCAGCTCGTTAGATCTGATGCATGGAAACAGCTGTCATTAGTAAATACCTGCTAGTGCCAATTTTAAAGCTTTACAAATACTCTCACACTTCAAACCTTGTGCACACACTTGTGGACACTCAACAACCATGAGTTCCTCTAAGCAGATGTGTAAGACTGAAAGTGAAAATTATTGATGCCCACAATGCAGGAGAAAGCTACAAGATGATAGCAAAGTGTTGTCAGTTTGCAGTTTCCACAGTGAGAAATGTAATTAAGAGATGGCAGTTCAGGGGAACTGTGGAGATCAAGATGAGATCTGGAAGACCAAGAAAACTCCTCGTATGCTGGTCAGAAAGACAAATAAAAATCTCCATTTGACTGCAAAAAACATGCCGGAAAATATAGCAGACTCAGGAGTTGTGGAACACTGTTCCACTGTCCTTCATGGAAAAGTCAGCAGAAGAAAACCTTACCCCATCATAAAATCCAACATCAGGAGTATGCAACAGAACATCTACAGAAGCCTGATGCATTTTGGAAAGAAGTGCTGAGGACTGATGAAGTTAAAATAGAACTCTTTGGCCATAAACAGCAAAGGCATGTTTGGAGAAAAAAAGGAGCAGTATTTCATGAAAAGAACATTGGGTTAGATCTATCATGCTTTGGTGTTGTGTTGCAGCCAGTGACACAAGAAACATTGCACAGGAGGAGGGAAGAATGGATTCCCCTAAATACCAGCAAATTCTGGAAGCACACCATCTGTAATAAAACTGATGCTGAAAAGTGAATGGCTTCTACAAAAGGACAATTATCCTAAATATACCTCAAAATCCACCACAGACCACGATGCAAGTTGAAGTTTTTGTTTGCATGCTGTGATATCTGCCAGAGGAGGTGTAACTAAGTACTGATTATTTAAGGTGCCCAAACTTTTGCACAGTGCCACAATAATGTTTTTATTTATTTATTTTTTTGTATCTTTGTTCAATTTGACATAGATTTGACAAAGAAACTATAAATCAATGTTTGCTATTTTTTCAATTTCCTAGAAAGACTGTGTAAACATCTTTTCAATTATAAAATGACCAAAATATCCTATTTAATGAGGGGTGACCAAACTTCTACATAAGACTGTATCAGTATAGAACAGTATAAGGTATAATAGAACAGAAAAGGCTTTGTCCAAAAACCTTATTTTTCCCATGTCTTTTTCACATTAGAGCATGTGAGGTATTAACTGGAGCTTTACAGTATCAAATGAGGGAAACAGAGCAAACTGAGAAGTCCCCACACTGCCCAGCATCACCTCGTAATGTGTGCAGAAATGGAATGCATCCTCCTGAGCCACATAAATGTGCAGTTGGCAGAAGCTCGACTTGAACTGGTATGTGAATATTTCATAGAGACAGCAGATAGTCCTTGTTTGTGTGCTTAAAGTGACTGGACAAATGCAGATCACATTTGATTTGAGGATTTCTTGGCTGATTCAAATGGTGGATACTTGCACATAGCTGTGGGTGTTGGATTCCTCCCACTTGAGCCCAATCTATGGAGACTTGGAGGAGCCTGAAGAACTATCTGCTCTGTATCAATGGCAGAGAAGCCAGGACCTTGAACTCATAGGCTCTTAGCCTTTGAAAAACATGTGTAAAATGCTGTTTTGGATCAGCACTGTGCTAAAATTCCCAACGACTATTTAGGGGATTGTCAAAAAGCAAATGTGCATCATAAATGTGCAAAAATGCAAAAAACTTCTCCTGTTTAGCCAAGATGGCTCATACCTGAAGTTTGCTTCCATGTGCAAATCCATCAAGCGGAGTAAACATATCAGTTCATACTAAATTGTTATGCAATCTCAAATTTGATTGCGTAGTTTATGACACTGTATGCAAGGAATATAATTGACGTTACATTCCGCTATATGTGAATGCCATTTACATACCTTGTAATTAACACTGAAATGATGCTTACTCACATTTTGTAATGATTTATCCATCATTTTTAGAGTGAATGAATATTTGTATTTGCACTCACTAATGCCTACAGCCTTGTCATTCGACAATTCATTTTACTTCATTTTACTGGGCAATGTTTTTTACTGAGAAGCTGCTTTTGCTTCTGACTACATCACTGTATTTGACCTGAAATGTTCAATGATGAGTCTGTTTGCATGTGGGAATTGATTAAAATGCAGCAGATTGTGTGAAATTTTGTCATTTGTCATGCTGTCTGCAAACCCCAGTATTGAATCATATCTCATCACTGCAAATATTAAGGTATTCAAAACAAATTCTAAAAAAATCTCATATAGAATAAAATCATGAGGACACTTATTTACACCCCTACTGTCTATCCACCTTTTTTTGTTGATGACTGAGACCCCCTCCCAGAACCATCACTACCTTGTGTTCCAGGACCCCATCACTAACAAATGATCTCAGTGAATCAACAGGGTAGGAGAAAAGTTCTGCAAACAGCAAAATCTCAAAAGTAATATCACAAAGCATGTGTCTAACCTATAAACCAAGCCAGAGTGATTTGCTGTAATTAAACATTAAAAAGAAATGTCATTCTCTCTCTCCGTGCTCTTCCCAATCAAAATCCCATTCCCTTTAACCTGTGAACATTACGCCTCGTCCACAGCAAACACCAGTGGTAAACACCATGTCAGAGATGCAGGCCTGGAGAATGTTTTGTTCCTTAGTCAATATACCAAGAGGTCAGCGTTGTAACTAGCTGCAGTCAGGCTTGCGACGAGCTTTGCAGGAAACCGTGGACGCCTCAGGGGACGGCTGTGAGCGACGCCGTGCCTGGTGCGCTGCACATGTCTGAGGCCCTGCATGTGTTTTCCATCTACAATTAGTCAGGATGCTTGCTGCATGGAGTCACTTGATAATGCTGAACGATTATGTAAGGGCTTTCATTGGTGCAGCCAATGCCCAGGGCCAGCGGCCAACGTAAGCAAGCACGCGCTGGAATTTGAATGGCCTTTGACCCTGCTGCGACCCCCTGTGTGCTGATCATTTGAGTGTATGAACTTAAACGGCTGCTTGTACGGGTAAAAAGGCAAATACAAGCTGTGTTATGAAGAGACGGCCTTCCATGACCATGAAAAGCACCATGACAATAGCTGGAACAGCTAGGACAAATTCAGTGTGTTTCTTTACATATTACTTTCAAGAAAAAAAGTAATCTGACTATTCACTGATATTAGTTAACATTAGTTATCTCTAATCTCTATAGCTCTAAAAACTATGCATATCTGTGCCAACTGTAAAGTACAAGGGGAAATTACGTTTAAATACAACACAGCCAATTCAGGATTACAATTAGGAATAAATAGGCACATAGGAAAAACTTCATGATGGGTAAAAGCAAAGAACTCTCCCAAGATCTTATCATTGAAAGGCATTCTGATGGGAATGGTTATAGGCGCATTTCCAAAATCTGAATGTTCCTGTAAGCACTGTGGGGCAGAAAATGGAAAGAGCATCAGTTCATCATAAACCGGCCACGATCAGGTGCGCCACATAAGATTCCTGTCCAAAGAGTCCAAAGAATAATCAGGAGAATTCTCTAAGAGCCAATAACCATTCGGGCCAAACTTTAGAAAGACGTAGCATCAGCAAAGAAAACCAGAAGTCTTTCATTTGAAGCTCATGTTGCTAATATTGCTAAGATAGCATTCTTCCATCAGGAATACTGCCAAGATAAGAAACAATGTCATTACATGACACAGAAAAATTAGTTCATGCTTTTGTTACCTGTAGGTTAAGATTACGGTTATGCCTTATGTCTGGCTGCTCTAGAAAATGCATAAATTAGCTCCAGTTAGCTCAGAATGCAGTAGTGTGGCAGAGATTTGATCATGTCACCCCCATTTTATGTAATTTGCACAGGCTCTCTAGAAAATTCCAAACGGACTGTAACAATATAATTATTCTATAAGACCCCAAATTGCCTGACAGCCAGAATAACCTTTTGGTCATTTTTGATCTGCCACGCCTACTTAGATCATAAGGTGCAGGGCTTTTGCTGGTACCTCATATTGCAAAGGTCACAGCATAGGGAAGAACCTTCTCATACAGCCCCTTAGCTTTCCAAATAGAGAGTTTAGTATTAAGATACAGTCTCAATATCTAAGTCTAGACTGACAACGTATCTGTTTAGTCTAGATTTCTGCTAGCGATTTGGAGGGTGCTCAGGCATAAAGTTTTCGGATTAAAATTAGATGTTTGGATGCTGTCACCCCTACTCTAATGCATTTACTTTGCTGACATTTGAGCGGCTGGCTGCCCATCCCTGCTTAGCATGAACAATCCCTGACAAGCTTATGTTTCTTCCTTTCTCGTTCGTGCTCTCTCCCTCTTGATTGAGCCACATGCCACCCCCCAAGATGCCAGTGCTCTTCTCACATCCAGCTGTCTGGACAATTCAAATGTCTGACAGTCACCACAGTCCACCTGTTCCCTCTAGTGTCCCATGACCGGACCACCCATTACAGAGTGAACCACGCACTTGAACCCACTGCAGTTTGCCTATTGAGAGAAAGTGGGTGTGTAGTGTGGCATCCTCATACTCCTCCATAAAACACACCGTCAGTTGGCCAAAGGAGGACTGCAAGGATCATCTTCTTGACTTCTCCATTGCTTTTCCTTCTAAGGGACAAGCTGCTCAATATGTGAGTTAACTCACATCTGGTGGACTGGATAACAGACCAGCTCACAGTCAGACCTCAAGTTTGTTGGGTAACTGCTCAGCACAGAGAGTGATCAGCATCACAGGAGCCCTCAGGATAAGGTCCGGTCCCCTTCTCTCTCAGGCACATTCCACATGGAGAAGTTGAGGCAACAAGCTTCTGTAGATGCAGATCAGTCTGTGATTGCCAATTCTCTCTTCTATGCTATAGTGTGGTAGGGAGGAAGCCATTGAAGAAAGACATTGACAAGTATTGAAAGCTGATCATGCGAGCAGGATCTGTGGTCGGTAGGGAGATGGACTCTCTGGAGACAGGGGTAGAGAGTCAGACTGCTACCTATTATGGACAATGAACTTCACCCACTACACACCACCATAGTGAAGCAGAGGAGTGTGTTTAGTGGCAGGATGCCATCGCTGATCTGCATCTATAGAAGATCGTTTGTCACCAGAGCAATCAGACTCTAACTCTTTATAAGTTATGAACATGATGCCTCTTCTCTGCTCCTGTATGTGTGTGGATACCACCCTCACACCTGTCTATCAGCATCAGTCATATACCTATATGTCAGTATCTGCTGTAAAAGCCACACCCTACACTCATTAAGACATCAGTGAACATGTGTATACTGTATATGTATATATGCAAATTTGCACATATGTATAGGTGCAGAAGTGTATGTGTGTTTACTCTCTTGCATCATCTTACTAGCAAATGCCATGTCGCCTTATTTTATTTAAATATTGTGTGACATTACTAGTATTACAAATTCATACTTCACTTCACATACATGTGAATGCGCATATAAAGGAACTAGAGATGCACCAAACATAAAGCCAAAAATTTTTAGAAGGTGAACCCAGAAGATTGTTTCTATGCCCACATCACTGTTTCAAGATGATTTTTAACATAAAGATGTCAGGGTTCAGCTCTAATAAATTATAATCATTCTCTAATATGATTATAAAATTACTGGAGCTGAACCTTGACATCTTTATGTTATAAATCATCTGCATACAGAGACCTTTAATATATTTTTATATACAGATATACAGTGGAGGAAATAATTATGACATCTCGCTGATTTGGTAAGTTTGCCCACTGACAAAGAAATGAACACTAATTTTAAAAGTATGTTATTTTAACAGTGAGGGAGAGAATATCAAAAAAGAAAATCCATTATATAAAATAATGTTTCTTGTAGTGACCAGGTTTGCGCACATTGCAGGAGGAATTGTGGTCCACTCCTCTTTGCAGATCAGCTCTAAATCATTAAGGTTTCAAAGGCCGTCACTTGTCAACTTGAAGCTTCAGCTTCCTCCACAGGTTTTCTATGGGATTAAGGCATGGAGACTGGCTCGGCCACTAAATGACCTTAATGCACTTCTTCTTGTTGAGCCACTCCTTTGTTGCCTTGGCTGCATGCTTTGGGTCATTGTCATGCTGGAAATCCCATCCACAAACCATTATCAGTGTCCTGGCAGAGGGAAGGAGTTTGTCATTTAAGATTTTATGGTGCGTTGCTCCGTACATCCTCCTGTTGATGTGGTGAAGATGTCCTCTGCCCTTAGCAGAGAAACACCCTCCAAGCATAATGTTTCCACCTCCATGCTTGACAGTGGGGATGGTGTTCTTGGTGTCAGCATTTGCCTTCCTCCAAACATGGGGAGTTGAGCTGAGGTCAATGAGCTTGAATTTGGTCTCAATAGATCACAGAACCTTCTCCTAAGCACTCTATGAATCATTCAGGTGTTAACTGGCAAACTTCAGATGGTCCTTCACATTTGCCTTTTTGAGCAGGGGGCTTTGAAGGTACTGCAGGATTTTAATACATTATGGCGTAGTGAGTTACCAATGGTTTTCTTGGCGTTTGTGTTCCCAGCTGCCTTGAGATTATTGACAAGCTCCTCCCATGTAGTTCTAGGCTGATCTCTCACCTTTCCCATGATCATCCTCACCCCAAAAGGTGAGATCTTGCATGGAGCCCCAGACTGAGGCCGATTGATGGTCATTTTGTGTTTCTTCTATTTTCAATCAATTGCACCAACAGTTGTCTCCTTCTCACCCAGCCTCTTGTTTATGGTTTTGTAGGCCTTTCCAGCCTTGTGCAGGGATACAATATTGTCCCTGACATCCTTGGACAGCACGTTGGTCTTGCCCATGATGGAGAGGTCGATGAGGTCACCTCTGGACAGGTGATGTTTATACAGGTGACTAGTTGAGAAATGTGTCTTTAATGTGGGTGACATGTCAAAATTAGGAGTATCTAAACAGCCTGTGGAAGCCAGACCTCTTAATGTATGGCAGAGGATCAAATACTTATTTCACTTAATATTTTACATTATGTAATTTTCTGGATTTTCTTTTTGATATTCCATCTCTCACTGTTAAAATAAACCTGCCATTAAAATGATGATGTTAGTGGGCAAACTTACAAAATCAGCAAGGGGTCAAATAATTATTTCCTCCACTGTACATACAGAAAAGCTTAGGACTTCCTCAATACTGCCCGCACAGGTAGGTACACAGCATTATAGTCTGGGCTGCAGGTTGGTGTTCAACAGAGGTGAAACAAACACAAATTTAACATCATTGTGAAGTTAATCAAGTGCTGCTACAAAACTCCTAGGTTGCTCAGTGAACTCTTATTTATTCAAGATTTGAATGGCAGTGTGGACTAAAGCTCTTGCTCAGAATGTACTACAGGGAATGTTAAAGTGCACTGAAAGAAGATATTTTTACAATCGTTCAGCAGTCAGTAATAAGCAGTCAGTAATAAGTAATAATATTTAGGAGTGGGACGGAGTAAAACATTTTATTTAGACATTTATTTTATTTTATATTGTGCATTGTTGGAATGTCAGATTTCCAACAATTTCTGACTTGACTTGATTCAGTGCTAAGTAAACATTTTCATAGGTTTGTAATCGATTTATTCTTTGAAGCATGAATATTAATTCATGCAATCACCCCACCCATAAAGGCAATGGTACAAAAAATGGCATAATAAATTATGTCAGCAAATTTGTTTCGGTTTTCGGCCAAATGTTTCCTCATTTTCAGCCATACAATTTCATTTTGGTGCACCGTTAATAGTACCCCTTTTGCTTATTGTAGTGCAGTGTACTGTATGTACAGTGACGTAAAATGTATAGTGTGTATTTATGCAACTTCTTTTTGATTTCTGAATTCGGCTACTAGTGGCTAAATATACTCTGGGATCAATAATGTTTGTTTTTATGTCAGTGATTATTTTGTTAGCAATAATTCTTTCTGCCAATTTGTTTCGGCATTGGCCAAAAGTTTCTTAATTTTCTGTTTCTGCTATAGCATTTCTTGCATTTGTTCATTCAATAATTTATTCATTCATTCATTCGCTGTCTGTCTGTCTGTCTATAGGGCAGCTTACCTATCCTTGGTTCACAAGAGTAACAGAGGATGCTGTAGACAAAGTGCTCTCTAGAGCTGAAGGACATGAAGGAGCCAAAATGCTCTCTAGATGGCACTGGCAACAAGCCATCCTTTGGGACAGCAGGTGGAGCCAGATATGAGGTGCTCTTCAAAGCTGGATCCAAAATAATCTCTGGAGCAGAAGTTGTCCAGCTGTGGTAGCAGTTATGGACGCCTGCCAGGCTGAGACACTGGCTCTGATGAGGAAGAACCAACTGACAAGGTTTGGTGGGCTGTAGAACCCACTTGTGAGGTAAGCCACTGCTGGCTGGGCAGGTGAATTGGCTTGCTGGTGTGGGGAACTGGCTTAACACATTAACGTTCCTTTCAAAATAAGTTTTCAGTGCTGTTCTGCCATGACTTTTATCCAGAATACCAGCAAAGTTGATGTCTCAAATATACTTAGATGCTACGGATTGAGATCGTATTAAAAATTTTTTGTAAGGCCGGTGGTTAGGGACCACAGAATTAAAACATATGTCACATCCACGTCTATAGCCTTCGCCTTTTCCTGCAGGCGGCTTCCTGACTGTGCGAGCCCCGCGGTAATCTAATCATGAATACATCCCAAAAAAGAAACATCTGTGAAGAAAATGGAGTTTAATTCTGCAAGGACAGACTTCTTTACCTTCGCTGCAACTACGCTGCTTATCTGTGTGCTTGATATGTCGTGAGAAATGAGCAAACAACAATGTTGAAAGACATTTTTAAAACAAGCACTCAGCAATTTCTGAAAAGTACCAACTAAAGATGGAGTAATAGAGCAATTATAACGAAGCAAACACTTTAAAGAACAACACAACTACAGCTGCTAGTTTTGTGGCTCATGCGATCGTAAGAAGGATGGAGAAATACATTAAAGAACCGTTCATAAGAATATCAGAGCATCTATTCTCCAAATTCAAAAACAGGACTTATTACAAAAATTAAAGAAATACCTTTCTCTGCAAAAACAGTCAAGGACAGCACCATTTAAAATGTGTAGTGTTTAATTTATTTCGAAGTAGGCCTACACCTGCAACTGCACTTCTGTTTGTCACATTCGGTTGTTGTAACGGGTAAAATAAAAAAGTTTATAAGCTGTGTTATGTTTTGCGGCTCCAGGCGATCTATCTTTAGTTGAAGAGAGGGCAAAATGCTCTTTTGATAGTAACCCCTGTGCTAGACTGAGGGACCGGCTTGGGCTTCTTACTGGAGGCTTGATGGGTAGTGAAACCAGCATGTGAGGGCTGTGGGACTTTCATGGATAACTGGTAAATACCTCAGCTGATAACTGCCCTCAGCGCTTAGCCTTGTGTCAGCTCTGTTAAACACTTGCTGAAACACCTCCAGCAACCTCTTAGGCAAGGGTCACTGTGCCTCGGAATTGCTCTCCTGAGCCAGAGGTCATCAGCCTGCACCCTGCCCCCTCAAAAATGTCCCTCAGAATGGGTTCCACATCCTCTCTCAGCTCAATCACCTTTCTCTTCCCAGACCCATCTTTGGCAACTCTGAATTGATTGAGGATATGACTTAAATAGAGTCAGCTACACTGAACCCATCTGCTGGCTACTCGCTACATCCAAAGTTGGGTCTGTTTGTCTGTAATAGTTGTGTTCTAGTAAGTAAAAAAAAACACTGAACATAAATGGGATGGAATGAACTTACAAGGACAATGGCTACAAGGCAAAGGAACCAGAGAGAAAACAGCACATGCTCTTGGATGATTGATATAGCACCCTCTCTGTGCATAACATCTCTGTAATGTTAGGTTTAATTCACTTTAGGTCAGGTTAAAGGGGGGGGTGCCCACACAGCACCAACTGCTCTCTCTTATTTAAGGTGGAACAGAAAATGTGAACTTTAGCTTTGTAGTGCGCCAGCAAACATGAACAACCAAACTATTCCTGAAGACAATTTCAGTAACACCTACATCTACACAAAGCTTCTTTTTGTCCTGCAGAGATGGTTAGTAAGCATCATATACTAAATATCTTATAATCTTATAATCTTATAATAAATTGTAATTATCTTAAAAGCAGCAAGAACAAGCAATGTAAAACTGGAAACAGTATTATCAGACATCATGACTTAACAAGTGGATAAAGCCTTCCCCAGAAGATTAGAGGCTATTACTTTAACAAACAGAGACAAGCTCCCTTTATTCATACCCTTCATTTACTAAGAAAATGTTGGATGTGAAAGTTGTCTATTAGCATTATAATAATTCAACACTACCAACAATGCTGACAATAAAAAATGTGTCAAATTATTTTTTCTATTGTCAAATTTTCATTTAGTTAGTTTATGTGAAATGAACAAAAAGTATTATTATTTTTATAAAAACATTTATTGTGTTGCAGACCTACTGTATGTTTTGAACATGTGGTATATAAATATGCAAAGTAGCATATACAGTTACAGAATATATACAAACAAACACAATTCTATCTTTACATACAGGTTATGCTCTGATCTATGTGTTACGTAATCTATCTCCCACTAAAAATCAGGACACAAAATAAAATAATATGTTCCTTCATGGGAACTAGCCTAAACGTCAGATTTCTTACATTTTCCAATCACTGCGGAGTCATTTTTTCATAAAGTGAACTTTAAACAGAGAGATGAAAGAAACAGATAGGGTCTTACCCTTCTTAGACTTGGCACCTATCTTGAGCTTTGAAGGCCATGCAATCTGAGTGCTTGTCTCTTCCATGACCTGTACAAAAAATAACATGTTCAAATGGTCAAGTCAAAAGTTTAGCATCATGAAGTCACTGCTGGTTCAACAATACTAATCATTTTATGACTTCAAAGCTTTAGCCTACAGTCTTACATACCATGCTCAATTTTCTAGACGCCCTTCACCAACACTCCCAAAAAAAGACTTACGAAGGTTTTTACAGTTAGCGACACAGTTCAGAGACATTATCATCAAAAGTGGAAAATACATGAGACTCTTTATAGCTAGTACATTAAAATATTTGTATCCACTTTAAACACACCCCAACGAGCACTCGTAGATTGATAATTTCATCTGAAACATATTGCAACTAAATAAAGCCATTCAAGAGACAGGTCAACAATGTTTAAATAATAAATATATAAATACAAATAATGCAAGTCACAAACTGCAGAACAGTTTTTAGACAAAGGGTGACACACAGCCACATTAAATAAATGTAATCAGCTTACATGTGCATAAACATTATTTATCTTTATTTATTTTAATCACTCCAAGGCAAACAGATCCTACTAAATGAGAAAGCAGGAAAATATACGCAGTATTTAGCACTTGAACAACTTTAATGAGACAGAGGTGGCAGAGAGAAAACTCAGATAATACAGAAACAGATCTGTTTTTTAAGTAAAAGTGGGAAAATTGAACATTTTTAATGAAAGGGTCAAAAAGTCCATCAGAGTGCATGAGTGGAAACGGAGAATGTTGAATCCTCTGATTTGAAGATGTGTAAACAGTTTTAATCCTTTAGTCTATTCTTGAATGTTATTTAGTCTTAATTAATGTAACACACTTGAGAGGTTATACTGCAAATATATCAGCCCTGGTATCAAGTGTCTTTTACTTGCACAGCATCTACAATGCTCCATCAGTCTAAAATTCCATTAACATTTATTGTTCTAAATTCAAAACTGTTCTGTTTTTTGTTTCCAGGTTGAAACGATAGAAATGCCTGATAGTCGGTAAAGCCACAGACCTTAGGGTACAGTAAATGACTTTACATATTTCCTCAGATGACTAAAACTTTTGCATAGTGATGTTATCTCATCAATGTGAACTTAATGAGTGTGACAAACAGTCCCAGTATGATTTGGATGAGTGCTCAAGTTTGAAATGTGAAACAAATAAAACTTTCCATTTTTTCTCCAACAGTGAAAACAGATTTTTCTGAGGTTCAGATTAGAATCTCTTACTGCTGTGCTGGTTGTTGTTTTCTGTTCTTACAAAGGCTTGATGTGCTATGCTAAAAGAATTTTTAAATATATTTAAGGACTCTCTTAATTAACTTTCAAACTGTGTATCAGAAACCAATTTCAGTTGTACTGGTGCCTTCAGCACTTTCTTTAAATAAATGAATATGCTCTGAGCAACCTAGGCTTTACAGGCCTTGTCCACACAGGCGTCTGAAACTCAGCCTTTTTCTGAGGTTTGTGGCATTGACAGTGTTCCTGCACATTGGACTGAATCAATCTGTTAACAAGAAAATGCCTGTATTGTGTTTACATGCTGTTATGTTATGGATGACAAAATATGCCCCATGATTCTTTACACACTGTGCAGTCAGAGGGCAAGCCTAGTAGTGTCAGTAAGGTATTATTCCAAAATATGGTTAGAACTTACCCTTGACCTCGATGTCTTTATTTTTAAAAATATATAATAAAATAAAATAAAATGTAACGTTATACTGAAGTAACCCAGCACCACTACACAATGCCTAGGTCATTTGCTTTGATTTACCCACGATTTACATGCCTATGTGGACAAGACCTAACAGTGAGAGTGCTTGATGATAAATAATTCAAGATTCAAGATTCAAGATTCAAGAGGTTTTTATTGTCAATACAGCCATATACACAGTACACAGTGTATTGAAATAGCGTTTCACGCAGCCCCCCACCCTGGTGCATTGCAAAGAAGATAAAAATATAATATCAGTAACAAAATACTTAATACAGGCAACTATACATGCATTTATACCCATTATACCACTCAAGATCCAAGAATAAAATGTGAAGGTTTCAAACACATTTTTCTTATCCATTAAAATTCTTTAGAAAAAAAGAAGCCCAAACCAAAAGTTTGCAACTAATTTCTTTCAAGTATTCGGAATGAATCAAAAATCACAAATTGGTTACATGAACATGCTAAATAATCATATGGTCTATAATAATACCTGAGATGCAAAACATGCCTCTTTTAAAAAAAAGGTAGCTATTTTCCATATAATCATTTAATCACCTCACTGCCAATACATTTTAAGGGCCTTAGCCTTTGCAGTAAAAAAAATTCAACAGCAACAGTACTTTTTGCCAGGCCACTTTGTTGATTTCCGCTGCCAGGAATGCAATGCTATGGATCAGCATCACCCAGTAACATATGGTCTAGTGAAGGAGAAAAACATTCTCCTATTGAAACGGAAAAGTAAAAAAATTCTTTATGGAAACTATGGATTTATAAGAGGGTGGAGATGTAGAGAAAAAAGGCAGAATATTTTCAGCATTACAAACAGACTACGAAAAAGCTCACAGAAATCTGGAGGGCAGATCCAGACTCAGGCCATGGACGCAGTGGAAGAGCTTATGGCGTCATGTTCATGTAACTAACTGCCATGTTGAGTCACTGTATGAGCAACAGATGGGCCAAAGTAGACATCGAAGGTGTAAAGTATCACATGTGAGTGTACAAGCGACACAATAGTAAATTGACCCAAATGGTGGAAGAAAATGATTTGATGAAACACTGTTTTCTCTGCTGTTTGAGTCAGGAAGCACAACAGACAGTGCTGAAAAGCTTTCAAGACTCCTAGGCCAAACCCCAGTGATGTAATCTCAGTCTGGGTGATAAGTTCTTCACAGAGCTCCAAACACAAGACGTCACTTCTGTGTGCCTCTGATAGATGTGAGCCATGCTTCTGTTTCCCGCATGCATATCTTTTATGGTTCATTCTCAATTTGGAGCGTGAAGAAACCCCACTGCCTCTGTGGCAAACATGCGTTGACTCTGGCCAGTCTTCCACTATCTGACTTCATCTCATGTGAGCACTTCTCTGTTCTGATGTTTCTGCTGATTTTGGCAGCGGCATAACCACTTAAGTGACACTTTTAAACAGACCACACACACCTTCAGAGGACTAGTGCAGCCACCGTGTTCTATGATGTTACGGGACACCTCAAGTATTTTTAGATTAATTTAACAAACTCACTCTGGTCATGAATTCTGCTGTGTCTGGAGCCAGAAGCATCGTATCTTATCTGTGCTGATTTATATGAGCTGAAGTTGACTATAGACAAGCTGGCATTCCTTCTATAAATGTATGAAGCTGTTGAAAACAAACACACACACACACACACACACACACACACACACACCTTCTTTTAGAATTTAGACTGCCAATTGTAAAAACAAACCAACACTTTGCAGCTCTCAGCATCATGTGCATGAAAGTGTCCTTTTCGCATTAACAATGGCTATTTTGCCTAAATAATGGCACTCTGTCACAACCGATTGTTAAAAGCGGGTATCTGTCTCAAAAGAGGATAAAATACCTAAAAGTTTGAGTGCTAACACCAAAACAAATGGAAAAATATTTTTCATTAATAACCCCACAAAACCACTTTCTATCATTGTGAAAAACTTTAAGTGTCCCTCAATCTTGATAGCCAATGTTTAAACCACACACACAATTTTAAATGGAGTGTGTTACATATGGATAGATCATCACATATTGCAATTATCAGATCTGGAAGTAGTGGTAATCTTTTCCCACATTTTGATTTTGAATGCTCCTGCTGAGCTATGTGTGAGAATTGACTGCCATGCAGGCTGAGCTCTGGCACCTGCTTCCTGACGCAGCCCCGCTGTGTGTAACACCACAGCTGCTCCCTCACAACTCTCGGCTCTAGAACCGGGGCCTTGGTGCTCACAAACAGCTCTTGGCTGTCGTTACGAAACCTGCGTGCGCAGAAGAAGTAACAGCGCCACATTCTTGACTATTGATTCAGCTGAGGCTATGGGTCGTGCTGGGTCCACCAGGGCGGGTTAACGCTTGTTAGTGTTTTTCGTTAGGTTCGGAGTACACCGGGTGCATGAACTCAAACACAAGCTGCACGACCGCAAGAAGTGTTCAGGACACGCTGGCAGTTAACGGATCATGGAGGATGACGTGTGGGCTGGACAGGACCGCCTAGAGCTTTTGCTGGAAATGACACAGGACCCATGGAGGCACTAAAATCTTTCTAAATCTAGAGGAATGGGAGGAAATGCCTCAAGCTAATGCCGAAACCGCGGAATCGCACCCTGCTATTCCTGATGTCCTTACACATAAAAACAAAACATCTTAGAAGACTTACATAAAAACTTACAAAAATATAAAGGAAATCACAAAGTCAGAAAATAAACTTCTCTTTTTCCTTAATAGTAAAAAACACCACAACAAACATCTGAAATATAAAAACCTAACACATCTAGCACTTTTGAAACACTTGGAGTGCCCACCTACTGAAGGTTGTTTCTAAAAATTAACTTTCAACAGCCAAACGGAAACCCTATTAGCTATTAGACGTACACCGAGAACAGACGTCATTTAGAGATGTGAGCCTTATGTGGAAACGTGGATAATGTTCATGATCAGTATATCGGTTTCTCAGTGCTTTGTTCATTGTGTTACTGACTAGCAGATTCCTCAAGGAAGTAAAATAACAATTAAGCTCTGGATCAAACATAGCCTTCCTAATACAGAAAGTATTATCCACGTTCCTTGCCAACAGTTATCCACTCATGCATACATCAACAAATGACTCCTTGCATGTCATAGTAGCAGACCTACAAAACTTGGAGAACCACAGAATCAGGAAGTGTGTGATTTAGAAAGCTGTTCTCATTTCTATTTTTGCTTCTTTTACTTGTTTTTCAATCAAATTCCTCTAGGCTGCGGAGACGTAAGTCATAAATAACTAAACTTAAGTACCAAGCAGGTCTTTAGAGCCTTAAATTAAAGTCAAGTTACTGGCCCTGAGCAGTCTACGGGTCATATTTTACACTAGCACTGTTTATAGAGTATAGCCACTATAAGAGATGGAGCCACCAGGATAGTTAGGTACCATTAGATCATCAGACATGAACTGCAGTATAGCGATAGAATGACTATCACATTCAAAACAAGCGAGAGCTTATAAATATCACTCTGACCACACACATACACACACTGGTTTGAGGCTTGGGGAAAATCCCATGGTTCTTTGTTTTTCAGAAGAAGCATGCAGCAGAAAAAAGGACGAAAACGAATACAGGCCAAGCAGCACACTTCATCATGGAGCTCAGCGGAAAAGAGGCAGACAGACAGTGAGCAAGGCAGAGAGGAGTCATCTGTTCGGAGGCGTGGGGAGCTGCCTGGCCCACATTGTGAGCCATTGCAACAACTATTTCCATAGGATCCCTGTCCCAGGGAGAAGTGTGTTTTTAAATCGGTGTGAGCTCTGAGCACAAGGTCGGGGCCAGGGACTCATCCATCACTCGAGCCTGCACTCATGGAGAGAAGTTTACCTCACAACCTGTGTACTTGGTCCAGCAATGAAGGAGTGGCCAGGGGAAGAGGAGAACAGGATAGTACAGATCACTGTTTCCATGACCACTCACTTTGATGTGCATTTGGATGTTGTGCTGAATATTTTTGCACTTCTTTACTTTGTGTCCAGGCTAACTTTACCACGTCGTGTCTTCACACTTGGTCATCTCACAGGTTACAGCTAAATGACTACAAGTACCATGGGGATCTGGTTTATAAATGATAGACCAATTCATGTGAAACGACTGCAAGAAGTTTGCGACTTCAGGAGCGCTTGAAGGCTGATTCATTTGGAGCCGTTTATATTATGACAGGCACCCAGTACAAGGAGAAGGAAGGAGAAGGATTACTTGGACATCACGATGAAAGAGGACACCGCTTGAAAATATTAGAAACTAAAATGCCACCATTGTGTTTTGGGACCTGTCCATGACCATTTCTACAGTATATATTCCATGACTTAGGGCACACAGCTGGTTGCTGTTATAACACACAGTAGCTACTTCTAGATCTAGAGCCTGAACATCAACCATTATAGTGATTCATTCTGTCAGACATTCACTACCAGATTTAGAGCAGCTCATCTTTTCTTCAAGATTATTTTGCATCGGTGTTTATGAACATGCTTTCACACCGAGCCCAATAAAAAGTGCTAATGAAGCAGTTCTCTTCCAGCACTCACACCTGTTTCCCATTACATCCACTGCCTCATCCAATTCTGTGACAAATAACTCCAACTTTATAATCACTCTTGGCTTGATAAACAAGTTGGGGGGTTTTGGAGCGAATGGGAAGTAGAAGACCAACTATTTATGGGAGATATACCAGATTTTAGTTTTGGTTGCAAGCAGAAAGTGACATATGTTTTGAGGTGGAGCCTGATTAAGTTGTCATTCAAACTCTTAGACTAAAGCAGAAAAAGGCTAAATCATGCAAAAGAAGTTTTTAATCACACCCTGGAAACTTTCAGCAGAAATAATAAGTCTTAATAATTCTCCCTATTAACTATTGCATGATAAAACCGTGCAAAAATGCTACAACAGTTTTAACATTACAAAGTTGATAATAACTGAAGTGGATGAATTATGGATTTGCTGTTCTTTGGACTCACTAATTCATTAAGTCTTTACACTGACCCATCAAAAAGAAAAACTTCACATACTTACTGAGTGATCAAACAAGTTTCACAATTCACGACATGTTTGCTGTCTTTGCAATTATAAACATTCAAACATACAATCATAACCATTATCAATCCCATTAACTAATAAATTATGAAAGTCTGAAATGTTACATATTTAAAAAATTTGTGATAACGACTTAAGTGAACTGAGCCACTATTTATTAGCCTGAAAGCCAAGAAAATGAACTGAAATGTAAATATAGCAATCCTCCTAGGGGAGGCATTTAATGGCCTGTAGTATTCATTCTGTTAAAAAGATTGGTCAACCTGTGCTGCTACATTCACCCTGGTGGGCTCCAGGAGAAATCCTTCTAAAACAAACAATACATCAGGTTACATGGCAGTTTGGTAAAGTCAGCTGAACTGCTCTCTGTGGAACTTTTCAGACAGTAAAGGTGGCTTGATTATTCCTGTGCATTTGCGGGAAAGTGTGGTGAAGTTTCCCGAGGTTTGGACTCCTCCGGAGACCCGATCTCAACTCTCAGGTTGAGCGTAAACATCCAGAGAGAAAGGCTGAATCTCGCCATTGTGCCGTCTCACAGTATGCGAGCTGGCTCAGCCTTGAAGCTGTGGCCGCAGGATGGACAGGAACTCGCTGTTGTGATTGAAAACACACCTCGTTTCACCAGGCTCGTATTGTTCACCGACCTGCAAGGGGCAGTTGGCGCAGTCAGCATGAACAGCAACCTGCATATTTCAGTCACAGCAGGAATAGCTGGCCTTGCTAAGTGTAACTCAAAAGACATAATCCTCTACCCTCCTTTGGGTTCTCCTAGATGTTATTTAATACAGAGTTTGGGATTTTCTACGCTTAGTTTTAGGGCAATTTTCTGTCAGTTTGACATCATCACTTATTATACAATGTGTATTTAAATAAAATGCCTTGTTTTAGCTCTTGCACAATAAAAAAGGATCAGTATTAACAGAGCAAAGGTTCATTTTTACACATTATTTTATGATTTCCGCATGATACCTTACATTGTTTATTGAAGTGGGCTACTGTTTTTACAGCCTAAACATATCAATCATTTTACATTTCAGCCATCAGAGAACATGTACTCTCAATCAAACTTTCAACATCCTTTAACTCAGCTTACAATTTTAAAAAGCACTGGCTGAGACATAGCAGATGATGTTTATTTGAATATTCAGCATTGACATTCCTGAGGCTCAGTATCAGCGCTAGCAGCCACTGTCCGAAGCGGTCCACGATCCCGCTGGCAGCAGGCAGTAATCCTCCAGAACAGATCCAGAGAGGCCCAGTCCAAGCACTCGCTGCCTAAAGCGTTTATTTTCCCACACCTTTTAGGTTTACATGAACGAAACGACTTCAGCAAGTAGGGATTCTTCAGTGAAATGGATGGAGAGTGTATTTATTTTGAAGGCGTTACTCCATTCAGCTTGTAAAGAGGCCAAGTCTCGCAGGTCTTCAGGAGCGGGCCACCTGCTGTGGTCTCAATCAGGTCCTGGCTTTCATACCCAGAACCCTAACTCTTGGGACTGTCTAGCCAGTCACACATGCTCACTTCCCTATTTATCCACACTATGCCAATTAGGACTTGGGTCCTGCCCGAAAAGCTTACAACAATCTCCCCTATAAAGACATTCAAGCAGGTGAGGGATGTTTGCCTTGGCTCAGACAACAAAACAACAGCTCTACCTCAAAATAAGGTGTCAATCTTAGCTCTACATGCTACACAATGGACATTAATCAGTAGCACAGCTCCTTCCTTTAGGCAAAACTTCTGACAATCAAACAAATTTGAATTTCAACTATAGCTTCTAGCTACAGGATTCAGCAGGGAAAGTTAAGTACGCCCATATGTCACTCAGTAGTCACATAATTGTGTATTCAATGTGATTTTGACCTATTTTGTACCGCTACCCGGGGCTGCCAAAGCAATGTGGTTTTCCTTACCTTCTGAAAGAAATCCTCGCCGCCATTCACCCTCCCCTCAGCAGCAGCTACAGGAAAAAAGGAACATTTTAGAGAATGCGTAACATCAGGGATTACTTATGAATGTGTATTAACAAAAATCAGCATGATTTTCCATATGGCCTACAGTGGTAAAATGTCAGTGGGATTCATTCAGGCAGGCAGCATGGACTGTTTCTCTGTCCACTCTCTGAGGCAAATGTGTTCGTTCCCATTTGTGCATATGTTTTAAACTGAGCAAACACTACATTCTGATCCAAAGGCATGGATAGATGTCATGTCTCTGGATGACATCAGCCACACAAATTCTTGCAGGTGCCTGTGCAGTTGGCACAAAAAGCTTTACATTAAACAATTTGATTGATATGGAAAGAATAACATTCACATTCAGATGAAACCATTGCATGAACAAGTTTGAATTTGCATGTCTCATTTTAGCTTTAAAAACTTCAGCAGCAAAAGCTTTTATGAAATAGGAATTAAAGGAAATGTTAATAAATAGACAGACAGACAGACAGACAGACAGACAGACAGACAGACAGACAGACAGACAGACAGACAGACAGACAGATAGA
>JBBIGC010000104.1:23891514-23910492 GCA_037576955.1 Lepidarchus adonis | reverse complement strand
TAAAAGTACTAGTTACCCCAAAAATTTACTCAAGTAAATGTAACGAAGTAAATGTAATTTGTTACTACCCACCTCTGCTTTTATACATATTGTTTGTGCATGTATGTACACTTGGTGGTTCAGATTCAGATGAGTATCTTTACTTTAAAATTATAATTTTCTTACAATACTTATATAATTATGAAATTGTCATGTCCTCAGAACAAAGATAAGTAGAGAGAACAGAATGGAGCAGGTTGCATGAAGCAGGTTTTATTAATGAGATCACACAAGTGAGAAAAAATCAGGAACAAAAAAAAAAAGAACATCATGCTCTTACTATAGAACAGAAAAAATACATAGAAAGCTCATAGGAACATGGCAGGGACAACGGGAGGGAAACTGAGGATCATAGGAAATGGGAAAAAAAGAGGACAGGGCTACTGGGGGAACAACCAATAGGGAGTCAGGAAAACACAGAAGGAGACAGACAGGGAGACAAAACCAATTCGGGAAACAAAGACCAAGGCGAAACAGATAACAAACACAACAAAGGAGAGACAGGCGA
The DNA here is from genome assembly GCA_037576955.1 of Lepidarchus adonis. Taxonomy (NCBI): domain Eukaryota; kingdom Metazoa; phylum Chordata; class Actinopteri; order Characiformes; family Lepidarchidae; genus Lepidarchus; species Lepidarchus adonis. The sequence continues at coordinate 23,909,945 of JBBIGC010000104.1, read as the reverse complement.
GACGGCAAACTAATAGAGGACAGGAAATGCAACGAGGAAAACATGCAAGGAGACAGGACCAATAGGAACCCAACAGACACAGGTGAAACAACTAACAAGTTCAAACAAGGGAACAAGCATGTGATGGCCGACCAATGACAATGGAACGGGGGTGTGGCTACCGGGAAACAAGTGGAAAGGGAAGCAAGGGAACCCAGGGAACTAAGCTTGGAGAGGAAGGGAAATCAAGAAAGAATAACTAGGAGAGGGAAGGTGGGGAAATTAATTAAAAAGGCCAGGGAGAGGGGGGAAAGGAAACTGGAATTGTGGTGGTGTCAGCACTCTAAACTCTAAAGGCCTACAATGTCCTCCATAATGTTGGACAAAGATGCATTTCTGGTTTACTCTTCTGCTCATCAGTGTAAAATTTTAAAACAAGCAATTCAGAAGTTATTAAAGTGCACATTCTAGACTTACAGTTGTTTTCTTACATTTTAGTTTCAATGTAGAAATGATAACACTTTTTATACCAGGCCCCTAATTTCATGGCACCATAATGTTTGAGATAAAGTAATTATAGGTATTTTAAAACAGTCATGTTCAGGACTTTGTTGCATATCCCTTGCATACAATCACTGCTTTTAGTCTGAGATTCGTAGACATCACCAGGTGCTGAGTATCTTCTCTGGTGATGCTCTGAAAGGCTAATTCCATTTCTTTTAATTTTTCAGCTTTGAGAAACCCCCAACATGCTTTAGCAGTATGTTTGGGATCATGATCTTGTTGCAGGATGAAGCACTGTCCAAAGAGTTTACCTACTACACCTACTAGTGCCCACTAAGGCCTACCAGTCCCTTTGCGATTACAAACCAGTGCATTCTTTCTTCTTAGTGATATTCCAGACATGCAATCCTAAGGTTTGACTGATGTTTCTATTTGTTTTATTCTCATTTTACAGCCTGATAAAAGCTGACATTCACTGTCACAGCTGTTCTCCTCTTGTTTAACAATGGCAACTACAGACTCCAAGTGGAAGAAGCAGATCTAGGTATCGTATCCCTGCACTATTGAAACAGTCAAACACGTAACATCACAAACACCTGTGAAGTCAATTGTCCCAAACATTATGGTGCTATGAAATAGGGGTCTGGTATAAAAAGTGTTGCAGTTTCTACATGGTGAAACAAAAATGTATATAAAATCTTTGTCCCAAACATTATGGATGACATTTTTCATTAGTTATACTTTAACCCTTGAGGTCCACTTGCAAACTTTGCATGTAGACTATATATTTTATATACTAGTAGTCAGATTCAGTTTACATTTTCCAACTTCTCTTTACCCCCACCAATCAGTCCATCACAGCATTAGAGGGATCTACACAATTTTAGACAGGTAGTTTTAATTATATGGATTATAGGTGTAGATGTGCTCTTTTTTATTGGCTTGTACATTTCATTCCATCTCTGGGTATATCAGATCAGCGTCTGGTTCTCCTCACTCCTCTGTATGTGCCTCTGGTAAAGTGGCAGCCAACCAGAGTCAAGCCACGGGGGGGTGGTCAAAAGAGGCCAGCACTGCTCTACAAGGCTGTTTTGAAAGAGTGTGTGTGAGCCTCACGGGGAGGACATCAACAGCATTACAGACCATGTCACTGACTACATCAGCTTCTGCGTGGAGAATAATTTACCATTGTATCATTGGTCTACCTGTGGACTAGACTACCTGTCAGAGAGACCACAGTGTGTGTGGCCACTATACTATTTACATTACATTACATTTATTCATTTGACTGACGCCTTTGTTCAAAGCGACTTCCAGGTACAGGAACAATCAAGCATAGATTCAGACATGACAACACTGATGTGAGAGTTACAAGGAGTTCAACACAATCTTCTTGGCCATAGAAAACAGTGCAGGTGCTACAACAGTGCAGATGATAAGTGCTAAAACAATGCTATCTGAAAGAGAAAAGAAATTCTACGCTATCTTTAAGTGCTTATGAATAAGTCTAAACAGAATAAGTGTTACAGCATAAACAACATTTCATTCATATATTCATATATACTATTGCTAAAAGAGTACAGGACATTCTTCTTTGTCATAAGTGCTTCAGTATCAGCTGATGTTAAGTTATTTAAGTGCTTCTTTACCTATAATAAGTAAAGACTCAAGTACCATCTTTATTTATTTATTTATTAATGTATACTGTATGTACAATACATTTATGTGCAGCCCCGGTTCTTCTCAGGCAACAGTTTTTTTTAACATTCCTCTTTACTCTCTATAGCACAGACTTCAGCTACAATTCAGAAGGCTGCCACCTGCAGAAATTCTCTGATGACTCTGCTGTAGTCGGATGTATCAGAAACTGAATCAGCTGCAGATCAATGTCCACGAAACCAAAGAACGGATTGAGGTTCTGAGGAGATCGCAATCTCCAGTCACCCCTACATCCATCAGGGGAGTGGAGGTGGAGATCAGGACCAGGATTATGTGGATAATATTCAATTCAGTTTTATTTTTTTAGCGCTTTTTACAACAGATGTTGTCACCAAGCATCTTTACAAGGTCCGGGTCAGAGCCCCTAATGAGCCAAGGCAACGGAGGCAAGGAAAACTCCCTGAACTAAAGAAACCTTGGAAGGAACTAAAGCTCAGTAGGGGAACCCATCCTCCTCTGGTCAACATCGGATATTAGTTAGTGAACAGTCAGGTGATGAGTTGTGATAATTGTTTTTGAGTTTCATTGCTTGAGTTGTAGGCAACAGATGAACATGTGGTGATGGTCAGTGGAGGCCAAACCAGAGCAAGATGGATGGGCTGGAGTCGACAGCATGGGCTGGCTGGAATCTAGCCTAGACTAAAAAACAGAGACTATGGAAGATTATTCCAGAGCTGGGGTGCTGCGTATGAAACGGCTCATCCCCCTGCTGTAGATTTAAAAAATCTGGGAACCACAAAATATTCAGCTTGTGATCAAAGGTTCGTAAACAGGGATAAGTTCACTAAGGTATTCAAGGGTGAGGCTGTGTAGGGCTTTATAAGTTAGTAGTAAGATGTTAGCTGGAAGCCAGTGTAATTTGGAGGATTGGGCTGATATGGTTGAATTTTCTTAGTTCAACTGAGGACCTGAGCTGCTGCATTTTGACCTAATTGTAGATTGTTAATAAACTAGATTGGTCACAGAACACACTAGCCACATACAGGAAGGGTCAAAGCAGGCTGGAGACTGTGGTCCTTCAGGATCTGTGACACCTTGCTACAGATGTTGTATGAATCGGTTGTGGCCAGTTCCATCTTCTATGCCGTGGTGCTGGGGGAGCAGCATGAAAGGGGGCGATAAGAACAGACTAAACAAACTGTTCAAGAAGGCCATCTCCGTTGTGGGAAACAAAACTGGAGACCGTGGTGGCTCAGAAGATGCTGAATAAACTACAGTCTATTAGGAAATGCTGCACTGAATGGCAGCATTCCTCCTGACAGCCATCAGATTCTTTAACTCGCCCTCTCACACACTCATACCAACTCGCCCTCTCACACACTCATACCATGTTAATCTGTTAATACATAGGGTTTGTTAAATCTGAAGCTGCTGCTGTTTTTACTGTGCAAGAATCTATATATTAAACCAACATATTACATCACATAATGTACAGTACTGCTGCTGTTATATGATGCAATTAAGTCACATATTACTTACTTATTATTACTGTATAATGTGAAATACAGTATGAGCCACTACTGCCTGCTACTCAGTTCCGACTCAGTGTTTGCATTTTATTTTAAATTTGAGACTGTATTCTGTCTCTATGTGCAGTTGTAGCATAAGCACTTTCTGCCAGGATCATTTTTTCAAGTATTTCTGATTCTGATTATGAAAGTAGTTACAAAAATAAAACATGTTTTTTTGGTTTGTATGTTTGTATAGTTTTGTATATAGACTGCATGAGTTAAGGAGTAAATGATGTGTTTTGAAACAGCAACAATGTTTGCATTTGACATTATTATGGCTCTCGCAAAATTTTCTAAAAGCAAGAAAAATTTGACTGGAATGTGGGGTTGACTGGCACCCCCTCCCCACAAGAAACAAGTGGAAAGTGCAGTGCAGGAAGGATCCTTTTTGCAGTTTTTCCATAACACACAAACCCAAATATATATTTAATTAATTTAAAAATATATATTTATCATAAAAAAGATTTTCAGCATGTTCTTTTTTACAGTATTTTGAAAATGAATAAGTCAAATTGATATTTATGCCAAAACTGCCCTTTATAAAAAAAGAAGAAGCCGTTTTATGTTAACAAAATGGGCAGTGCATGCATAGTCCAAAGGGAAAAGTGAAAAATAAATATAATAAAATCTAAATAATAAGCTGTTTATATAATAGCTTTCACAAATCCATTGATGCTTTACAAACAACATTAAAACAATAAATATATTGTAGCAGTTCTTTGGTGAAGAAGGACAGCCAACAGAAACACTCACACACAAGCTTCTGCTTGAACAAGCCAGAATGCTTGACAGATTAATTCACCAGCCATGAACAGGGCAAACCTGCTACCGGTGCGTCCCCTAGAGGCTAGGATGCGCATGAGCATGAACCTGTGAGCAAGCCATGGAGATGGATGATCAGACCCGCAGAGTCACTAATCTCTATACTCGTTAAGTCTATGGTGGGTCTGATCATCCACTGCCAGCTTGCTCACACAAACACACAAAATGAGCAGTACACATGCTCAAGGCTGCTCTTCCTTCTGAAATGCACAGAATGTGAACAATAATGCATAACAGTACACATCTCCCATGATGCACCCCTCCCAACAGCCAATAGCAGCACCCCAGGACTATTACAATATAAATAAATGAAAAAGCAAGCAAGCAGAAAAAGAGTAGAGATATTCACTAAAGAAATGTCTTAAGTTCAGCTTTGAAAGTTAAGAAATCAAAGACTGAGAGAGGGAATTACAGAGTTAGTGGCCTTAGCACTAAAGGCTCTGCCTCCCATGGTGAGAAAGCCTAATACAAGAAACAGATTACCTAAGCAAATGGGAGGAGAGTGGGCAGTCGTGAGCTTGCAGATGTAGAGAGGAGCAATGTTATTGACAGCCTTTAAGGTGAGAAGCAAGATTTTGAATTTGATACTGAGTGAACCAAGATAGGGTGGGAATGATGTGAGCAATATGCTTGTTATGAGTAAGAACTCTACTCTCATGGCAGAGGTCTGGGTGTTTGTAAGGACCAGAGAATTAGAGGAGTTAATAGATGAAATGAAAGCATGAACCAGTGTTTGAGCATTACTAGTGAGCATTGAGTTTTATTTGCAAAGATCTGGATTAGAAAAAGTATTCTTTTGGTGCAGCACAACCTTGCCTCCGGAACAAGCCATCATCTTTAATATTGATTTTCACTCTGTTCCTTGACCCTTCTAATCCATCAGGATTGCACTCTTCAATGATAAACTATCGAGGCCAATGCTGACAAATAGGTTTCCATCGTTTGCTTCTCTACCATTCAGATCTTCAATACTTGACGCCTTTATTACAAAGGGAAACTAATCTTTTCACTCAGATGAATCATAGTGTCAGATTGTCACGTAGCTTGAGCATTGGCTTCCGCTCTGGGCTGCATCTAAAAAGGGAAATTCATTCACTATCCAATCCTGTCTAGGGCTGCAAAGTGATTCGTCATTTTAGGGTGAAAATCAGAGAAATCACATGGATTGGACACCAGTTCATCACAGGGAACACAATAAAACACAGTCACACCGAGAGAAATTTAGCAACTCCATCTCACTTGATATGCATCTTTGGACTGTAGGAAGAACCTGGAGTTTCCAGTGGAAACCCATGCAGACACTAGTGAGAACTTGCAAAAAGAAAATGATCCAGAAACCAAACTAGCCACTACCCCACCATGCCACCCATTTGCCAAATGACGTCTCACCATTCAAGTCACTGTGAGAATTGTATTGTAAATAGAAGTAACAGCAAATGAAAGAATGCATCTTTTGCTTCAGTTCCATGACATATTCTTAATGGCCATTTATGGTAAAGATGCACTTATTAAAATGTAAATGAAAGGTTTTGATCTCTACTGATGAGAAACCGGTATTAAGAAATTGTGAATATATTTACCTGTATTAAACTATTATTACTTATATAAATATATAACAATTTTTAATAGTCTTCCTTCCTGAAAAGTTTTTGCTGATTGTGACAGGTACCTACTGGGTCAAAGTGTGAGTGGAGGAAATTCATATTGAGTGACATGTTGCACTTCATTGTCTTCTATGCTTTGAGAAGTTTGTCTACCAGCTGACTGGAGCAGACTGGCTCTGTAATTGCCCAGAAAATTGTCAACAATGTCTTAAAAGGGTTTCCAGTAAATTTTTTCTGGTCTAACCTTTTCTGTTCTGAAACTAACTTTTTACGGAGTGACCAGTGCTGCCAAGAATAGTGTGACTCTTTGGCATGGCTGTTCCATTCACAGAACAAACAACAGTACTTTGTTTAGCTGAGCTGCAGTCCTAGTAACAGTAACAACTTGTATATATACAATTGGTAAACTGTACGTATGTCGGTAACAATTCCATATTCTCATACGTTTATTTCATGTGTGCTGCACAGCCAACAGGTACTGAAGGATAAACATGACCATTGTGTAACAGAACAGCTTTCAGGTTTAACATTGATGAATCAATAAAGAGACGACAGAACTCTTCCAGGTTTTGATCACATCCCAAGACTGAGAACAATCCTTTGATGTCACAACAGAAACAGAGACTGTCAACTTGTGCAAAAAATTTGTTTATATCTTAATGTCGGTCTTGAACACAGAAATTTTTGTAGCTGGTCACAGTAAACACCATTCATGCATTCTTGAACTCAGTAGCTCAGCCTTTGCTTTTGACAGACCCAAATCTCTGAACAAATTGTTCAGTTCGGACTATGCTAGCCGATGTGGATTACCTGATGAGCATGGTTCAAATTCCGGGTCAATGTCACTGTCAGTATCCTGTATTGCAGTTTTTTCATCTGGTTTATCTAAGGTCCAATCCTCTGATGGTTTTGAGAACTGGAAGACTGTTGTCATGTCGCATCGGTCTCATTGCAAAAGACAGATTAGGATGTTCAATTGACCTGGCTGAATAAACAGACACATTAGTCAAACAGAAGTAACGGTTGACAGTTGAGTGGTTGGCTGCCTTGTGTCGCAGGCTGCCCTTTAGCTGTGCTGTTATAGACCACAATGTATATCGTTCTTAATACAGTCATCAAAGAAATATTTAGGAACCTTTATTTATTACTTTATTTATTGATTTCTGCATCAGTGTGAGTGCATGAAACTGTTACATTAAAATAAAAATTTGTAATATTTACTAATATTATATTATTGATTTATTTATTATTTTCACTACATTACACTATAATGATGCCTGCAACAACATTGTGACTACTGTTGATGTAATAGTTACATTGTTGTTTTGTACATGTATTGTTAATATGTAATTACATAATTTTTAATGAAACATTAATGCACACTATTTATTAACACTGCAATTCTCATGGTTATGATGTTTTTCCACAAATAAAAAAGGATTGCAAACTGTTAAAGCTCAAGACAAACGCTTTCTAGGACTTTACATTGGAATATTATTTTTTGTTCTAATAGTTATCATTGTAACCCTGCAGATTTATACTAATGGTGAAGAGGAAACTTTCGTTTTGAAAGTCAGGGATGTACAGTAAGGGTGTGCGAAGTGTAGTGTTGGGAGTGTGTGTCGTGTGTTGAGGGTGAGAAATAAAGTGGTGTATTTACTTAATTTAATGTGTTGGTTTATTTGACTAACACAACCATCCTGATATTTTCATTGCACTTAAATCATTAAATTGTTAAATTAAATTTACCCATACATTTTATGGTTTGATTTAATCTGTTTTTCTTAAGGCCTGATATATTTGACATGCAAATATTCAAACACCCATTTTAATTGGTGAATTAAGCTACTTAAAGGAACTTTGTGCTGACACTGGCATTTACTTGTGCACTCATATAATATTAGTATAATAGTATAATCTCATAGAAAATCATTGCCTATATACTAGAAAGTGGAGCAGTGGAAATGAGTTTTCTACATTGATAAAGCTTCATCTAATAGCTTTTTGTTCAGTCGGGGTGGCATTTGAGAGTGCAGAGTGGCATCTCTAGAACTTATCCTCCAAAATTAGCCCCTGACCTTACTCTAAGTGAATGCAATCAAATCCCCACAGCAATGTTCCAATGTCTAGTATAAAGTCTTCTCTATAGAGTAGAGGCTGTTTCTGCAGCAAAATCTCCCAATTAATACTATTGATTCCTGAAGAAAATGTTGCTGTTTACATACATCTGGACATTTCATGGTTTGCTGGTTGTTGATAAGAAATAAATGAGCAGATGGATGAATGAATGAATAAATAATAGAAAGTTTCCAGCCAATGTACAACTAAGCCCAAACATACTTGGGTGAGAATATATTGTCTGTGGTCTGTGGAAAACTCCAAAGCTCATAAAAGTCTCTGCCATTCCTACCCTCTAACTCTGGCAGCAAAGGAGAGAGAGTAAGCACCAGGGACGTGGGGTGGGCAGCGAAATAAAGAGGCAGGTCCTTACCCCACCAATGAGGTGAACTGTCAAGAGTATAAGAAAGGACAGAGTTCTAATTCTGTCGGAGGTTTGATATGAACTTCAAATACAGCATGCTGTCAGGTTCGCAGCCCCTTTGGGACAGCTATGCAAGCTCTGCTCTGACACATAATAAGACAGAGTAGAGTGCCTTAAACTTGTATCTATTTCCCAGTGGTTGATGCTTCACTGTGATTTTTCAAAAGAGGTTCCTGTGTATGCTCACATACACTGGGAATCTACCTTTGTAGAAGTGATTCAGAGTTTGTCCACGGTGAGGTGACCAGGTTTTTTTCTTTTAAGGCAACTTGTAGATATTAACTTTGAAATGTACAAATACGTTCTCTTTTCTGCAACCTGGAGCACTAATACATGCAATAAAAAAGTTAAATACTTTGGTTCAGTGGTGATGCTATGATTGGGTTCAGCAGGCCTAGACCCTCCCACTACAACCCTATAGAACTTTGGACTGGGACTAAAAAGTCATAGGAAAAATACATCACAGTCCTGGTTCTACCACTGCAGCATATGCTGCATATGACCAAGGATGAATACATGGTACATACAGTACATGAGTCCAAAGACATATGTCAGGTGAACTGGAATTGTTCAATTGTGACTGTGTGTCAAAATATCTCTGCATTCATATAAACAGATCAGTGACAAATTAAAAGAAGAAAATTAAGTATTTTTCAGAATTTGATTTACAACACCATTGGCATTGGGGACATTGTCAGAGACCACTTCTATGAGGATGGAAAAATGATCATATTTTAATTTAATTTGCCTTGTTTTGCAGATACCCTTCCCTTGAAATGAAATCATATAATGCCCCAGAATGCAAAACAGAATAACAGATATTTCAGACCTCATCATTGTAGAGATGAAATATTCAGGCCTGTAACATCTCTTAGTTTCCCATTTACTGGTGTCTTTCCCATAGATCCTTTAAAACAAGCTTTCAGAGGTTCTACGATCAAGAATTGTGGTTTGACATAAAGCTGGAAAGGATTACAAAGTAATTTCAAACTTTAGAACATTAGACTTCCACCAGTCAACCAGATTTACAAATGGAGACACTTTGGGACTGTGGCTACTTTACCAAGAAGTGTGCGACCAGTGAAAATGACCCAAACGCCACAACAAGTTCTCATCAGTGAGGTAAAGGAACAACCCTTCATAAGAGCCAAAGATTTGATCATTGGAACAGGCTAACCTCTGTGTTCATGAGTCTACTGTATGTAAACCATTGAAGATTGTCTATGGCAGCACACCATGAAGAATGCTGCTGCTTACTGAAGAGAACTTTGCTGCACGCCTGAAATTTGCAAAAGAGCATGATGACAGTCTGCAGAGGCACTGGCGAAATGTTTTGTGAACTTATGAAACTAAGACTGAACTTTGTGAGAAGCACATAGCACGTAGCAGTACATTTGATGTAAAAAGGACAGTGCATATCATACTGAAAACAACACCCTAAAGTATGGTGGAGAAAACATCATCATTTAGACTACACCAGGTCCTGGCCAGCTTGCAATCATTGAGGGGAAGATGAATTCCCAAGTGTAACGAAAATTCTTCAGGATAATGTGAGGATGTCTGTCCTATGTGTCTATGCTTATTATAGCCATCTACCAGTCTCTGACATTGGTCTGAGAAGAGTTTTCCCCTCTTCTCAATGCAGAATTCTTTAAGCTGTGAGATGTTTGAAGGGTTTCTTGCCTGAACAGCCCATTTCAAGTCACCCCACAGCATCTGAATAGGATTAAGATCAGGGCTTTGACACTTCAGGACTCTCCATTTCTTAGTTTTCAGCCTTCAGTCCTTGGTGGATGTACTGGTATGTTTTGGGTCATTGTCATGTTGGGTCCAATTCCTTTTCAGCTTTAATGTTCTTACAGATTATCTCACATGTTTCTCGAGCTCCATCTGATACATGATAGAATCTATGGTGGATTCTATGATGGTGAGCTTAATCAAGAACTGCTATGCTGCCTTTGTCTGAATCTATGATTTACCAGTCTTTGATCTAGCCTTCTAGAGTAAGTTTCATGAGCCATAGATCTTTCTCTCTTATATCCTTAGGGTTTTTCTATTCTTTTTGCCTTAGATTAGGTTTAGTTCAATTTTAATTTGTAATTAATTTTTCTAATTTTTTGGACAGTAGTCAAATAATCTCTTTCTCTTTTGATCATAGCATGGTGTTCACTCTCACCTCAACAGTCAGGAGCACACCAAACCAAATGTCTGAGGTTTAAGAAGGGCAAACCTCCTTCAAAATGCTGAGCAACAATGTTCTAATCATGTGCATCTGATGTGCTGCACCTGTGTGTGATTTGAACCATTTTAACTCAGAATAAAGGTGGGGGTGTCATAATTTATTCCTAAGCAGAAGATACTGAAATGTCTTTTCTTTAGTTTGAATTGTTTAGTATTACTTAAATCTCCCAGTATTGTTAAAATTCAGATTTAATTCACAAGTTCAACAAAGGCAAAACAAATATAAATTTAACGTCATACTCAAGTACCGTTACAAAACATCTAGGCTGCTCACAGCCCTTTCAATTATCCAAGATTTGAATGCCAGTGTGGATAAGGCCTAAAGCTCTTGCTCGGAATGTTCTTTGTTGTAGGCAGTGCTACAGATAATGTTATGTGTTTTATGAGAGAAGATATTTGATTTTACAATCTTTCAGCAGACTGTTATAGACCTTTAGACTATTCAGGAGTGAGACCAAGTGAAACATTTTATTTAGAAATGTATTTTATTTTATATTGTGCATTATTGGAATGTCTGGATTCGACATGACTTAATCCAGTGCTAAGTAAATATTTTCATAGCTTTGAAAATGTTTTATTTTTTGATGCTTGAAGATGAATTTATCCAAATGCAATGCATCGACTTTAATAAGGTAAGTACACAGTCCCAATCATAACAGCAAAAGTACAAAGAAATTGGCAGTGCATCCCTAATATAAATTAATAAGCGTATACAAGGACAGTTTGTGCTGTTTATATGTCCCTTAAAAAGTGTATTAACTTCATTCATAGAAGGTCTTTACCAGTCAACTATTCATGATGTTCAATGTGCAGTGATGTTTTCCTTCATTTGGTTGAGGAAGACCTGTGACTTTTCAACTAGGTCACCTTTGAAAAAAAGCCTTTCAGAAAAGCTTGATGTTTAATGACATGATGAGGATGTAAATAAATTATAATGCACCAACGCTTATCATGAAAAAAAGAGAATATAAACCTGAAATCTTGACCTTTTGTTTATTTATATGGTTGCTAAAGTGATGAATCTTCTGTAGGCTGTGGCTGCATATACACCTGTAATGAAATTGCATATAGTATGAATTTGATACAGAAACCAAGTGATTTAGGCATCTACAGACTTTCAGACTTTTCGAAGCTGCTTTAGCTGGAGGAATATTTGAACTGGCTTCTTTGCTGTCACAGAGCTCCAATTAGACCAAGCTTCAAAAGGGTTTTAAAATTTGAGAGGATTTATATGACTAGACTATCTCAGCTCTCCACTGCAGTATTTTGTATGCAAGGGCAATGAGAAAAACAGTTAAATGGGCAGACTACACTTACAGTCCAATTTTTACATTATATAACACTCCCAGAGTAAACTTATGGGTCCTGAAGCAACAGGTGCTTGTCCAGTTGTTATGAAAGTAAAATTGCTATTTTGAACACACCCCACCAAACAAAATGTAACAAATAAAATATGAAATCAGCATTCAACCCATCACACATAACGTTATGAGTAGTTATCAACATCACGTTTTCTTGTGTCTTGTTATTATAGTTGGGTTATAGCTGGAAGAGTGATGTGGCCATGAGAAAGATCACCTCTATGCAAATAAAAAATATTTGAAAGAAATTGTCCATTTTATTGATTCAAATATGTAAGCCAGGAGTACATACGTCTTATGCAAACGTTTGGGCACGCTTTGATAAATAACAAATTTTGGTGATTTTGTAGTTGAAAAGATATTTACACAGTCTCTCAAGGACATGAAAAGAAATACAATACTTTTCAGCAAACATTGCATAGTTACATTTTATGCCACAAATTGATCAAAAATAAAAAATTAAAACATTATTATGGCACTGTGCAAAAGCTTGGGCACCCTAAGAGTTACAAAGTCTCAAATTATTTTTTACAAGGTTTCAGACATTAATCAGCTCATTAGATCTGATGCATCAATTAATGTCAGCTGGTGCCATTTTCAAAGCTTCACAAGTACTCAGACTCTTTAAACCTTGTGCACACACTTGTGGACACTTAACAACCAAGGGTAACCCTAGCAGCTGTTTACGAATCTGAAAACGAAAATGATTGATGCCCACAATGCAGGAGAAGGCTACAAAAAGATAGTTTCTACAGTGAGAAAGAAATATCAGTTCATGGGAACTGTGGTCCAGGACAAGATAAGATCAGGATGACGAAGAAAACTCTCAGAGAGAACTGCTTGTATGTTGGTCAGAAAGACAAATCAAAATCCCAATTTGACTGCAAAAACCTGCAGGAAGATTTAGCAAACTCAGGAGTGGGATGGATCTATCATGCTTTGGGGTTCCACTAAATACCAGCACATTCTGTAAGCAACCATCACACCAGTTGTAATAAAGATGAATCTGAAAAGAGAATGAGCTTCTACAACAGGACAATGATACTAAACAAACCTCGAAATCCACCATGGATGACCTCAAGAGACGCAAGCTGAAGGTTTTGGAATGGCCATCACAGTGCCCTGATTTAAATTGATAATTTGTGAGTAGCATGCAAGACGACCAAAGAATATTACTGAACTAGTAACTTTTGCAAGGAAAAATGGGAGAAAACGGTTAAGCCTTAAAAGCGTTTGTAAGCTGTGAAATCCGCTAGAGGAAGTGTTAATAAGTACTGATTATACAGAGTGCCCAAACTTTTGCACAGTGCCATAATGATATTTTTTTTTATTTATTTTTGTTCAGTTTGTGGCATAAAAAGTAACTATGCTTCAATGTTTGCTGAAAATATTGTGTATTTTTCCTCATGTCGTACAGAGACTGTGTTAACATCTATTCAATTAGAAAATCACCAAAATCTGCTATTTATCAAGGGGTGCTCAAACTTTTGCATAAGATTGTAAATATTCTATGTATATAACATTGACATAATCTCTTTTTTTTTAAATCAAATATTGCACACTTTTTCTTGTCCAAACCATTAACACAATTAGGCCATGCAAATTCAAAGCCACGTTCTTCAACATGGTCAATAAATATTGCATAATCATATGCTCCTAGTTTCTGCATTGAGCACAGTCCGCCTGCCTGCTCTCTAGAAGTGAGGCTTCATCATTAATGCCAATGGAGTTTTTCAGTGGAAAGAATGGGAGGGAGGGAGAGTAGAGTCTGGGGCTGCACTCCGTTTTCTTCTCTTTCACAGATTCTTCATTTAATACAACACATTACCAAGCTGTGCACCCGCTGACCTGTCCAGTGATGTCATCTTATCACCCGCACACACTGTCCAGCAAATTAGGTAAATGGCAAAGACAGTGCAGTAGTAACGAGGCTCACGTTGTATATTTCTAGGGACGATTCAACTCCCTACTATGGTCCAACTGTTCAGCCAGGACTGTGCAATATACAGTATAGCAAAGAAAGCAATACAATTATCAAGAGTTTACCATCTTTGTAAAGATTGTTAAAGTCATTGATATGTTGTGAGCTGGAAAGAAGAACACAGGTCTGGTTCCAGATTTCCTCTGGATGTCTCCAGCCATTGCTTGGATGTATGAAACTCCAGCAGCACCTGATTTAATGTAAAGCAGGACTGATTGAGGCCAAACCAGGTATTTGATGCCAACTGCAAGTAATACTGGGCTTCCATGAGGGAAATGGTTAGAATGGTTAAGGTCTGGAAATGGTGAAGCCAACCAATTGAAACAAAATGTCAGTGTTTAATGTGTTACTGTCATTTAAAATTATACTAATATGATGGTTTTGCTGGTAGAAAAATCTACAAATAAAACTTTCTTGGCTTTAAAATATACATTTCGCAGAAGCATTTTGCACATTACTGTATATTGTTATTTATCATGAATAAATGTGCCAGTCTATATTAATATGAATTTGCTGTTTAGCACTGTTGTCCACAATAGAAATGTCCTGGATTCTATACAGGGTGGACAGAGTCGTCAGATTCGTTGTGGAGTTCTCCATGGGTCTGCATGGGTTGCCACCACATGGTTCTAGTTTCTAGATGCTAATTTGCCTTAAATGTTGCTGTGTTGGTCTATATGTGTACACTACAGTGACATGATCACCAGTTTATTCAAATCTAGCATCTGCATAATTATAAATGAATAAATGATCCGCAGACATCTAATCACAATGCTTTCTTGACAGCTGGCTCCAATTTATATTATATGCACATTCAAGCAACATCTGGTCACAAAACTCATTTTATAGCTAAATTTAAACAAGATTTCTATGTGGAGGATGTGGAGGAACTTCACAGAATTGAAATATATTTAATTTATATACACTATGTCATATGATTTTGCTGTTATGTCTTTGTCGTGCTCTGTTTTATTTTGCCACGCATTCTGTTCTGCCTCCACCCTTCCAGCTGTGAGTTATTAGCGCCCTTCACCAGGTGCATGTTGTTAACCTATGTATTTAAGCCTTTGTGTTTGGTTTGTTCTTCCTCAGATCTCCTTGTCTCCTTAGGTCCTTTATGTATCATAACATGTTCACTGACAGTCCTGCGCTTTGTAGTCTTCACTGTATGTTCCTGCCATTGCATCAAGTTGTGTTAAACTGCACTTCTTTGTGCTTACTTTTGACTCTAAACCTCACACACTCTTTAAAATGTATATTTTAGTTCCCGAAAGAACCATGTTTGTAAATGCGAAGTAAAGAACCTTTTAAGACTCTAGATTCTGAAAAGAATTCAAGTCTGCCCTCAGTTTTTCCATTTCTTTTAATGGAACATATGAAAAACACAGTGCAAAATTGTAAAGAATTGCCTTCTTTCATAAACATGACTGGATGATTGACAGTTAGTTAATAATGTGACAATTGCTTCAAACTGTCATTTTCTCTGTAGCTCAAACAAATTCCTCAGACCAATCACAGAGATGGGGACCAAGGTCTCCAGCCTCTGTTCTCTAAAACAATTATTCCTCAAAGCAGTTCATTCCTACCTGAAGTAGTCTAAAACAATGGAAGGCAAATGTATAAACTGACTAATATTACGCTTCATAATTAAAGCAAAATGGCAGTAAACACGTATTTTACATTCTTTTGTCTGAAGCTGGATAGTTTACACAGCCAGTAGGGATGAACAAATGCTAAGGGATCCTTTCTTGTTTTCACGTATCCTTGTTAGCGTGCCCATGCTACAGGGTTATTAAATCTGGATGTAAGTAAGAACAGTCTGAAGCAGTTCAATATTGACCTGCCTGAATTCTTAAAAAGATACAGCCTCTACTGATGATCATTCTGTGCAAATGATACTCAATTATTCAAAATAAGGGACACAAACAGTAGTGGTGCACAATGATGCAGCATTGAAAACACAGATGAACTGAGACTGGGCATTATTAGTGAAACCTGGCTACAAAAGGAACAATGAAGTCAAGTCTCCTGGCTGGTAAATTAGCTGTAAACATGTCTACAGCAACGCACTTCATACATTATTTTTCTTTGGTTCAGGACACTGGCTAATCTCATACATGATAGTGTGTCCTCAAGTTGACTTCCTGTTTCTAAGCAAAGCCATGTTTTTTCATTACTGCTATTGATCGTGAGGACAATGTTCATCTTGGTTAAAAGCAGAGCTCTAACACAGTGAGACTGCAGCTGCAGACTGTGAGCTGCAATATGTCCCTACATGTCTGATCTCTGTCCCATTTCTCATTCACAGATGTTAGCATGGGGTGAAAAGCAATATGACATTTCATTTGTACACATTTAAAGAGCACAGCACATGTGTGTGAGGAGACTGTTAGTGAATGAGAGGTTTAATATTAGGCTCCACTAGAAGCTGGGAAATGCGCATTTCATTTTGGGACTTCTCCAAACCAGCTTTATATCAGACTTCTTTTTTCATACTGCTGAGGATTTAATTATGACCCCAGAGGATTTTAACGCTTGCGTTAATCTGGAAGTCCTTGCTCATGAGGATCTAATGGCCCAGAACTGATGAACTAAATCCAATAACCTCGAACTTGCCTGAATTATTAGTATGATATGGCTTCTGCAGTTGTGTGTAAATGAAGCTCAGTTTCACCACTCCAGCTAGAGGATGAGCTCATCTGAGGCCAGTGTGTTCAACCGGGTCCTTACGTTTATTTATTACAACCCTCAAAATGCCTCTTTATACATAATGTATAATTATTTCCCTATTGTAGCTCATCAACACACATTACATTCATAAGGGAGACATTTTATTATAATATATTTGAATTTGATTAAAAAGATTTTTATGACTGACAGTCTTTCCTAACTCCAAAATGAAGAAAATACTTTGCTGCAGACATAAATGTGTCAAAACTAATAGCAAATAAAATGTGACAGTGTTTTTTTGTAGCTATGCGATTAAATGCAGTTGAATACAAAGGTTTAAACATTCAAATGTCCAAAAAATGTCTTGCTGATTTAAAAAAGCTGATTTAAAAAAAAAAGCTGATTTAAAAGTGATAATAAAAGCACATTCTCTATACAACTATATTTTGTGTTTCAGTGTTTTCACCAAACAGTTTGCTACGTACTGTTTATTAAGCAAATCAGCAGCAATTGCACATGAAAATGTGCAGCAACGTGTTCTTTGTAGCTGATGTGTGTTTATTGACACTAAGAAACTCCCTTTCCATTTGACTAGGGGTGCCCATGTGATTGCACTGAAAAAGCCTTGCACAGGTTAGTAAGGCAAGGATGCCAAAGGAACAAAGCAAAAAGACAATTATTGCTCTACTTTCTTACCAACATCCATTTCATTATGTTCCTACTCACTGAAAAAATACAATTCACAGCTTTTCCAGCAGTTGCACTGAAGAGGTCCTCAAAGGAGAAAGAAAAAGGAAACTCATGTGCCTTGCGTATGATGACAACTGGTTCAGCAGCTGCCACACACACACAATGGCCGGGATAAATGAATGCTGCCGCATTCTAGCCACACAAATGGATCTCTGGCTGTGTTTCTGTCCTCATGTGGCTCACACCTCAGCCAGCTCCCGACACACACCTGTTCCTCAAAGAACAACAGCACACCACACATTGTGTGAGCCGTATTCCACAGTCTTCATTTTCTTATCTGCACAGTAATGTAATTTGACCCTCTGTTTACAAAGAGCCAATTGATTATAGCCAACGCAAATGTGTGGAACAAAGTTTCTGGTGAAGGGAAGTATTTTCCTTTAGAAAAATGAGGCAGGGATTTGAATCATGCATGTTGTATTTATTACTACAAAATGAGTCTAACAAAACAAATTATGTATTTGCTTATTCTGTTATTGACCTTGAATTGGACAGCCAGGCTGTCGCGGTGTTACAATTTATTTTTGACTCGAGAACATATATTTTGCATGTTCCGCATCCAATGTTGATCATTTATTTGTTTGCATAAATTGCCACAGTTAATATAATATGGCCTTGGCTATATTGGTTGGCTAGGTTTCACCACATTAATTTCACCTTGTAGGATATAGATATATATATATATATGAGAGAGAGAGAGAGAGAGAGAGAGAGAGAGAGAGAGAGAGAGAGAGAGAGAGAGAGAGA
>JBBIGC010000104.1:23852534-23877625 GCA_037576955.1 Lepidarchus adonis | reverse complement strand
CTGAGCCTGAGAGAACTGACACGCTTCAGCCTGAGCCTGAGAGAACTGACACGCTTCAGCCTGAGCCTGAGAGAACTGACACGCTTCAGCCTGAGAGAACTGACACGCTCTGAGAGAGCCGCACCTAGGGCAGTGAGCGGCATCGGTTTGTCTGCACCCCAGTGAGATTCAATGCTTCATTCTGAGCTGGAGAGCATGCTCACAATGTTGGTTTACCTCAGCAATGTGAATCCATGCCTCGGCGGTGTGAGCTTGTGCCCCAGATGTCTCACCTCTTGCCACAGTTTTTAGATTTTTTTGCCTCCAGTTTCTGGATTTTGGACAATGTTGATCCCTGTTCCTGTGATAGATGTTTAACATATTCCCTGTGTTGATGTTGGTTTCGGTGCCTGTTGTCATGGTTTTGAGCATGTTGCCAGCCATGTCCAGTGTCCATTGATGTTCTGGGTCAGGACACTTTCCACAGCATATGCGTAGAAAGTCTTTAGGATCTTTGAAGAGACCCTGAACTTCCTCAGTTGTCTCAGGTGGTACAGGTTCTGCTTTGCTCTTTTGGTCTGAATGTGGATGTATTGAACAGGTTCACACTCTTCACAGGAGTCTCCCTGATGTTCAGGGGCTTGTAGTCGCACTGCTGTCTCCTGCTGAAGTCCACCACCAGTTCCTTGGTCTTGTTGACCAAGCGGGAGACAATTGTCCTGACACCATGATGCCAGATTCTCTATCATTGTTGTCTGAGATGAGGCCCAGCACCACTGTTGTCCGCAAAATTGACGATGGTGTTGGTGATATGGGTGGCCACACAGTCATGAGTATAGAGGTAATACCGCAGGGGACTGATCACATACCCTTGTGGAGCTCTTGTGATGGTGGTGATGCTGCTGGAAGTGCAGTTGCCAACTCTCACCACCTGTGATCTGCCGGTTACAAAGTCAAACACCAACCTGCACAGACAGCTGTCGAGTCCCAGGCCCATCAGCTTAGTGAACAGTCTACTGGGAACTATGGTGCTTAATGCTGAACTGTAGTCCAAAAACAGCATTCTCACATAGTTGCCCTGCTTCTTGTCTATGTGGCGGAGGGTGGAGTGCAGGATGTGGGTGATGGCATCACATGTAAATCTGTTGGGGCGGTAGGCAAACTGTTGCTGGGGATGTAGGAGGAATTGATGGACATCAGCAGCCTCTCAAACACCTTCGCTGCACCACAGCATGCATCCGGAGCATAAGCATTCCCTTATTCATCAAGCATAAGCGTTGAGCTCGTCAGTGCAGGCAGAGTTGGCACTCAGTACCACGGTACATAGTTGGGGTCCAGTTAATGGCAAGTGAAGACTGGAGTGAATCCCTTTTTAATTTTGTTTCGCAGGAGGTTTCAGATACAGTTGCTATCCAGGGTAAATTTTGAAAATGCAAGATATTAACTTGCATTAATATAGATTCTTAGTCAAGATAAGATAAAGTATTTGGAGTAGTAATACAGAATGATACAAATAATAAGTAAAATAAATGTTTCAAAAAAGGTGAGACTGCCTAAGACTGCCTGCCTCAACATCCTCACCTATCAGTCTTTAATTTTTAATAAATCACTTATATTGTTTTAATAGCTGATAAACCTTAAGTCAAGTCAAGTCAAGTCAAGTGAATTTTATTTATACTGCATTTTTTTTTACAACTGACGTTGTCACAAAGCAGCTTTACAGAGTTTATAGAATCCGGGTCCAAGCCCCCATTTATCCAAAGGCAACAGAAGCAAGGAAAAACTGCCTAATTATAGGAAAAAACCTTGGAAGGAACCAAGGCTCAGAAGGGGAACCAATCCAGTGATTAAGAAAAAAAAAACATGAACAAATAGTTCATAGTTCAATGTGAAGAGGCATCTGCAGTTCCTTAGCTGGGATCAGGTAACTTTCTGTCCATGCTGCTCTCTTCAGTAGGCGTGAGGGGATAATCACAGATGATTTCTCTCCTCATGATCCGGGCAGCAAAGTGAGACAATCTGAATCTGGAGCTGGAGCTGGAATCTCAGTGTAGCTCAGAGAGAGAAAAAGAGAGAGAAAGAGAGAGTGAGAGAGAAAGACAGACTGTCTCAGGGATGCTCAGTGTTATGGATAATTTAAAGTAATGAACATTGTGGTTTGAGTGCAGGAGCTCCGTCAAAACTCTGTATGACAGCACAACTATAGGGGAGAACCAGGATGTAGCACAGACATGAGGGCATCCTGGGTCACAAGGCAGCAACCACTTGACCGTCAACAAACGTGAGTGAATGCATCGGGTAGGGACGGCAGCATCAGAGCATCCTAGTTTACCAGAAAACTCTATGCCTCAGAACCCTCTGAAACTACCCCTTATCTATAACTAACAGAAGAATTGACTAAGCAAATAATTTTTTTGCTTGGACTTAAATATTGAGATTGTATCTGAGTCCCGCACAATATTTGGAAAATTATTCCATAACTGCGGGGCTTTATAAGAGAAAGCTCTGCCCACTGCATTGACCTTTGCAACATGGAAAACCAGCAAAAGGCCTGCACCTTGTGAAGTAAAGGAGTGGTGGATTATAAGGGACTAATAGTTCACTCAGATACTGTGGCGCAAGACCATTTAGTGCTTAATAGGTTAATAATATATTTTTTTATTTGAAGCTAAATTTTATTGGAAGCAAGTTAAGTCTCATCAAACATTTTCTATTATATATACATAATCTCGCAATGTAATATTATTTATGTTTGAAGTGAATTTTATCATATATATATGTATTAGAATAATCATTGGCCATTTTTGTCTGACACAATAGAAAAGCAAAATAAAGGTCAGTAATAATCTAATAACATTGGCTAAGGCAGCCAACAACAAATAGGCTGTATCCAAGCTAATAATAAAGCTTCAGATTCAAGGCTCTCAAGCACACAGTGGTTGTGTTCCAAAAGGCAGATCAGATGTGGTTGAAGTAAATAAGATCCTTCAGTTAAGAAATGCAAGGGACATTTTCCTTATAATCCAAAAAACCAACTGATTATGTGGCAACCCCTAACGAGAGCAGTCAAAAGTAGAAATAAATTGTGAAATGAACCTGATTCTAGTTTACATTTTTTGCATGCAAGAGAACATTTAACATTTAAGGATTTTTTGCCACATTTTATCATTTATTTTACTGTTTTGCTTACTAGCAATGGTAATTACATTAAAAATAATTTCTCCACATTTTGTGCCAATGTCTTTCCAGTGATGTGACAGAGCATTCTTGGTTGAGGACCCTTGAGGAAGCTGGCTTCTTGGGAAGATGATCATGCTCACAGACTGAGCAAAGCTAACCACATTTACTGACCTCATAAAGGCCTCGCAACTGCAGTAAAAATGCGTTTTAAATGTAAGATCTTTTCATGACATGTTTTAGGCTATCCTCAGTTGAAAATGAGTCTTAGAATATACTGTACCTTATTTGCCAGAGTGTGATAGCAGCCATTTTCAAAAAAGGCCATTCGTTTTCCTGTAGTGAAAAAACTTCTTAGTCCTGGAATTTCTCATTTAGACGTGGCATTGACTACAAAATGATGCATGACCCCAGTGGTCTATTCCTTCTGGACAGTGAATCCCTTTTAGCATCTGATTAACTTGGAAAGCACAAGTTCTAGGAGCGTGTTGCCTTGGCAAATTCAATAAATCTCTGAGTTCCTTCATTGGTTTTATTTAAGGTATTAACAAAATGCAATTTAATAAATTAATTTTTGACCAGGTCAGACAGACAAATACATCAGGCACCAAAAGGCTGGTGTGTATTTACTCATGAATCACTGCTTTAAAATTAACCAATTCATGCAACACAGCTTGATTGAATTCCTATGAGTGTGTAGTAGTGGGGCCATGTTGCTTCAGTGGATGTGAGCTGCTGTTTGTCCAGGCAAACAAGACAATGATGGAAGACGCTATGTCACTTTAAGTAATGTTTTTTTCAAAGTACCCCGCTGGTATTGACTTTTTTCATTTGCCACAGCTGGCTTGTGAGGTGCTGAGCTTTCTGTTTGATGGAGGTGATATTTGTATCCCAGCAGACAGTGTTAGGGGTGGTAGTCTGCTGGAATATGAAGAAGTCAAGCACAATGAAAGCAGTGTGATTGATCTCTCTCTCTCTCTCTCTCTGTTTGTGTGTGTGTGTGTGTGTGTGTGTGTGTGTGTGTGTGTGCTGATGATGCAAGGCATTGTGAAAGGCAGTCTTCATTGTTATGACTTATCAGATTGAGCAGTAAATTGTTTTCTACAAAGTATGTGTAACCTCCTGTTGTGTTATAGTAATTTAACACTATTTGGCAACTAACGTAAAAGAAATATTCAGAACAAACCATAATCAAAATACATGTGACTGACCTGGGTAGAGTTATTTGTATGACATTATTTAGCTTATTGTAGAATTTAAACTTTAGAATCTTAAATAGGGCAATTACCAGTTGGACTTGTTTTAGTGAAATATGTAATGTGTAATATAATTTTTTTCCTGCACTTTCCATTAAAGTATAATGACATTATAAACAGTTTAATCACATCACCTGCACCAATATGATATTAACCAATTGTATCAAATCATTGTCAAGTTTATCTTTTATTGAGGGAAACACTCAGCTAGAGATCTGTGAGCCAGATTTGCTGCTCAATGTTGCATTACATTGAGCAAGCACCCTAACCCCCAACACGTAACCTTAAGCAAACATATACATACAGCCTTCAGACTTTGACTTTTACAACCAAAATTGATTCTAAGAGCTTGTCTGTGAAGGTATTTGACCATATTTTGTCCTCAGTAGAGTACTCCTGGTTTTTGGTTAATCTACCAGGCTCCAGAAATATTGACAGACTTGTTTTAAATCCTTACTGGGGTCAAAATCCCATCATTAACATTAAAAAAGTACAGAATAGGTTCATTTTTATGTGTGCTATTAACAGGCAAATCCCTATTATCTTGCTAGTGGAAATTTGTGTCAGCAGAGATAAGACATTAAAAAAGCTTTGTGCAAAAAATAAATTACAGCAGCAAACAGGGATCAGAATCAGAACTAGATTAATTATTTATATTTAACACACCTGAGGAATTTGGTTCCAGCTGGTGATATCTGTGTAGTACTCTATATAAACACAATGTGCATATTAGTCATTAACAGTGCTATAAAACAATGCACAATATATACAGTATACAATATTAATACTGTCCTGCTTCACTGTTGATAGCTGCCCACTGCTCCCATGTGAGGTTGTTAAATGGAGAGGTCACATTGTGTTGTGGTGCTTTCATTGTGGCTACTTTGTTTGATTGACAGTGTTAACAGATTATGAGTGAGCATGAGTGCTGGTGCAAGCAACAATAATGTGCATTATATGAGGAAATACAATTATTGTGTATGACTATTTGCATTAAAATGGGATTGTGGATGTGGTGCATCTGAGATGTTGGAGTAACTGTGGTAAAGAAGGAAACCGAACTGTTTGAGTGTTTATTTGGGTGATGGCATGAGGAGAATAATTGCCTGCATGTTGGCCAATGCACACGATTCTGATCTTAAACAAGCTGGAAAGGTCAAACATTTATGTTTCTTTGTACGTTGTCCACCACATCAGAAGAAGCGCATGAATGCACACTAGGTAGAATGTGCGGATTTTTTCCTTAGCAAAATGTAGCGTGCTGGATTTTGACAAAAGCAGAATTAATTAAAGTTGAAGTGCTTGAAAAAAGAAAGTTGTTTGAGAACTGGCCCTGAAGTACTTTCGACCCGTGTCGTTTCCCAAAACAGCCAGGCTATATTTGACCTTGTTGTGCTGAAGCACTTCTCCTTTGCGGCTTTGTGTGAAGAATCCAATAGCAATTTGAAGTCAATAGCCAGAAGAGAACTTTCTGGAAATAAGTCTCGTAGAAACAGCAGGTAGGTGAGAGGTTGGGAGAAAGGAGAGAAAGGGGACACTATGCAGGGTGCCAAAAAAACAAAGTGATGTTTACCAGCTTGAAATTAAGATTCAAGGACTTGGTGTAGCTCGGTTTCAGAACTGAGTGCAGTTGTTGGAGAACGTGGAAAGAAATCTCAGATGGAACGTTCCATTGCCTAGCCTGTGCTCTGCATTTGCATTTTTAAAAGCCCCCGGTTGGGGCCCCCAGCTCACCATCGTCACTCCCTCAGAGGCCTTCAGCGTGATTGATCAGCATTGGGCTTTTAATCATTCATGGAATGGCCTGTGTGATAATGCAAACTAAACACACACACGATTAATAATTAAGATTTAGAATTGATAAAGCATTAAAACGATATCCCCTGGAGAGGCGTTTGTCAAGCCGAGACACCCTTGGAGGATTCGACCGCCCCAGGTATTGCTGAGCATGGTGAATATTCTCTCATCTTCATTAGGCCTCCTTGAGTGGACCGAGCAAATACCACTCTGCATTAAGTCTGCATTAAAGCTAATTAATGTAACTGCTGCATGTGTCCGATACAACCTGGTTATTTAGCGACGTGCTATCACTCAGCTTCCAAATAGAGCACATTGTATGCGCTGGTTGTGCTGCAGGCAGATTAGACATACTGCTGTATAACTGCAAAAAATAATAGAGTGAATTTATTATTTTATCACGCTTCACAGAAGCATGTTAATGATCATTGTCATCACACAGACACTTCAAAAGATTTGAGCAATCTGAACGTAAAAAAGCCAAATAAAATTAGATACTAAATTGTATATAAACTTATTTTGAACCGTTTGTTTTTTCCTAACTTAAATTACTGCATACAAAGTTACATTTGTTACCCATTTGTTACTTGTTAAAGCACAAACCCTTTATGTTAAAGCAATACAAATAGAGCAGTACTAAATGTCAAACATTCTAATATCAAGAGCCTATGAACATGTTAACTAACGTTTTCTGTCGAGCAGACCAACCCATGTTAATGTCATGCTTTGTTAAAGTTCTAGTAGCTAACATGATCTAAATTCATAAATGCAACTGGTTTGCGAAGTGTTACCCCTCCATAGTCAGCGTGCTAATGCTTGCATTGTTACTATTGCAGTCTCTGTGGATATCTGAGTGAATGTGACTAAAATTTGACCTAATTAATCTGAATTGATCACTTAAATCTGAACCTGAGTCTAAAATGTTACACATTGGCAATTACTACTGTTTTGTTGGAGGTGCTGGGAGGTGGAGGTGGTATGATATTATACAACCTCAGTTACAAAAAACTTTTGTTAAATGTAAATCAGAATGCAAAAAAATGAATTGTATTCATAAAAGAACATAAAAAAAACACATCAAATGTTTAAGCCAAATAAATGAACAATTTTAAGACAAAAATAAGGCCATTCTGAATTTGATAGCAGCAACATGTCTCCAAAAAGTTGGGAAGGGACGATGTTTACCACCATGTAGCATTCTGCCTTCTTTTAACAACATTTTATAAACTGGGAACTGAGATGACCAGTTGCTGGCCTTTTAGAAGAAGAATGTTGTCCCATTCAACGATTTTACCTGCTCAACAGTCCTGGGCCATATATTTTGTTTCATGGATTCAACAAATGTTTTCTGTTGGTGAAAGGTCTGGACTGTATTTCTGTATTTCTAGACAATGGTTTCTTAAGCCATGCAGTGATTTTCATGACATAACTTCTGAGAGACTCTAAGATAAAAAAAAAATCCCAGTCATGTTACTGGCCTGTTGCCAGTTAACATGATTAGTTGCTAAATGTCGTTTCAGCTGTTTCTTTATAGTACCACTTACCATTTCTCAGCCCCCTGACTTTTCTAAAACATGCTGCTGCCATCAAAATCAAAATGAGATCATTTTAAATTTAATAAAAAATGTTTACCTTTCAACATGTGAACTGATTTCTATATTCGATTGAATAAAATATGGGTAAAATGAGATTTGTAAATCATTGCATTTTATTTTTATTTACATTTACCTCAGCCTCCTTTGGAATTAGGGTAGTAATGAATAACAGCGATGTAATGAAAACTCAACTCAATGTAATGAAGTCTGTCAATTGTAATATACCTTTAAAAGGCATATGGTTAATTAAGCTTTATTTACTACCCTGATAGTCCCAACCATCTTCCATTTAAGGATTATGGTGGCCACTGTGCTCTTAGGAACCTTAATTGAAGCAAACTTTTATTTGTCACCTTGGCCAGATCTGTGCCTTGCCACAATTCTGTCTCTGAGCTCTTCAGGCAGTTCCTTTGACCTCAGGATTCTCATTTGCTCTGACATGCACTGTGAGCTGTAAGGTCTTATATAAACAGGTGTGTGGCTTTCCTAATCAAGTCCAATCAGTATAATCAAACACAGCTGGACTCAAATGAAGGTGTAGAACCATCTCAAGGATGATCAGAAGAAATGGACAGCACCTGAGTTAAATATATGAGTGTCATAGCTAAGGGTCTGAATACTTAGGACCATGTAATATTTCATATTATAATCTTTTTTAAGAAATCTGCAAAAATGTCAACAATTCTGTGTTTTTCTGTCAATATGGGGTGCTGTGTGTACATTAATGAGAAGAAAATGAACTTGAATGATTTTAGCAAATGGATGCAATATTACAAAGAGTGAACAATGTAAGGGGGTCTGAATACTTTCAGTACCCACTGTAGTTGTAGGACAAATTTGGAAGAGCACTGGATATAAATACTGTGTAAACATTGTAATAATTGCATGTAAGCAGTGTGAATCTGTGCAAACAGACAGAGCGTGCAACATGGATCTGTACATAGATCATGAGCCATAATGCACATGTGTTACATAGTTACAAAATGTTCTAAATACTGGCAGATATGGAATGCTCTCCTCGTACCTTATATAAAAGTGACATCTACCGTTATCAGGCCATTTCAGTGGCAGTGAAAGTGGGGAGGTGGGTAGTAATTGGTATAAGTCTGGGGGCTTGTAAGAAGTTGTTATAAAGCCAGAGCAGGAGGTTAAGCGAGTCCAGAATTACATGAAATTACATGGTAAAAGCTGAATGATGCTTGAATGATACTTGAATCCAGTCATTACAGTAGTTACACACACTGTAGCAAATGTTGTTAAAATGTAACTTCACATTGATTAGAGACAGAGGAATAAACACTGAGAGCTGTAGAGAACCCATCATCCTCTGGGCTGCAATTACTGGCTAAATTTTATACTTTAAGCTACAAATTATTATTGTACTAGTATTTTGTCCCTTCCAATCAAAGTGAGGATTATTGTTGGGCACTGCTCATGTCTGGATTGATTGTGCTTTTCCACAATGCATTATGGCGGTGGACACTAGGGATAAATCTACAGTCCAACATGCTCTACTGTTCGGATGCTAGATTTTTAAACGAACACTGCTTACTGTTTGAGTTTCCTGAGGCTACCAGCTCTACCCCCTACAGCTATTACTCTGATGCAGATTTGTTTCTGCAGTCATGCATGTTAATACAGACGAGTCCTTGAGTTCTCTGCATTTATGGTTCTATTTACTCTGTGAGGTTGCCCTGCTTTCTGACTAAATGGCTGTGTTCATTTCATTTTGTCATGCATTTTTCTCACTCCATTTTGCCTGACTTGTAGCAATTTGTGCATTTCCTTCCTATAACTGCTGCCATCTAATTTGACATGCATTGCGCAATTAATGAAGAAGTTATGCCATTTCACAGAGTGGCTCAGAATTTACAGGCAGTCATGGCTTATTCAAAGCACACCAGCTCATATTTTCCACAGGCTATCAACATTGTCTTGTATGTCTGAAGCCTCTTCTTGTTGCCTACCTCTATGGCAGACAACAAGCTGTTCAAAAACTGGCATTTCTCTGCAGATGACAATGTGGCACTGCTCCTGTCTGTATGCAGAGACTCACAAAGCTACACGTCTATTTTCTGAATTATTATGACTATTTTATTTATAAGAACCTTAGGGAAGGTGTTACGTATATAGGTGTTTATCTCCAAGTGCACAATAAGACTAAATCAGGCACAACCTCAACCTTTGCTGGCAACCTTGACTATTGTCAAAAGAAGTCAGACTAATATTTTATTGGACGAGCTTTAGCATTGATTACAGCACACATTTACTGTGGCACTGTTAAAACTCTAGCTTGCAAAAAAGAAACCATATATGAACATGAAGTCAATGAAAAGTGGAAAACTACCATGTGGAGTCTGATGAAACAGAAATGTGAAATTATTTAGCAAATTACATCCTCCAGGCTAGAAAAGAAAGAGACATATTGTTTTTTTATCAGTGCACAGTCCAAAGTCAGCATCAGTGATGGTATGGAGGTGCATTAGCGTACATGGCATTGGTAACTGGGAAGGCATCATTAATGCTGAACTCTATACAAAGGATGTGGAGCGTGTGGATGATGACGTCCATATATTGCTGTTTTTGGGAGAAGTCCTTGGTTACTTCAGCAACACAATGCCAAACCTCATTTTGCACATTTCACAACAGGATGGAGTTGTATTTGAAGAGTCTGGCTGCTATCTGTCATCCATAACCATCATTGAAATATTATATGAGGCAAAACTGTAGCTCTTTAGCTCCCAACAATGTGGAGAGTGTTGAGGAGGTTCTGTAACAACAAGGATAAGTTTCAGTGTTTTTGAAGTGTATTGCTGGCATCACATTCAAAATGAACATATATTTCCCTACAACAATAACATTTCTTTGTTTCCGTAGTTATGATATTTATATTTTATTTTTTTAAACCTGTCCTGTCCTGCCAATTGTGGCAAACAGCATGGTTGCCTGTGTTTTGTTATTATTTTAATAATCTCTGGCAACAGAGTGGACAGATAGGGACAAACACATCAAACAGAGACAAACAGACAACAGAAGAAAAAAGAGAGTGAAAGATAAAAAAACAATGGGGGGACAAGGAGAACAGCATGCAGCATGGATCATAGATAAACAATGCAACATACTAAACATTAGTAGTAATCATAATAATAATCATCCTCATCTTCATCATCATCATAATAATAATACAATCTATGAAGACTTCCCTAGTTGTCTTTTATGGATCTACCAATGTGTGACTGTGTCAATGTGTCGGGGGGACACAGCGCCCCCATCCCCGGTCCAAGGTGAAGGCAGGTGGGGCCAGGCAATCGAGGCCCCGAGAAACCCCTCACCTTGCAAGGGCCAATAGCCCCCTACCCCCGTGACAGCCAATCCCCCCCCCCACCCCCCGACCCAAGGGGAAGGTAGCTCCACCCCGCAGCAACCCAAATATGAAATTACAGTTTGCAGATAATCGCATTCTGTTTGTATTCTTCTGCTTTTAATATATTACACTGTTGCCACATTATGAAACAGGGTTATATAAGGAAAGTCTGTAAAACTCACACTGCATATGATTTTTTGTAAAAACATGAATATTTCAGAAACCCTTGGCATGCTGTAGATCTGACACTGAGACTACTTCATATTATCCAGCTGTCACTGCAGTGAACCGGGCTACCCACACATACAGCTCCCTCTGTTTAAGTTAAATCAGGGCTTTGAAGATCTCAAATCTTCTTCGCTGTTTGTTGTTGGGAAGTGGATGAATGCCGAAATGTGGCTGTTGTTGCTTAGTGTTTGAGTGCAATGATACATTGCAATGACATCTTGTCAGATTCCACAGTAGATGTGTGGAGTGGAAGTGGGTTAACCCTGCTATCCCCTTAACCAGGAGAACATGCAAAAGGGTCATGTGACATAAGCTCTCATGACATCAAACACTGTAGAATCTACTATGACAATGATCTGTAATGGGAACATGTCCCCATTATATTGCTGAACAAATACGTGAAGACAACTCCTGACAGCATAAGACACCTGCCATGACAGGTATATGACATGTGTTGTGGCAAGACTCAAGTAATGTGTTTTTAAACATAATCTCATAAGCTTATGAGGTACTATTAAATGAAAAGATTTTCAAAAACTGTGGAAGACAGAAGTTTTTAAATGTATCTGTGTGAACAAGGCCTAAGAGATGACCACTACTGGACTGATTACCATAACTTTTAGTCAGTCTAAGCTTAGACACTAAACATATAATCCATACAGATATTTTCCAGATAGTTTAAGAAATGTGAACACTTCCATTGCAGATTATTCCACAGTGCTACACATGCGATGCAAGCTTTATAATGCCAAAACAATTTAACAAAAGAAATGTCTAGGAGGAGTAAATGCTTCAGTTCTTTTAAAAAAAGATTTAATGGAATCATGTTTGCATTTAAACTCAACAAGTGGCACAGCATAACTCATGCTTTTTCAATTAAATTTTTAAAACAATCAATGGAATTTTATCCAGTCAGATTTTTGGGGGCTCCAAGCAATCAAAGTCATAATGTGCCACCGAAATACATTTCATGGTTTTGTGCATTGATTTGTCACAAAATCGGATCTGATCTTTATCTAAGTCAAGGGTATTGACAAACACAATTTGCTTAAAATAATAACACAAAAACCTTTTTATGGTTTATTGAGAACAACAACTCTATTGATAAAAATTCTACAGGCAGCTCTGTGCAAGGAAAGGTGACAAGGTATATTATATATAGTAAGATGCATGTGTTAAGATTTAGATAAATCAAGTAAGAACCTTTACTTCAGATGTGTGTGTTTTGTATGTGTTTTGTAACGCACACTATGACCCCTTTCAGTCAGGTTTTCGTTGTCGACACAGTACTGAAACAGCTCTTCCGCGTGTCACTAACGATTTCTTCTGATTTCTTCTGGCCGTGGACTACTTAATATTCTCCTCCTGCTTGATTTAAGTGCAGCATTTGACATTGTAAATCACAACATACTCATCTCCCGTCTTTCAGCTATTGGTATATCAGGCACTGCTCTTCAGTGGTTTACATCATATCTCACTAATAGACAACAGTTTATTAAAATGGGCCCATGTAAATCTCCCACCTCGCTGGTTAGGTCTGGGGTCCCCCAGGGATCGCTCCTTGGTCCCCTACTCTTTCTTGTGTACATCATGCCATTTGGCCAGATTATACATAGCCATGGTCTTAATTACCACCGTTATGCAGATGACATACAACTATACGTTTCTACACACTGATCTAAAGCACTGGATGGAGGAAAACGTCTTACAGATGAACATAAAACTGAAATGCTCCTTGTCCAAAGTCTCTCACTCCTCCACATTCTCGATCAGTATCGATGGTGTAATAATAAAATCTGCACCGGTTATCAAAAATCTTGGTGTTCTTTTTGATTCTTCACTAAACTTTGAGTGACACTTTAAGTCCCTCTTTTTATCACCTCTGTAATATCGCTCATCTTTGACTTTTCCTTTCCAGCAGTGATGCTCATAGTTTAGTCCACGCCTTTGTTATGTCACGCATTGACTACTGAAACTCTCTGTTCATCGGTCTCCCTCCCAAATCCCTCCAAAAGCTACAGTATATTCAAAACTCTGATGCCAGAGTTCTTACTTACTCAAAGCACGTGTGCACATGTGATAGGTTAAATGCAGAGGACAAATTTCGTTCACAATGACTGAAAATCACTTTCACTAATTCACTAATAAAATACAAATATAAGTCTATATAAGCTGTCATGTGTGAACTTATGCTTGTTTATTGTTCCTGTACCTGAAAGTTGCTTTAGATAAATGTATCGGTCAAATGAATAAATCTAAATTTAAATGTATATGTATATAAAATCAATTCATATGTTTCATATTGGCCTGTTTTTCCTTCTTAGAATTGCTAAAAGTTTAGCCTGTTGTTTACATGTAAATAGACTAGCATATTTTGGATCTAAAAGCTTAAACAAATTCTAATAAATGACACAAGCCAGACTACCAGTTCAGCAGACATTGGTAGACAGACCCCTTGCTTAATCACAGCCGCATTTGGATGCAAGACAAGGCATTTGTGTGAGGACACAGTGGATTAAAGCCCAGGAACCACCACTATTCACTTCTTTGCACATGGGCTGTGGGTATTGCGGCTTAGCTGACAGATTTTCACACAACACTGGCCCTTAACTTTTGAGAGAAAGAGGGGGGAGAAAAGGCCAGTGTTTCCTGGCTCTGTAATTAATGACTGTGTTCATGGCTCTGCTGTTCAAGACCTATCAGAATATTGAACATTTGCTGATGTGGAAAAAATGTATTGCTGCACACAGCACAGGCCAGACCAGCAGGGCTTTTACACACTACGTCTTCATTTGACCACCAGGCAGGGGCATAAAAATGTATTTTACATCTGTCACAGACGAGGATATTGGCCTCACTTTTTATGGCCTAATCATTACTTCCAAGGGTGCAGAGCAGTGAGCATGCTGACATTTTCTTGTGAATGATGCTCTACACAACGGGAAGAAGGACTTCCAGGAGTTAAAGAATCAGCAACCTCAATCCCAACCCTTGCTGGGTTTTGACCAGCTGCTTTAATGGATTCATCTCAGATCATTTTGACCTTGATTAAGACCAAGGTTGCTTTCAAAACAAGCTTTACATTTCCTCTGTTCTATATTACAGGACAATTATATAATATACTATGAAATAAAATTCATCCATTTCCGGAAAAGGGGGCTGTGGGTGGAGGTTGCTCATCCTGTTTTTTCAAACAAACTCCTCCCTAAAAATAGGTTAAGTTGATTATATACATCACATTATAACATTTAAAATCAAGTCATGATTTATAGGTTTTAGTAATATTTTCAATAAAGCATACTATCTGGAATGTCTTGCACTGTCCAGCACAATGGTAAATTGGTGATTTATCTGCTTAAACACCTCTTGATTAACTCAGTTGTAAATTTCCAGGCTTTATTGAGTGTAATTGAATAGGAAAGAAATCAAAACGGACGTTGACCCACCAGGATTGGGGCTTATCATGTGATAATAAGGTTTCACTGAATGAGTTCACATTTTAAGTAACATACTATGTAACAGTATTTTTCATTTCTATTCTTAATAATTCAGTATCAAAGGCTTCAGTCATCTACATCGTTAACTATTGTTAATAATTTATATGATTTCTTTTATCTTAACGTCACTGACACTGATGTCACTGATGGTGTCTTGGGGAAATAACAAATGCTGATTAACAGTAATATAATCTTGTAATATAGTGAGGTTAACTGTAGGACTGAACAATATTTGTTTTTATATTGTAAGTTGAATAAGTGCAATTTTCAAACTGCTATAGTACAGCTATAGTTACATTTATTTATGTTATTTATTTGAACACTGTTTGCTGTAGTGATATAGTTATAATTGTGCTGTGAAAGTTTACAAAGCAGACATTTTCACTGAATTCTAATCTAAATACATTTGTTTGATAATTTGAAGTTGTTGGGCTGTGTCTGAAGCATAAAGCATAAAGAATATTACATCAACCAGCTTTGAACATGGGTCAAAGTCTCAAACAGTGTAGCATTAATGTAATTGCTTTGTCTTGTGTTTGGAAACTATATAAATAACCCAGTAGAGTGTTATCAGCAAGAGGAAAGCAGAAAAGAAAGATGTTTCTGTGCCTCTGTTGGGGGGATGGAATTGATGTCTCTGAAGAATTAAGCTGCACAGCAGGATCTTCCACATTTGTAATTGCGCTGAGTCGCTTCTTGCATTCATTAAGGCTCATATCTTTTGCATAAGACTCAACTGGTCTGTTTAAGCAAAGACAGTAATTTCCAGAAGTTCAAATGTTCAATCTAAGGTCATTTAAATGGTTAGCTAACAAAGTGTGACCTCCAGTATGAAATGGGCTTAGATAAGGTACAGCATGAAAGACAAAAGCTGGAGTGGATCTCCAATGACATGCAATGAAGGCTTTGGTGGTCTGCCACTGAGAATCAAACAAGACAAATATCTCCACCCTACACTAGCTTTATGGACAACTAAGAATTCATGAAGTTCTGAAAGCAAAATGTAGAGGATATGTTATTTATATTTATTTTTTACTAATATTTTGCTAAATCTGTTTCTGGTGAACCTTTACATTGACATATGTTAAATCAGAGCTGGATGGAAATATGCAGTGCTATAACATTTCAAGAAGTTTTCACAATGTTGAACATTTCTAGTTATAATGAACAAAAAAGCAAAGAGAGTGTCACAAAAATACTATGAAAACAGTATTGCCAATTATATTCAGTATTCAGTGCACTAAACCCAGTAAAACAAGACTAGTACTGCTCTTTTAATAATATTACTATCATACACAAACTGAACATGAATACACTAGATAAATTCTGACCAGTTAAAAAGGTTAAATAAAGTGGTATGTTTTTATCATATTCCACTGATTACAGTTGTATACTCTTTGATTTACTTTTTGGAAAATAGTTCTATATAACCAAGCTTCTGAAGATCAAAGGTAGACATTTGTGTATTTTTTAATTTAATGAAAATTTGCTTTGTACTTTGTACTTTTCACCACTTTTGCTCAGCTTCATGTACTCACTTTACAGGAGAGCTTCTGCACCATGTAGCTACCAAAACTTGGACATGGTGCTTATATGAGTGAACAATGGATTCATGATGAGTTTTTCTTTCCCTTTCTAAGATTTAAGATCTTAGATTTTTGTCTCTTCATATGGGTCTGTGGCCAAAGTGCAAGGTCTTTTAAATGTTACTGTTTTCTTTACAGCAACATGAATGTTTGATTTTCCCTGTGAATGTGCGTATTAGTTTGTTCATTAGTCCATAGTTCAAGGTCCTATCTGGAAACCCTGTGGTCTAAATGCTTTTGTTCATCCTACACCAAAAGATCTGCTTCAAATAATTAAATAAGTCAGGCATGTAGATATAGAGATAAAATATAATTAAATTAAATTAAAATAAATTAAATTAAAATGGGATTTACTTGTTTTTACTACTGACTTGAAAAATAACAGAATTGTTGAAAATCCTTTCCCACTTAAGTTTGTCTTCTGAAGACGTTTTGGTGCCACCACTTGGATATATGGATTAATCTGTGATTATCCATTATCGAGTATTTTGTATAAGGATGCTCCCACCAGTTGCAGCGGAGCCCCCAGAAAGCGGGGCAAGAACAATCCTGCAACATAGATCATACACAGTGATTCAAATGTTAGTCCAAAGAAGTTTGATTCATAAATTAATTCACATTTATCTAATTGAAAACAATTCCTGCCACATCCTTAGTCTGCAGAACCTCTACAATTTTCTATGACCATTTCCTGGTTCCCTGTAAATCAGAGGTTGCACATATGTGAAATCAACAATGTTGTTTTTTTTTTTTTCATTTTATCAGCCAATGGCAACAAGAACAAACATTCATTTTAAAAACTTTCAACTTTCAGTTTCAGTGCTTGACACATCACCCTCTACAATTATTGGCACCCATTGTTAAGATGTGTTCTTAGTTTTCTAATAAATTAGTTTTTTTCTTGTAAAATACGGTAAGTTGTGCCAATAATTGTGCCAACACATGATTTTACTAAAAGTAATAATTTATTAGGGATTATGCTCCTGCAATAAAACATAACATAACATTTTTAACATGTATTTCTCCACTTGGAAGTGAACAGCTGGATGTGCACAGAGAGGGATAATCACTGTCCAACTCCATATCTGCAACATTAATAAACAACCTGATGTTTTTGAAATAATAGACTCTTTGTGCAACTTTTTATAGAGACAATTTTATACAAAGTTCATACAAAGTCCATATATTTACCCTAGTATGAGAAAGAGCCATATGTACATCTTTTTAACATATTATATAGTGAAGGAAATCCACTGCCACAATCTGAGTCAATGTTGCTGTTTAATGTTTTTTTCTCTATTTGTAAAAATCCTTTGACAACACCACCAGTCTTCTACTGAACACAATACATCTAGTTTTTTCTTCCTTTTTAACTTCTTTCTTGCCGTGGCAGTGAGCCGGCTTGTGCTTGAAGAGAAGTTGGATGTGTTTGAATGAAAACCCTCTTCCTTGAAGTTTTTATCCAAAATGCTGTTGCATAAATTGTTCTTTCAGTTTGTTACAAAACAAATATCTTTGACTTTTTTGCCACCCCCCTAACTAGAGACAATGCATTATTTATATTCTCATAATAAAACAGCGACATCTGTTTACAACTGAACATACCTGTAGGAAAATATTCTCTGTGGTAACTTTGTATACATGTCATGGCTCCATTTTTCGTTATATGTACAGTAAACTTGGGCAAATAACTACCCCCGACTACTGGGGATAATATATATATATATATATATTGTTCATTTATTTTCTGCAGGAATAACAGTAAATGTCTTAAGTGAGTTAAGTTCGCTCAGAAGAGAGCACTAAACTGCCCAAGCCATGCAACATCCATCATCACCTGGACGTGTTTGGTGGAACACTTACTTCATAGCTGCAACATCCTTCAAACAGTTTGACATGCTTGGAGTGGAACACTTACTGCCCAGCTCAGCATCTGCAACATTCTTCAAGAGGAACTTTCAATATCTGGACATGCTCCAAGTGGTGCTCCCTGTCTAATATCATATCTGCAACATATTTCAAGATCTGGACATGATTGGCACAGAACACTTGGCACCAAACTCCATATTTGCAAATTGTTTTAACAGTAGGACGTACTTGAAAGAGAAAATTCCATCCACCATGTTATTGTCTGTTTTTCCATTTATTTTGATTATTAAAAAAAAAAAAATAGCTATGGCCACTCCAGCCACTCCCTCACCCCTTATATTTTAAAATGACACGAAACCCATCAACAAAGTTCACTTTAACCCTGACTTTTAATCAAATACATGGTATTAATCTACAGGATCCCACAGTTTACACTTATACTCACTTGTGTTTATACTACTTGCAATAACATTTACATGCAACAATATAATTAAATATGCTCTTGCGTCGTGCCATATCATAGGTGAAGAAGCAGTAAAATAATTTAACAATAAGCCGATGCTGAAGCACTTAATGACAACAAAGAATGTCCTGGACTCGTACAGCACTCATATACATGAAGAGGCCATGTTGATTATGCTGTAGCACCTACAATGTGTTGAACTCCTTGTAACTGTCACATATTGTCATGTCTGAATTTATGCTTGATTGTTCCTGAACCTGGAAGTTGCTTTGGACAGAAGTGTCAGCCAAATGAATAAATGTCCATATCGCTGCCCATTTCCGTATCTGCAGTATTTTTAAACAGAATAAACTTCAGTAGAACAATCACAATCTTTTAATAGCACTGAGTACTTATTGGGGAAAAACACGATGTACCACCTCATTGCCACTCAGTTTTTTCCTTCTATATATATATTAACCACAATCCAAAAGCATCACCCCCCCCCCACCAAGGAAAATAAATCCTTTTTCCATTTACTGCTGCAGTAATTGATGTGTCTTTAGAGTTGAAAGTGCTACAAATACACAAAAAGGAAAAACAGAGCTCTATTTCTTATCTTCAGCAACCTTCAAAAGCTCAAATGGACATCTCACTGCCCAATCTGTGTCTGCAACATCATTAATGGCTGGACATGCACAGAGAAGAACACTCACCCACAAAATCTGTATGTTTCATTGATTTTGATGCATTAGTATCAATGTGCAGAAACTTCCTTCAGTAGCTGGACATGCTCTGAGAGGAACACTCATATAGGAAATTAGAAGTTTAAAAACATACATACAAACAAATGCACAAATCAGATCCTTGAATTAAATAACGGATTGTGAGGCTGGCTTTAATTGAGAGCTTAGGGAAAGGCTGAGGAGAAATGAGAGGAGTTAGCAAATACCAGTGAAGTCAGGTGAGGACTTTGTAAATTTGTCAGGACATGTTGGTGGAGCCAGGAAACGGCTGTGGGCTCAAAAAGTTAATCATAAATTTGTCAGAATGCTGCTGAACTTGGGATGATTTCTGTATAAAGAGGGCAAGCAAAAAGCAGTGTTAGAAGTGCCTGTGGCCTTCTCACTGTTTAGATGCATGTGTAAGCAGTGTAATCTTCTGAAGCTCCTGTGTGCTGGGACTCTTGATTCTTTCCAGGTTACAGACAAAAGTTTCCAGGACACTCACTGCCAAAGTCTGTATGTGCAACATGGGGGGACAGAGAAAATTAGATGAACCAGACAACCGAACCGAATTTAAACACAGACATATGAGACAGAATTCAATGAGGAACCAAAACAAGACAGACTCAGGACAAGAAACGAAACTCAAAACTAGACAGAATACAAAAGCAAAAGTTACGTAAAAAAAATCTAGGACCATAAACCAAGAACACAGACACAGGTACACATGGAAAAGACTAAGAAAAACAAACACCTTTTGCAAGACACAGGGGAAAAATATCTGATTTTTAAAATATACTTTTAAGTTAATCGGGGAAAACATTAGAACTTTTATCAGTTAAACAAAGGTTCAATATCATTGAATATTATTCAATGGAAACCCAATGTCGGCCTCTATATCTGCAGCAACACTTTGTATCCACCATGTTGCTTTTTCCTTACATTTATAATATAATTTTGACTATTCTACCACCACCATACTGGCCACAAGTTCTTAGAGGAGAACAATAACTCTCTAACTCCAGATCTGCAACATCCCTCAAAAGCTTGATATGCTTGGAGGGGAACACTCTGCCTAGCTTTGCATCTGCAACATATTTAAAATTTGGGAGTGCTTGACAAGGGGCATTCACTGCCCAATTCTTTATCTGCAACATCCATAAACAGATGGACATGCTTGGAACTTTCAATGTATATGCTGCATGTGTCTGAATGAAAAATATACTTATGTGTCTTTATATCCAGCATAATGTTGCTCTGCTTTTCCATTCAATTTTTAATAACCACTACTTTTGAGTAATACATCCCCACCTGAGAAGTATAATTTTTTTTTAAATCTGGGCAACAATTTTAATAAACACAGAAGATTTAAATCTCCATAAAAGCTTATAAGTCAGTTGTCCTAAGGGGAGAAACCTTTTAGCCCACCTTCTAGCTGGACAAATTACTTTTGTAAAATCTTGTCCAATTTTACATTCAAAACTGAGACTGTTTTTCATTTTCAACTTTTTCAACTGTTTTTAACAGTTGTGCCACTAAGGAGCCCTAACGTGTTCAATTGAATTGAATAAAACTAGTAAGGTGGCTTGAGACCACATTAAGTATTTTAACCATAAAAAAAAAAACATAAAAAGAATTATTTAGTATCATGTAGTTGTATATTCATACGACAAAGAGGTCTGAAAGTTTAAGCTTAACCAACAAGCAAGGGTCAGTTTATATTATATTTCAGCAGTTCATGAGTATTGTGAATATCCAGCTGTATATGTATGTGACCATCCAGTCTCAAGGTCAAAGTGCAGTCAATGTCATAACACATAAAAAAAAACAAAAGTGAAATTGAAAATACAGTTTTACCATCATTGCCATGGGGCTTTAATTGCATTTTTGCTGAAAATATCAATGTTCAATTTTCTAGGCTGTCAGCTAGAGACTTATACATTAAAAAAATCTCTCTACTTTTTTTGTCATTAAAACACTGTCACTCCAAGTGACTGGGCAAGCCTGTCCCTGCAGCCCAGAGCAGCAGCTGATACAGACAGAACAACGGAGGCCAGACACAAGAGAGGGTCTGTAGAATCAATAGGATTTCATGGTGAGAATTCAACCTCAGGTAATTGCTAAAAAACAGGCCCTACAGTAAAAATTTGTGATCCAGCAATGGCCTACCATGATTCATTTAGATCATAAAATAATTGGTGTGGAG
Organism: Lepidarchus adonis; assembly: GCA_037576955.1. Lineage (NCBI taxonomy): Eukaryota > Metazoa > Chordata > Actinopteri > Characiformes > Lepidarchidae > Lepidarchus > Lepidarchus adonis. Next base: position 23,855,904 of record JBBIGC010000104.1, on the reverse strand, counting down.
CAGCTGAACCTGAAATGTTCTAGTACCTGAAAGGCTGTAGTGTTCATTTTCAGTACAGCAGAGAAATGCAAGTAGCAGTGATTTCAGAGACAGTTTTCAGTTATTAAACGTTCATTAGCACAGTGTGTGCACCCACTGCATTAAATATAACCTCTGCTGACAATTTCTGTAATTAATGTAGCAATTTACAATTGTGCAGAGTTTCAGATTTTCACTAACAGGATGGTAGTATAGCAAAATGTGTCTGACAGTACAACTGGACAACATACAGTACATGCAATTTAGTATCTTTAGTATTCTTTTGTAGCAAGTATATCTGTGCCACAATGCCAACAGTACCATTTAGCTCAAAATGTTGCACTTTACTATTTCCCACTGCTCCAGTGAATGCTAGTGTCATGAAGTGGTAAAGAGACGATTTAAATGCAGTAAATCCAAGTTTAATTAGTAAATCCAAACGGCAAAGTCAAAAATCCATCAATGGGTCAAAAAACAGATTATTATCCAAATATGTATAGAATAGTGCCCAGTAAGTAAGTCTGGCTGGCAAAACAGTACTTCATGAAGAAGTGTAGGAGACTTCCTGTATTTATACACAATCCACAGGTGATTGAGATCTCATTAATCTCATTAGTCTCATTAGTCTAATTAGTTCTTGAATTTGTGGATGTGGATCCAGCTCCGAATTGGGTTGCTGATTGAAAGACTAGATCCTAGCTTGTAGTTCAATTATCAACAAATCCAAAAACCTAGTGGCTACAATTTCTGACAAAGCTTGTCTCAGCATGGCTGCACGAGTATAATACAGTGGTGTGAAAAAGTATTTGCCCCTTCCTGATTTCCTTTTTTCCCCATTTTTGTAACACTTAAATGTTTCAGATCATCAAACAAACAGACAACACAAGCAAACACAAGGATTTTATTATTAAGGAAGGAAAAAAAACTAAATCTACATTGCCCTGTGTGACTATACAATAGCCTTTAACTTTCAGTTGCGGGGTTTCTGTCCAAATGATTAAATTTGAGCCTGACTAAACTGACAACAAATACAAATGAATAGAAAATATGTAATGCAATTTTTTAATGTATTTATTTGACAAATGTTATTGAATTTTGTTTTACATTTTTACATTTTGATCCTTACATTCAGAGTTGGAACAATTGGTCAAGAATGTAGTGATAAACACAAAAATATATGACATATGATATAGCACCTAATGATACTATGTATGTATGTATATGTGGCAAATATGCTTAAAATTGTTTGCCTAGCAACTGGTCAAACAAACATACAATGACACACATCCCTTTAAAAGTCCCTCTAAGGATGAAAATTTTAATTCTAACAACTAATCGAATACAGCCTGGTGTCCTTTCAACAGGGATCAAACAGAAATGTGTTTAAACACTGATGATCTTTCCTGCACTGTGGGATACAAACCGGCAGCCTTAAATGTTGCTATCAGTCATGGTTTTATGATATGCTGATGGGTACAAATATCTGTTAGATTAGTGCCTTTAATATCAACATTAACATTTCATCAGATCGTATCACAGCAGTTAAAGCTCATGTGAAAGAGACTTGTTGATGTTTTCATATATTAAGCAAAATGTATGATTTCCTAATAAGTTTTAAAATCAATTATACTGGTCAAATACTGGATAATTAATAAATATTTAAGATGCTTTGTGTGAAGAGCTGTAGTAATGGGTTGGGTTCCTTTCTCTCTAGAATATCTCAGCTCAAATAATACTGCTGATGCTATAGCAAAATCTCATGGTCATTTTTAGCTGAAGTAAATAAATCTAAATTTTAATGTACATTGATGTAATATTTAGTAGTAATTCTGGACCATTTCTATGGGCACATTATTCATAGAATATTCTCACAATACATTTTTACAAGCTGGAATTTTTAAATGGTGCAAAGAAAAAAAAACTTGACTTTTGCTCAGTTCATGACCTCACTAACAGAAGAAAGAAATACAGCGGGGAGAAAACCATAAGCAATGCACTGAACTGCCAGGGCATCCATGAACGCTCACCATGCAAGACTCCAATGCTGAACAAAAATCATGTTGAGGTTAAAGTTTGTGAAACTGAATTTGGAGAAGCCTGTGGATTACTGGGAGGCTATAGTATGGTCAGATGAAAGCAAAATTGAACTTTTTGGCTGTCATTCTACACACCATGTTTGGAGAAGAAATGGCACTTTGAAGCAACAGTACCTGCTGATGCAAGAACTTCCTGAAGTTCTGCCCGAGTGGTTCTTGGCTCTTGGAGAACTCTCCTGATTATTCTTTGGACTCCTCAGACAGGAGACTTACATGGAGCACCTGATCTTGGCTGGTTTATGGTGAACTGATGCACTTTCCATTTTCAGATAATGGCTCCACAGTGCTCACAGGAACATTCATTATTCTGGAAATGCACCTATAACCATTCCCATCAAAATGATTTTCAACAATAAGATTACGAAGATCTTGAGAGAGTTCTTTGCTTCTGCCCATCATGAAGTCTTTCCTCTGTGCCTCCTGGGTAATGAGAAGCCTTTATAGGCCATCAATTAAGACTTAAGCAGCTGATATCAATTAGTTCTGATAGGGGGCAGGGGTTCTCTCTCAATACTGACAGATTTCGGGTGATCTCCTGGCTTTCTATGCCATTCTGCACTTTGTTATCTTCATGTGTTCAATACTTTTTCCCTGTGTCTTTTCACTTTATTACACATAACTCAATTTATGGACTTAAATGTTTAGATGTCTTTGCATCAATTAAATACTTGAGCTGATATTGACACGTGGTGCACATTTTGTTTCAATAGCCCTGTTAGAAATACCCTTACTGATATAAATGCTGACATGTCAAATACTTATTCTCCCCGCTGTACCATTTGCTTCCTTCAACTTATCTGAAGCCAACTAACACATCTTTTCAAACTGCCTGTAATAAAATGCAATGGGACAACTCAACATACTTGGAGAAGAACACAAACTGCCAGTTCCATTATGTCACCTGTCAGATGGCCATGTTTGCAAGTATTACACTAATTGACTGTGGGAGAGGGAGAGCCACCCCACCTATGCAAAGCTTTTCAGCTAATGATGACTGTGGCATCACTAGACAATTACTCATTATACCACATCTTTGTTCATAAGTAGTCCAGAGAAGGTTTGTGAGAACTTCACCACTGACCTTGGCTTTCATTGACTCAAGGTAGGAATGTTAATTGAAAACTGTATGTACTCAATTGTTCAGTGTCAAAGAATTCAGTTGAGTGTAGCCATTTCTAGCAAAACACACACACACACACACACACACGCACGCACGCACGCACGCACGCACGCACGCACGCACGCACGCACGCACG
>JBBIGC010000104.1:23815724-23842790 GCA_037576955.1 Lepidarchus adonis | reverse complement strand
AATGAAGACATATATCACATCCAAACACTGGACCAACCTTACCTAAATTATCTGCATTACATAGTCATTTCTCAAATATTTGTAAAATTATTCAAGAAAGAACCCCATGTTTCAATGAATGTTTAGCTGGAATGCTGAAGGGAGTATCTGATTTTATCATATTCTTTTTGAATAACTTAACTTATGTGCCTCATTATGTGCATGTTGTACGCATTTTATACGCGCACTTGTGTAGCAGTCACCCATAATGGTCTGGAAAACATGAGTGTGTTAAACCTCATTAGCAAACTGTAAACCTATGTAACGTTAGCGAAGATCCCGTCTTTGGTTAAATTTATATGGAAAACAAGTAGCTCAAGCAAAAAATATATAATCATTTGCAATGTTTTATATTTCTTCACCTTTATGTAATATACGTTTTTTTTGTACAAGCACTCTAATCAATGTAGTGTAAAAAGTATACAATAGAAATGATTATGATTAATATGCAGTATCACACTTATAATTATAGCCTATAATATAATTCCTGCTTTTTAACTGAATACATACTTTGAACTCCAGCTGGAATATAATGAGTGATAAAGATGCTGAATGAAACAAAACACTCCAGTACATGCGATTTGCTCAGGAGTGTTATGACTCAATTTGAATGATAATTCTGCAGATAATAAATAGGTGCTTTTCAAGAAAATCGTTGAGAGGAACTGCCCACAGTGAAGCTCCCTTGAGAACTACACACCTTCATGGACTTTTTCTTTTTTGTATTCACACTAGCAGCAGGAATGCTGAAGTGATGTATAGCGACAGCATATGAGAAAATGGAGGACGCTGTGATCGGGGGGATTGGGGGAATCAAAATCCTATTGTATTTTTTCTGTTTCATATTGGCTCAGTAAAGCTTGGACGTCACTGTAGCTTCACTTGTCTTTGTTTTCAGTGTTCTTTACAACCCCAATTCCAAAAAATGTTGGGACACTTTGTTAAATGTAAATAAAAACAAAATGCATTTTTTGCAAATCTCACAAACCAATATTTTATTTAAAATAGAAAAAAACATCCATGTTTTCCCATTTTAAAAAATTGTTTTATATTAATTAAGAGAATATTCATTATTTGATTATATTATTTACTCTAGATGAGATATTCAAAGTCTTTGAAATTTTAAGGAGCATTATTCTGAAGTTGTTCCACAATTTGTAAATACAGTTTTTTGCAGATTGATGAACCTCTGGCCATCTTTACTTCTGAGAAACTCTGGCTCTAATATGTTTTAGTAACAGTTATGTTGCTACCCTGTTACCATTTAACTTGCAAAATGTTCCTTCAGCTTTATTTTAGTATCACTTACTTTTAAAGCTTTTTGTTGCCCAATCACAACCTTTTTAAGACGTGTTGCTGCAATTAAATTCAAAATGAACTAATATTTTTCATGTAATAGTAATGTGTCTCACTTTCAATGTGTGATATGTTTTTTTTAAAGAAAATATAATTTTATACGTTTTGAATATAGTTACATTAGTTTTCATCACCATTTTACACAACATCCCACCATTGTTTTGGAATTAGCATTGTACATGGCTAATGTTGCACACAGTATAAAACAGTGTCTGCAGGTCCTGTACACTTTTGTCTGGACCAATCACCGTAAACTTGCATCACTCATGGTGAAGTGAGAAGTGCATTTTTGTAAATTATTGCCTAATCCAGGTTTGAAATTAATAACACAGTATAAATGTAGGTGTTTTTATTAGATTCAATGGATATTTGCCAATAGCATTATGCCCATATTAGGTAGTCTATGTCTAGACATTGACATCAATGGGCAAAAAGTAATTCCATTGTGAGAATTATCATTTTATTGCAATTCTGAATTATATCAGAATTACATTCAGTTTTTAAGGAATCAAAATATGATATTTAAATATTATATGCATTAAGTGTGTCTGAAAGTTGTGCAGATTTTGTTGCAGGTGTTTAACTCTGGGGTGTGTTTGCATTTCCCCTGTTTTCATGTGTGATTTACTCATATGGGGCGAGTGTCTAGTGCAGGTGTGGGCAACTCCAGTACTGAATGGCCAGTTTTCAGCACAGATTGGTGATCTCCCTTCTTAGACAAACCTGTTTTAACTCTCCTGTTAATTGCCATGGTCTAGTGAGTGTGTTTGAGGAGGAAAACTACCAAACTGTGCAGGACACTGACCCTCCAGGACCGGTAATTGCCCACCCCTAGTCTAGTGTAAAACAGTACAGGGGGTCCTCAACTTACAAGATGGTTCCTTTCCTCATCGTCTGGCATAAGTCAAATATTTATGTCCTTACATAAGCGTCCACTGTGTTTTGTCCTGGGGTCATTCCTCTGTCAGTCCACCAGAGGGAGACATTCACCCACCTAAGGCCCTGCTTTACATTTTTTTATTGTTTTATTAAAGGTACTTTCACTTTCACTTTTTGCACCATAAAAAAAACAACAACGGTTGGGGCAGCGTAGTAACCACAGATTTTTGTAACTCGAGGACCCCTGTATGAATAAAAAAAGATGATGTATGAGCTTTCATTTTGAAGAGTTTAATCACATTAAAATATTCCAAATCACACACATAGGGCTGGGGCTAATCTACAGCAGGAAGTAGCCTTGGCACAAATAATATTGCTATAATATTATCATAAGGTCTTTTGGTCAGAATAATTGTGCAGAGAAAATCGGATAATGTGACAGGCCTACTGTTAATCGACGTTGAGCACTGACCAACCTGTTCCAACTTTTCAGACATAAATATATAACAATTATATTGTTAAAAAACTTTGATATCTTGTTTTTTTTCTTCACTTAACATTTTTATAACAAATAGAATGATAGATATGGTCTAAAATGTTTTTGTTAAGGAGATGACATTGTTCTCACACTGGCAATTTATTGTGAACATTCCTTGAATTATCGGGATATAGTTTTGCCATTTTGCCCATTCCACATGCTGACTACAGAATAACACTTTCTGGGTTTGGTTAGACTTGTCCAACTTACTAACTATTATTTCAAAAGAGTGTGATGGTGGTCAGAGCATCGGTATGTCAATTACTGTTCTGGGAATCCCATCGTCCATTTCAACCAATGGACATTGGCTTGATATTTGCTTGTGTCAGCAAAAGGCTCCAGTTCATGTATGTTAATTTCCTCGACTCTGAACCCTCTGAACACACTTGTCTTCTAACAAGTGTTGCTCTTTCTTACCAGTCCCAGGACAGTTTTCACGTGTCCCATACCTTCCGTTGATCATATCATTTTTTCACACCTTTTAATGCTGTGCCAACACGATGGCCTTGTTTCCTCTGTAGCCTCCAAAAGCCAGACATCTGCTGTTGTCTTTCACAGTTATGCCCCATACGCCTGTCATATTGTCTTTTCCTAGGTCCCCTCAGCCTAGTCTAGTGCCTGTTAATCCATTGCTGGATTTGCCATCACTGTTGCCGTGTCCCTAGCTGTCTCATTAAACACAATCCCTAATAGTATTTATTTATTCCGCTAGTCAGGCAGCCATTGTAAATGCTCACTTTAATCAGCTGCTTAGTAATGGTGGCCCCTCCCATTTGCTGGGACCAGAGGCACCAGGCAGTCTGTCGTTTGGAATAAATATCATGCATCATGTTTTGACAGTATGACAAAAATAGGATCTCTTGATACTTTCAGGAAACACAGTAAGGGTGAGTGATATGGTGAAAAATAATATATATATATATTTATATACGCAATATCTGTGAATATACTATACAATATTCAAGTAGTTGGCACAGACAAACACTGAGTTCAACTAATTATCTGCATTTCACAAATGACATAGTCCTGTTTGTTGCCGCTCAGTTATTTATTATTGAGTAGCTTCCGATTCCGAGTCCAGACCCCATAATTGCAAAGCTTTTAAAATTCAATTCAGTTCCTCGACTGCTGGTTTAACACGATCTGCTGTATGAGATTTCTGAAATTAATGCTTTTTTAATACCGTATGCTTTAAATTAAACAATGGGCCAGTCTAGTGCACAGCGAGGCTAAGTATCAACATATCAGGACACACATGTCTGTGGTAAAATTAATTACATAAAAAACCTCATAGGTTATCACAAACCTTGCTAAAAAGGTCTTGCAGGGCAGAGCCTGAAATGTATTGTCAAACGGGGAGGGCATTTTGTTGCTTAAAAAACTCCAGAGAAATCCTGTATTTTTTACCACATTGATTTGATGATCATCCAAAGCAATGATCTCAATAACCTCTTTCTCTGTTTAAAACTGTCCTCCAGTGTGTGTTGCTTCAGTGCAGTTTTAAACTGACTTATCCAGTGTTTATTTTTTAGATGTTGTATCAAATTGGTTGTATTAAACGCAGCCACAGTGCTCTTGATTTACAGCACCTGAGTGATGACTGACATCATGCAGCCGATCCCAATCATTTAAAAATGCCCTGATCAGGCCCAATACTGATCTTTTTGTAATTGTATCGGGACATCTTTACTGCACAGTACTAAACTCAGTTAATCAAGACAAATTCTGTTCTGTTCATAGCAATGATCATGATGTTCTTTAGGGATATCAACAATATCTTTGCATAACATGGCACAATTTAGCAACAATAACAAAAAATTATGCACAGCTCTATTGCACAATATGTACAGTCAAACCCCTTTAGCTCTCCCCCTTTATCTCACCAGCCTTGCCTTTCGCCATTTATGGCTGCAGATTTACTTACATGTTATTTACCTTGTTAAGCTTCCAACCTTGTCACTCGCCCTCGCCACAATGTGCAATGTGCCCGTTGTATGCATTTCTCCATCTATAGCTTACCAAACTTGCGGCAACATGAACCAGCAACGTGCACATAGCGAATGCCAGTGTCTCTCATGGGAGTCCAGTGCCGTAACAACGACCCCCCGTGATTCGCCCTCACCATTCACCACATTTAGAGCCTGGACCAATGGGGGTGAGCTAACGAGGTTTGACTGTATTAGATGTTGCAAATGCCAACAAAACATCAGCACTCCTTTTAAAAGATTAACAGAAGGATTGACTAGCAGTTCTTTACATAATTATATGTTTACTGGTGTGAAGAACAGGCTTTCCTTCAAGACTACAGTATTTAGCATTTATGTTGCTCTGGATAAGAGCATCTGTAAACGAAAATAACCAAAGCAAAACTGAATAATAGATTTTCGCGTAAAAAGTGAACGCTATTTCTGCCACTTTTCTATCCTGTTCAAATTACACAACTTCACAGTTAATAATGTAATTACATCGATCCGTTGTGGTAATAGTGTAAAGAATGCTTTTTTTTCATTCTTTCTATAAAACAAGACTATAAACAGGCATTATACAATAACATATTTGTAGGGTTACAATTCGGAAATAAATTAAATGCAGATGTTTTAGCATAGCACTACAGCTTTTTGTTTTTCTGGGATAAATCATTGAACATTGCTCTGAAATATTTGATAAATTGATAGATTAAATAGATAAAAACAAAATGGGCTGCTTCAGCTCCAAACACAAACCTTAGAACGAACCTTTTTTTCTTTCTTATTTTCTCTACTTACTTTCACTACTTTAAAAGATAGTATTAATCTATTTTTATTTTTTGATCTATTATTCACACTTTTCTTATTTATCTTTGTAAATCACATTGAATGACCTCTGTGTGTGATAATATGCTATATAATAAACTTGCCTAAGTGTAAGCATCTTTGAAACAGTTATCTGTTGTTGTTGTTATCTAAATTGATGTGATTCTGACATCATTGTACATTCCACAAGATAAAGGTAACATATCTTACTGCTTGCCCCGGTAAGAGATTCGGCCCATAGCTGATAGAGGCTGAATATCAGTGTTTCAAGCATCACTCTGCAAGGCTTTTTGTTTGCTCTGAGGTTCGAGTCAGATCCAGGGCTTAGAGGTCCAGAAATCCTTCTTTTTGACAGAAATGCCTGATGGCAAAGAACATTTCAATGCCTTTGAAATGGCAGAACCCCAGAAGGGTAGTGCTTCTATTAGAACCTGTTATGAAACCTATTTCTTGTACTTGGACTTTATACAATAGGGATTTTAAGCAACAAGAAAGGGAACAGCAGCCAGAAAAGAAACTCATAGGCAAAAACATCTATTTCCCTTAGACACCAAATTATGAGTTCGACATGAGTTAGTTTCACACTTTTGTGCTCTTGTAGTATTTGGAATGTTTTTTATACAAGATAAAGACAATGTCCCTGCTTTGAATTTGGTGCAATTTTTAAAGAAACTGGTTAATCACTGTCTGGATAAATCTATTTTTCCCATTTTCATATGTTAAACAAACAATCACAAAGGACCAGTCCCTTTTGCTGTTTGATTAGAGCTGCTGCTTATTGATGTTACTAAAGTATTTTTTTTGGACGGTGGTATAAGAGTGAACACAAATTTCACACTGTTTTGTCAACATACTTTACAGCCTGAGAAGTCGCTGTATAGGGTTATGAAATTCTTTAAATGTTGGGTTGGATAACTCCTCAACTTTGAATGCAAATGCATCTTCTGAACCAGCCAGTACAGAGACTCACTCAGAGGCAGAGTTCCATTTTGGGACCCGTGACTATTTATTTCTGTTTTCTCTCAGCACATAGCACAATTTCTGTTCTCTATTCCATTTCCATTTCTAAGCTGCTCCAATGTGCGCTGCCAACCCATGTTCTTCCGCTAACAAGGTACAACTCTACGCTAAAAACGTTCTTTCCACCACTTTTCCACCCGCACTACCCAACCAGTTGCTGGTCCACACACTACACAGTCCATAATGCATTGCTCCCAATGAAACCGTCACATCCCACAACACTCCACTGGAAGAATTTGGAAAAAAGTTGTTTGCCAGAATTAGCATAAGTAAGCAGTTAGCCTAGCCGCCATGGTAGTCCTCGATGCACCAAAATACGCAGACTCTTTGTGTATTGTAAAATAAAAGTTGATGTAGAGTTGATCTCTTCTAAATGCAGCATATGATTAGCTTTACTAATATAACCTCACAATCTGGTTGTTATATTCTGGTGAAAAGAAGAAAAAAAAAACGTTCTCTGATGCTGTAAAACGGCTCTGCACTGCTCCATCATGTAGCGATGTCAATCATTCGTCTACATGTGAATTCTTCAGTATAAAATTACAAACACTGAAATGTAAAAATTATTAAAAAATAATGTCAATTGCAACCTGTGCTACTTTGCTGTCACTAATGTTGGTTGCATTCATCTTGCAGATGATATTGCAGATGATGTGTGGAGCTTAAATTCTCCAGTAGTTCTTGCATTGCGGCATGATATCAGTAAGTTCTGATGTTATCAATTTAATTGTTTATGCTTAACTATTAACTGTGGCTAATGATATGGGGCGGCTTATCGTAGATTTTTAAAATGAGCATTTTCTGTGGCTTTGTTTTCAAACAGTAAATTCAATTAAATCTAAATTCAATCTTTGCCCTTGTTAAGCTGTTTTGATCACTATGAGTCTGTAATAGAGCAATGGTTGCATTAGAGTTTGGCTTTTTAATATTGTTGCTCAAACTTTCATATTTTGTTTGGCATTGCTTCTTGTCTTTTTTTTTGCACTTGAAAAATGAAAAGCATTTGACCAATGATTTAAGCCTTGGCGCAGTCCCAGAAACTATATCTTTTGACAATGCAACAGGCGCATGATCAGAAATAGTAATTGGTTGGTAAACTTTCTATACTTTCAATACTATGTTTTGTGGGAATTACATGGAGAACCAACAGAGTACCAATGCTATATTCTAGGATCATCTAAAAATATATTGAGAAAACCTGTGTATGAAACCTGGATCATCCTTATTTGGAGCATACATATATTCATGAGAGATTCCATCAATTTATCAATGTGCTATATCGTATAGTATCTCTCTGCTGAATCTGTTGGTGTAAGCATGGAATACATCTGCGTACATATCAAGATCAATACTCCCCGCTTTCTTCCAGATGGATGTGATGAGTAAAATACTTGTGTGGTACTTCTGTAAATATGCAATTTGGCAATTAACTTTTTTCATTTGACTAATAATTTGTTTATATTATATATATATTTATATATATAATTCCTCTTTATAGGGCTGTGAAGATGCTTGACATTATACCTTATGCCAGGATTTAGGATATGAATTCACAAAGGCATTCATTGTGTCTATTAGCTGATCTGCAAGATGAGAGTTGCTGTATGAACCTTATACTCTAATGTATGTGACCTGAATTAATATTGGGGATTTCACCTGTGAAATAGAAGGCAGTAGATACAAGGATGAAGTTTTGTGGATGGGAGAGGGGGTAAAAAATAAAGAAGTGTAAACCACAAAACCACTGCAACTATTATTCATTTAGCAGGATCCTTGGGGAACAATGGGATCTGAGCAGACTGAATTGCACAAAGAATTAGATAAACTACTCTGTGTTGCTATCTGTTGACTGTGACATACAGTACTGTGGGTGTATTGAAGTATTCCTATTGTGTTTGCCTTAAATGAAAACATACAAACCAATATTTTACTATCTTTACTTAATCAATGCAATTTGTAACATTCAAGTGAAAAATATTACAGCTACAGTTCAGAAGAATGAAAAAAAGTAAAACTAGAAATACTGAGATTAATAAAGAATTCCTCCCCCTTAACCAATATTTGCAAACTCAATCAGGTGTAAGTAACAACCATTGCAGACCATGGTTACTGACTTCCATCTGTGATCTGCTGTAATCAGTGTGATTAGTGAAGCATAAAAACAGTTGTTCCTGGAGCTTTCCCTAGCTTGGTAGAACAACTGACTACAAACAAATGACTATGGGTGGCAAGCCACTTTTAAAAGAGTTCAGGGATAGAGGTGTGGACAGACATAAGGCAGAAAAAATCTCAATACAAAAATACAAAAATCTCAAAGCCTTATCAATCCCAAGAAGCACAGTACAGCCCATAATAAAGTTGCGAATGTGTTTGTTACTACTAGGTCCCAAACTGGATGGAAGAGCAAGAAGGAAACTGTTAAGAGAGTTTACCAGGAGAACCCTGAAGGAGTAACAGGATTTAATGGCAAAGAGTTGTCATTGTGTAATATGTCATATGTGACAATTTCACAAATGCTCTGCAATTGTGGGTACAAGTAAAAATGGATGGAGCAAAATACCATTATATTCTTGATTAAAACCTGCTATCCTCTGCAAGAAATCATCTGAAGATGGGCAGAATGTTTAACACAACAATGATCCGAAGCAAAAAAATTGACCACACAGTGTCTGAAGGAAAAAAGTGTATGTCCTTGTGAGGCCCAGTCAGAGCCCAGACCTAAATCCCATTGGAAATCTGTAGAAAGATTTGAAGATCCAGCAATGCTTACCATCCGATTTGACAGAACTTGAACAGGTCTATAAAGAAGAGTAGGCCAATGTTGCCCTATAAATCTTATTTTGATGTGCAAGTTGATAGAGAAATATCCCAGCAATGGCTGTCATTATCGTATTTCCCCATCCATAGGACACCCCAGGTTATAGGCCACCTCATTCTATAATGCCAGAAAATACTCATTTATGTTTTAAAACTCTAAGATAAGCTGCGTGTAATTAGCCGCAGCATTACTGACTTTATCGATTTGAAGTAGAAGCATCTAACTTGACACAACCCTGAAAGTCTTTGCAGCTCTATACCGGTAGTGTCATTATACTGTAGTTGAGCATAAACAATTAAATTTATAAAATTTGGAGCTTGCTGATATCATGCCACAACACAAGAACTACGCTGCAGAATTTTAGCTCCAGGTCGTTGCGTTTGCGAAGCAGTGTCTGCATTATCCGAGGCAAAAACGTCTGACATCAGCGACAGCAAAGCAGCACAGGTTGCAATTGACAACATTTACGGATCTGATTTGGAAGGATTGGAAAAAATGTAAGCCTAAATTTTTTGCATTTCTGTGTTGCTAATTTTATACAGAAGAATGTAGACGGATGATTAACATTGCTCTACTGCAGTAGCCCCACCCTCCAGTCGTGCAAACAAAAATTAAAAACTCATCTTTTTCCAGCCAGCAAAAAACTTTTGTTCCTTTTATTTCTGTTAAATGGAGCTTTCCCCTAGCTTGTATTATACACTAGAATGTAACGTAATGTAGCAAAGGGCTGAACATTTTTTAAGAGTGACTGGATGCGGTGGCGCCATTTACGTGACAGAACATTGTCACTGATTTGTCTTTGCTTTGCGTTGCTTTTCGAACTGTTTGTTCTGTTTAAATTCAACTTATCTTTTGGGGATGCCATTTTTTGTGCCCTGACTTATGCTTTAGTGAATGTGTTTTCATGATTTTCATGCCCCATTTAAGCAAACCGCACTCAATACCAAGTTTACAAAATCAATGTTTAAGCTGCGGCCGATTGTTGGGGAAATATGGTACATAAGCGAAGAGTGGCTCAGCAAAATATTGGCATTGGGGGTGATTCTTTAATCTCAATAGGTCTTGTTTTTGAATTTTTGTAATTTTTCAGAACGGTATCTGTGATATTTTTATGTTGGATGTTATAGATTGCATTAAGTAAGCAAAGGTTTTCATTTAAGATTGTAAAGAAAAAAAATTGAATATTTAGAAGGGGGTGATTGTTTTCTATGCCCACTGTAGTCCCCTACTGCATGTCAGTATAAGCAGTATTGCAAATATCACTAGAAAAGGTCTGCTTTTGCTTGGAGGAAACCCCATCCAAACTGTTGAGAACATTACTAATCAGTTCAGTCCTCAGCAGAACATTGAAATAAGCAAGAAAGTAAATAGTCCATATGTACTTGTGTGACACATAGCCAATCAGAGACTGTTGTGGGTGGGACATTGAACGAAGCAGCATGTCAAGAGCAAACACTTGACCCTTAGTGTGGTATCCATAGCTGGTCTCATCTTGGAAATTTAATTAGGATTAGAAAATTTTCATCTAGGCCTTTTTTTTGGGTAAACCGTCATCGTATTTTGTAGATTCAATGCCATATACATGGATTCTACTCTTCTATTGTTTGTGTTTAAACTTCTAAATGTTTAGTCCTGATATTGTATTATGATCTGAGAGACTAGAGTTTTATCCTAATTTATGAAATTGTGGTGGGATTCTCCAAAAAGTATGGCCCACTAGTTAGTGCCCATAGCATGGGTAGCTTGCACTTTTAATGCTGAATGCTAGCAACATACTGCTATCCAGGTGTCGCTTTCAGGGAAGACTTTCTGAGAAAATGCCAAGCCATATTCTGCATGTATTACAACAGCATGGCTACATACAGGTACAGGTACAAATTAGAATATTATGAAAAAGTGAAAAAAATCTTGATGTTTCTTTCAGAAAGTGAAATCCATATTTTATGTAGATTCATTACACATAGAGTGAAATATGTCAAGCCTTTATTTCTTGGAATTTTGAAGACTATAGCTTTCAGACAATAAAATGCAAAAATTAATTGTCTCAAATTTGAATAAGGTTTAATCTTAGAAAGTCATGGTGTCACATCCTAATCAGTTAATTAACTCAAAACACCTACAAAGGTTTCCTGAGCCTCTAAATGGTCTCAGTCTGGGTCAGGAGGCTACAAAATCATGGGCAAGACTGCTGACTTGACAGATGTCCAGAAATGTCCAGACATTCATTGACACCCTCCATAAGAAGGATAAGCCACAAAAGGAGTGGACTAAGGCTGGAGTCAGTGTATCATGAGCCACTACACACAAATGAATCCTTGAAATGGGCTACAAATGTCTCATTTGTTGTGTCATGCCACGCCTGAACCAGAGACAACGTCAGAAGCGTCTTACATGGGCTAAAGAGAAAAAGCACTGGACTGATGCTCAGTGTCCAAATTCCTCTTTTCAGATGCAAATTTTGCATGTCATTTGAAAATCAAGGTCCCAGAGTCTGGAGAAAGAGTGGAGACTCACAGAAGTCTTTGCTTGAAGTCAGGTGTGAAGTTTCCACAAACAGTGATGATTTGGGGTCATGTCATCTGCTGGTGTTGGTCCACTGGGTTTTCTGAAGTCCACAGTCAACACACCATCTACCAAGGAATCTTAGAGCACTTCATGCTTCCTTCTACTGACAAGGAGATGCTGATTTCATTTTCCAGCAGGACTTGACACCTGCCCACACTGCCAAAGGAACCAAAAGCTGGTTCAATGACCAGGGTGTTACTGTGCTTAATTTGGCAGCAAACTCTCCTGACCCGAACCCCATAGAGAATCTATGATTATTGTCAAGTGGAAGATGAGAGACACCAGACTCAACAATGCAGATGATCTGAAGGCTGATATCAAAGCAACCTGGGCTTCCACTACACCTCAGCAGCACCACAGGCTGATCGGCTCCATACCAAGTCACATTGATGCAGTAATCATTCAAAAGGAGCCAAACCAAGTATTGACTGCATAGTAATGAACATACTTTTCAGAAGCTTAACATTTCTGTTTAAAATATCCTTTTTTATTATCTTATGTGATTTTCACATTTTCCGAGACAATACATTTTTAGTTTTATTATATGAAAGCCACAATCATTTTAATTCCAAGAAATAAAGTGTATAATTAATATATATAATATATGGATTGTGAAGATTTCACACTCCAGACCCTTTACTTTTTTAAAACATTTGGCAAATCATGAAATGAATAATACAACAAGGAGATTCTAAACTGTTTTGCAGCTAAATTAGGCAAAAAATGGATATTATTTCACTTTCAAAATGTTAGCTTATTAGTCTCCTCAGTTCTTAAACATTTACAGTGTAGAAGAAGTAATGCATCTTTAAGTTCATGGGTTCTGCCATTTCATTCAGTGATATTTAAATGTCATTCAATACCATTCATAGTATTTATTACCATATAATGTAAAGACCTGTTGTGGTAATGAAAGGTGATGTGTATGAACGTTTCTTTAAATCACAATCATATTGTTAATTTGATAGCATTCATGCTAATGTATATTCCTTAATACAAATATCAATGGAAGATTAAATTAAACTCCCAGAGTGTTCCCGAACTGCAAAGTGGGGACAATTTGATAAACTGAGTTGGAGCAAAGCTTCTCTGACTGTTTCATCATCACTGAGCTCTCTTTCTAGAGACCGCAGGAATATGTGCCTATTTTCTTCATTTCTTCAAAACAAGACTCAGATTAATTAGATTTTAAATGTTTATAATGTACATAGACACAGATGATTTCTGATTGCCATAGATTTTGGTTCCAAATAATGTTCTGTGCAGTGAGCACTATGATGTATGTCTAATACAAATAATGTTCTATGCAAAGTGAGCAATCAGTCTTGAGGAATAAAGATGCAAATATTTATGACAAATACACAGATTGAGTACAATATACAGGATTGAGTTCAGCAGGATCACAGCCTCAGGAAAGAAGCTTTTCCTGAGCCTGCGGGTACGTCAGTAGAGGATCCTGTACCACCTGCCAGATGGTAAATAGTGTGAAAAATCCATTCTTGGGGTGGGATACATGCTTGAGGATTTTTGCACTCCTCAAGAAGTGACCAGTGTAAATGTTCTCAGTGGTGAGCAGCTGGATCTGCCGAGCGATTTTCACCACTCGCTGGAAAGCTTTCCGGTCACATGCAGAGCAGTTGCCATATCATACTGAGACACAGTAGGTGAGCAAGCTTTTTACTGGTACATCTGTAGAAGTGCACCAGCAGCCTGGGACACAGGTGAGCCTTCTTGGGGCGCTACATGTAGAGCTGTTGCACTTTTTTTTTTTACCAAAGTGGAAGAGTTTAGGGACAAGGTGAGATCATTTGAGATTTGGACCTGACGCTTCACTACAGCTACATTGATGAGACTAGGAACATGTGAGTTGGTCCTCCTTGGTTTTCTGGGTGTTATTGGCTAGGTTGTTATTGGCACACTATGCAACCAGGCGCTGAACATCATCTCTGGAGACGGTCTAATCCTTGCTTCTGGTCAGTCCCACCACCGTAGTGTCATCTGCAGACTTGATTATGGTGTTGGAACCATGCACAAGAAGACAGTCATGGGTGACTAGCAAGTATAACAGAGGGCTCAGTGCACCTGCGTTCAGGGCGAGAGTGGAAGAATATGTATTGTTTAGTTTAACATACTGTTGTCTGTTAGTCAAAACGTCCAAGGTCCAGTTTTGGAGTGATGTGCTAATTTTGGGCTGGTGGAGCTTGGAGATCAGCTTGGAGGGGATCTCTGTGTTAAACGCTGAACTGAAGTTAAATGGGCAGTATCCAGGGGGTGAGGGCAGAGTGGAGTGCTCCAGAGAGTTCAGTTCTTTTTGCAGTATGTAAACTGATGGCTATGGGCATTGCAGACTTCAGATGTGACAGAACCAGTTTTTCCATGCCTTTGGCAATGATGGAGGTGAGTGCAACTGGGCAGAAATCATTTAAGACCATGGCTGCTGATTGTTTTGGAACTGGCACTAAGGTGGTGGTCTTGGGGCTTGTAGGGACAGCTGACAGGGCCAGTGACAGATTGAAAATGTCTTTGAATTGAGAAGACCCCCACCAATTGCTTTGAACAAACTCAAAGCACATGGCCCTCCATTTGGGCCAACTGCCTCTCGTACGCACAGTCTGTTTAAGGTGGCACAACCCTCTGAGATAGAGAGTGAGAGCGGCATTTCCACAGGAGAGAGATCCATTTTGGATGTCACCTTCTTTTTGCCTTGATCAAAGTGAGCATAGAAGTTGTTAAGCTTGTCCGTTGGGCAGATCTGGGTGGGCAGAGACCTGGGGGTTTGAAATTCGTTATTGCCTTAATGCCATGCTACATCCAATGGGGATCAAAGTTGAAGTGTTCCTCAATCCTCCATTTGTAGGTGAGATTCCCCTTCTCAGGTTGGTCCTGGCTGAGCTGTTAGCCTCCAAGTCTCTGGACCTGAAGATTGTGCCTCTTACTTTGAGCAGGAGATGAAACTCTCTGTTCATCCAGGTTCTGATTGGGGAAAGCTTTAATCTGTTTTTGTGTTGTCACTCTGTTCACACACTTGTTGATGTCATCCAGGACAGAGCTTGTATATGAGTCACGGTTAATCTGTGAGTATTGTAGTGCTACGTGCAGCACACACACTCCAGTCTGTGTGTTTGAGAGCAGACTCAGTACCTTCCAACAAGATGGTCCTCGTTGCATGTGCCACACGTTTAATGACTGGGATTAGCTTTGGAAGCAGGAACAATGAAAGATGATCAAACTGACCCTGTTTGGGGAGGTGGTGGCTTTGTAAGCGTCAACCACATTTGAGTAGAAGTTTTATGTCCCTTTCTGGTACGTGAAACATTTTGATAAAATCTTAGATTTGTGGTTCGCAGGTTGCAGTGAATAAAGTGATAATTAAAACTCCATCTGGATGCAGTGTCTGCAGTTTGCCAAAAGCAGCACTTAGATCTTTCATAGCAACTTCACCAGCTGCATCCAGCGTAATAAGTTATTTTTCCTGCAGCAATCCATATTTGCACATTAAAAATACAATTGTATTGTTTTGTGCATGTGAATAATTATTTTCATATTTATTATCTAAAAAAACTTTCATAAATGGTTTGCAACCACTTTCTAGCTAATAATTCCACACAAGTGAAAACAGCTGCCACACCCAAGATCCTGCCCCGTGCTGTACTTTCCATTCGTTTATTGTGGGGTAAGGATGCTGTTCAAACTCACATTCCAGTCACCTTTTGCGGGGTGGTTTGCATAACAAAATGAGCTAATAGCCCTGAGCAAGGGGGCAGGTTTGTGAGCGGGCTTGTGGGCGAGTGATGATGGGGGAGCTCCTTGCAATCATTTTTGTTGGTGTTAATGTTGAACTGGTGTCACGGCAGCTGCATAGGGCATAATAAAACTATTATTATTAATGTTATTAATCATTATTAAAACTATTATTAATGTTCACTAATATAACATTTTCTTGCAGTGTTTGTAACATTGTCTCAAAATACCTAAAAAATGTATACATTTTAAATAGTGAAATGAAATCTTATTTTACATAAAGGGGGAAATGTATATGCAATGTTCTTTGATTTACCATGTTCATGAGAATCACCAATTGCAAGTTTTAGCTTGTAAATAAAAATAAATTTCCTGTATGTTATGAAGTTTGTGAACATTCTTTCTAGTTTGTGAATTCAACTATTTTAAGGTTCTCCCATTGGTGACACACAGTGTGTATAATTTTTATAGAAAAGCACTGCCAATCTGGACCCTGTTGAGCTGCACATGAGCCTAAAGTCACCATGCGGGATGCCAAGAATTAGCAAGGGGGATGAAAAGCTTTGAAGCAGGGGAATTGTGTTCTCTGGACTGATGGCCTTCATCCAGTATTATATAGCGCCTTTCTAAAACCTCAGGTGCCATTCACCAATTTAAACGAATTTCAACAAGAACACAAATCACCACTTGTTGAAATCAAACACTTTTATGTGGTTACACAGACAATGAAGAGTTCAGCACCAAGCAAGTACACACACACACACACACACACACACGCACTAGTTGTTTGGCTGAAAAGAAAAAGCCTTTCATACACTTTGCATCTACAACCAGCGACAGAAATACTTATGCATTCGACTGTTGAATCTCAGCATGTTATACAAGCACGACACAATTAGTAACCACACTACATAGAAACAATCTGATTTGTTTAACTTCAGCTCATCCGCATAAAATTAGTCCAGAATGAGACAGGAGAGTGAGCAGAGTGTCAATAGGTTAGCAGTCTGAAGTCTCAGTTCAGATCAGCCATTATTTTATGACCTCCTACCTGATATTGTGTAGGTCTCCCTCATTTAGTCAGAAAGGCTCTGTCTGTGGCACACTGTGTTCTATAACCTTTCTAACCTTGTTAACAAACTGAACTAACATTACTTTGGACTGCTGACTACACATCAGTCTTTCCTGATCCATATCATTCTAATGTTAGCCTGTGTTGCCCTTTTTGTATGTTGTTAATCTAAGCTTATTTGTGGCATTCGTATGTATACCTTAAGAAGGATATGAACAGATTTAGATTTCCACTTTAGAACTTATGTCCTTTATTTTGTTTATAACACCATTCTGATAGTAAAGGTATGAGCAATATTAATGTAACACATGCACATTTCATACTGTCAGAGTTAAGTTTATTCTCTATTTTCAAAATCATTCTTGTATGGAGGGGATTATTTTTAAAAATGAAAAATCGCTCTTTTAAAAAATAACCAACTATGTGTGGACGGTGTAAATTATGGGTATTGCAGGGCTTCTCACGATACGATACGAGATACGTGGCCCATGTTAACGATTCTGCGATAATCAATATATCGCACAACAGTGATATGGGGAAGGGGCGTTATTAATTTACACAAGTAACAGCAGTTATCCTTACCTTTCCCCTATCTTTTTTGCTATCGTGGTGGGAAACATGAGGAAATTGCTACTTCATCTTCAAAGCTGAGTGGCAGTAACTTCCTTTTTTTCAACCTGAATGCACCTCTTTGCCAGCGCAAAGACTCACTTGAAACCATGATGCTGTTTGTGACACGTGGCTTTTATTATTCTTTTACTCAATACAGAGAACAGTTTCGGTTCCCCTCTTGCGTTGTGCTGCCAACCGTAATTACTGCACTACTCGCAGAAGTAAAAGCAACTCTCTTTCCACCTCTTTTCCGCTAATATTCTCACCGCTTTTGACGCACCATACTCTACATAGTCCACAATGCATTGCTCCCATGAAACGTGCCAAGAGTCATTGTGTCTCCACCAATCACAGTAATGATATATGTCTGCTGATATTGTTTCTAGTTTAATTTTCTTTATGCCAAAAAATGAATTACTGAGCGCTAGATTTTTGTTTGATAAAAATGTATATATTTGTGGGGATGTGCATTTTTGAACTTGCATTATTGAATCTTTTCAAAGATCTTTTCAAAGAATTTCTCCAACAATGTGTGCTTTACTGACACATGTTTATCACATCGACCAGATTGTAGGCTTCATGTGGGAAAGAGACGAGCAGAGATATGGCTGTCATAAAATAATCCACGGTCTGTATCATCAGTGTCCTATAAGCAAAGCCAAGTGAACTCAGATTTTAGATGTGGCTTGGTGTCTCTCAGCCAAACGTTCTCTGTGTCTCCCTGCTGAGTTACTTTTCAAGTGACAAAATATACCAATATTTTGTCAGACCCTTAGCATGTATTGCAGTAATTCAGTTATGTTGATTGATCTCAATGAATCAAAATTTTTTTTTTCCTTTTCACAATTAACCATGTTCTGATACATGAGCCTAGTCTATCAAGTTTGCCCAGCAATACCTTTTTCCTGGCATCCTGTTTGGTTAACATTTGTATCTCTATACTGAATGATCTGCTGTATTACCCACTACTAAATGGAAAGTGTTTGACACATATTGTACATCATCATCCTATACGAGAAACAGAGGCAGAGGGTGACCTTTTAGGGTTGAGCACTTCTTTTTCTTTTAATGAATGGATAGGACGACTGATTTACTGTACAAAAACAAGCTACAAAACAGTCAGTAAATGTAAACCTACTGTATATGTTAGTTGTGTGAGTAAGGTAGGTAAACCTAAATGTAAGTGCGCCTAAATAACTGGGAACTCTGTGTTGTCAGTGTAGTAAGGAATGTTTTTGTGATAATAAAGATTTCTCATGTTAAATGATCAATAGAGGCAAAGCATTAAAAAGTAATTACTTGAGAGAAATGCTTTGTTGCCAGAAGATTTATCTTTTGCAAATGTTTCTGACTATATTGAAGAAGGTCTGGTCTCTATCATGCCAATCGTTTTAACAAGTCCTTTAATGCAGATCATTTTGTCTGATTGAATTCTGAGCTGTTTGTAATAACAATGGCTTTCTGCTCTCAAATAAGCCCAAAATAATTTCCCCACAATTTACTGTCATTTTAGGATGCAGAAGTAAATTACCAGATAGAATTGTAGAGTGAAGAAAGATTTTGCTCTATGAAACATTTTCACTTTAAAAAAGACACAGACTGAACATACAGGCAATTCTATTTGATGGCGTTGTTTCAATATGATATATGATGATAACAATTCATGCCATTTTAACCCTTCATTTGCATGATCAATTAAGCTCTTAAACTGCAGACTTATTATTCAATTATCATAAGATGTATTGTTTGGTAAATGCAGTGAAAATATATGTATATATAACATACTTTGAATCGAATTGATTGTGGATCAGTTGATTAGTGGCTTTAGTATGAACTGATATGATTGCCAGTTCCCAGTTGTCACACTTGTTGAACAGTGGAAAGTTTTATATAATATACGTATACACTCGTTTGGTTTGTGTTTATTGCCTCATTTTGTTCTTGTTTTTGTTATATGTTATTCTGATTCTGACTTCGATTTGGATGCATTGTTGTAATACTCAGCATTATTCTGTTTTATTGATTTACATTTACATTTACTTTGCATTGTCAACATTCAATCACACACAAAGTGCAACACAACAAAATGTGATCTCTACATTAAACTCAACACACGTGCACACGAGTTGCTGCATTTTGAATCCATTGCAGTAACTTGATCGTAATGGCATGTAGACCAGTCAACAGCGAATTGCAGTTGTCCATGCAGGAGAGAACCAGTGCCTGCACTGAGTTGATGGCTAAAATTATGATTTTTTTGGTTATTTTATTATTTGAAACTCACACTGTGTGGGCAAAATAAATACCGTCAAACATTGTTAGCTCATCCCTATTGGGCCAGGCTCTAAATCTGTCGAGAGGTGGGGTGGGCGAGCTATCATAAGGGGGTAAATACATGGAAGGAAATCTGTCCTGCAGCCTTTCATGGTAAGAGGCGGTTGGAGAGGTAATGGGGTTTAACTGTACATACAAGCGTATTTCCATGACCTTGTATTAGCTAATATAAATGACATTATTTGCTCTTTAAAAGGCTTACAATCAGAATCAGAATCAAAATCTCTTTATTGTCATTGTAGCAGCTGTAAAACAAAATTAAGGTGCAGTTTTCCCAGTGCAAGAGTTAACAATATTTTTTAAAGTATAAATATGATCCGATTATTTCATTTTAAACATGCTACATCTGTTAATGAAGGAACTTGTAAACATTTTAAAATGTATGTAGACATATGACTGTTATAAAGAGCACTACCTGAACTTAGCAGCAGTTTCAAAGTCTGTGACCAGGGTGTGATGGAACCTGCAGGATGCATTTTTGAGATGATGATGCAGGTCTTCAAGTGTAGGGAGGAAGCTTATGTATTTGAGAATTACAGGCTTACAGTATGTAGTTGGTAGAGATGACATGTGGGCCAACATATTTCAGTTTAAGAGAGTATTTTGCTTTTCTTCCTCTTCATATTTCATCACAACAACATTCAGGAGTCCTTCAAATGTGAGCTTGAACTCTGCTTACTTTGTACTTTAATTCCTGTGAAACTGACAGTGCGCTCAACAAGTGTCACTCATTGGAGAGCAAGCTGACATGACTTGACTGAGTGAGTCATGGTGCATTCCGTAGGAAGACATTGAGCTGTGTTTGTCCATCAACTGTAGGAAATGAGTCCAGCCTCACTGTGTTTTCATGCTCCCTCAACACGTCCATTGCCATGAGGGTAATGAAAGCCAGATTAATGCAGCTTGCTTACTGGAAGCTGAGGCACCCTCGGCCAGACCATTCACAACTATTTGTGATATAATCAATTCATTTTTCTTTTTGCCACAATTACTGTTGACCTTAGGAGGGATCATTTGGGAAACTGTTGGAGACTAAAATGACCAGTCTTTCTGAAGAACTTAAACTTACAACTAACCAAGTTGTATAGTTTGCACAATAGTCATTTGTTTCTGTTGTTTCTTAGACTTGTAGCTCCTTAAAAACACAAAATATATCATTTGGAGTCAGTCACATATATTTTATATATATTATAAATATATATATATATTATACAAATATATAATATATGTGACTGACTTCACTTATTATGTAATGGAGAAATTTGTATAATCCTAATTGTCACCAAACTATTGCAGCAACACCTTGAAGAGAGTTGCAAGCTTTGTTTGAGAGGAGAATTTAATGCCAATTGATTCTGCAATAGGTTAATAGTCTTTGGGAGTAATCAGTCAATGCTACCTGCCGTTCCATTGCGCTGCGTTTCTCGTCAGCCTCATTATTCTCTGACTGTTGTTTTCTATCCACTGCATGGCAGGAGGTAATGGCACACTGCTCTGAAGGCAGCAAGACACAGGCAAGAGTAATGGATTAGGCGTGTTCACAGGTTCAGTGTGGCCCGTTACTATACTGATAGTAACTATACTGTCAGAGTCCTGGCATGCTCACTTCAGAGCTAAAGCTGACCAATTTCAGCCTTCCATCACATCTCTACAATAATACTGCTCTCATTCTGTTGAGTGCTTCTGTCTTAAGTGGACATAAGTGAGTCCTGATGATATGCAGTTGTTGCTTTTGTGTAATCTTTAGTTAGGATATTCAGTGTTGTCTTTTGTATGCGGCTTGCCTTGAGGTTTTCTCTTTTCATTGGAATCCTAGCCCTACACTAAGGGCTGCCGATGCAGTTGGTGTCACTCTGTTGGATTAAAGAGGAAGAGGAGAGTCTTGTCCTAGGCCATTAGCTTATTAGGGGTTTGTCGCATTTTCATCGCTTACTCTGCTACTGTAGCACTGACATTCCTTGTGAGTGACAACCTTTAGAAGCAGTAAATGCGATAACACAATAACTTTCTTCATCAACAGTCTTTGCTTGTTCTTTGTGCATTGTCTTCTTAAATCTCAAATCTGTGGAGCCATTCTCACCATGGAGCTATTGCCTCTTTCACACTATGTGAAAGATCTTTGCATTTGAGAAACATACACAACTGTCCTGACAGCAGAAGAGGGTGAAATTAGATTTATCTCTCCAAAGGCTCCTGTGGTTGTGAAGAACAAAGGCAGTTCGTAATGATCAGTTGGGATGAGCATGGCAGATAACTGATTGACTCTAAGAGAGAACAGGTTTTGATGTAATAGAATTTGCTGGCTTGAAAGCATGTCACTGTCTTTCTGACTGATATTCTTCCTTTTATATTTTCAGTATTCTACACAATAACCTTGCATTGCAAAAGTGTGATTTGATATCTGGTGATCACAAATCTTTTTCTTCCATTGTTGGTGTTGGCATTGTTATTAGACAACCTGATGAGAACTGCACCAGTTGTGCGAGACTGTGACCCAATGTTAACTCCAAAGTGAACTTTCTTGTGAGCCCTGGGGGTTTAATAAGAAATATATGAAATGTAAGATTACTGTCTAAGATAGTATCTTTTAATATCATTTTGTGAATGCATTAATATTAAAATGAATATTATTCTATTGAGAAACATTATATGAGACCAGATATTTGCTCACATTGGCACTTAATGTTCAAAGTTGTATACTGTAATCTGATTAGATTAGGAAGTACAAATGTCACAGTTTTATATTCATCACCTTCATCTCTGGTGTATCTGAATGTTCAAATGCATGTCTGGTTAGAGAATGTCTAGATTTCATTCATTCATTATTCAACTTTCTTATCCAAACCATGTCTCAAAGGGGGTGCTCTAGACTATCCCAGCACTCATAGGTTGTCCAGGTTGCCAATCTACTTGCAGTGTTTTTTCCTTTTGCTTATAACTAGCGGGCTGTATTTGACCTGTTACGATGAGTTCATGGTAATATAGTAGATTGTCTGAAATTTCATCATATTTATACTGACTGCAGACCCTAGAACCAAAAGTAATTGGAAATTTTAAGGGAGAGAAATGATTGGTTTGTTGGCTGAAATAAAAGATTGAATCCTAATGAAACTTGGGATTTACACCCCTATTGGTTTGTTTTTTAAATAGACTGGTAAACACTTGATGAAGTTGAGCTCAGTCATTTTTAGGCGCCAAAAAGCCTAGAGATGAAAAGAGATGATCAGAAAAGGCTAGTTTCTAATAATTATGCAGATTTACTATACAACATTAAAGTAACTCACTGATCATCTTCCTTTCTAATGTTACAATGCTTCTTATGGAACATCTTACTTGGTTCCACCTTAATGGAACCTTGTTGTCCATGTTGTTGCATTCTGAGTGATCCACCATTTAAGGTGGAACAGAAAATGGCAGCAAACTTTTTAGCAATGAAATAGGACCTTGGTTGTTCATTTGGTAAACTAGCTAAACTGATAATGAAAACTTGGATTCCATGAAATGAATGTTTCACGTACTTTCATATCATCACTGCAGTATTAAGAAAAATCCAGCCATATTGGACAGTAATATATAACACAATATTTCTGTCATCATCTATGGAATAAATGATGTATACATATATCCTATATGTCCTGAATAAACAAGAATACATGTGTATCAAAGACAAGAATGTTTTGTTTAAAATATGGGATAGGCATTCTCGATCAAAAGTTTAAGACCACTTGACAAATGGCAAAAATTCACATGTTGCATGGTTGGAACTTGAAAAGGTTCCAAGTAGAGCTTCATCATGCTACAAGTAGAAATGGGAGTGAGAAAAAAAAAATTGAACAGGCAATTGATTGAAAACAACGCTTAGACTGAAACAGATGAAAAATTTAGGATGACACCTCCAAGTGGTGAAGATGCCCGCATGAAGAGCATCTACATCTGTAAACTTCCCTTGCCATCCATCCCCAAAGGTTCTAAATTGGATTTAGATCAGGGGAACAGGCAGTGTGGTCCAAAAGAGTGATGTTATTCTCCTGGGAGAAGTTTCTTGTGCTGTGGACATTGTGTACTGTAGTATTGTACTGTTGAAAAACCCAGTCGTTACCACACAGACGAGGGTCCTCAGTCATGAAGGATGCTTTCTGCAACATCTGGACATTTTTTTTCTCATCAGAGAATAAAACTTTCTTCCACCTTTCAATGTCCCATGTTTGATTCTCTTGCAAAATCCAAACGGCCAGTTCTGTGATGTTTAAGGAGACGAGGCCTTTGAAGACTGTTTTGTTTTTGAAGTCCTTCAGTCTCAGATTTGGGTCGAGGATCGTCCAGTGTCTTGATGGACAGCCAATTGGATCGTCTGGCTCAGTGCTGGTGAATTCTTTTTGGGTCTTTCACTTGACGTTTTTGTTCCATAACCCTCAGGATCATTTAAGAAATTCTGTCAGCGATGGCGCTGTGAGAGACCTGCTTATACAGTTCAACAACCCGACCACGTTCAAAAAGGGAACCTTTGCCTTTGCCATCAGAACGTAATGACAGTGTGATCTGACAGAAAATGGCAATTAATCCACATTTTTTTAACAGCTTTGGCTTTTTAAAGGCATTTTGTCCTAAAATTTTGATCAATTGTGAAACAGTCTGTTTCAGTCTAAGCGTTGTTGTCAATAAATTGCTGCTCAAAAATGTTTTGTCTCACTTCCATTTCTTCTTGTAGCATGTTGAAGCTCTACTGGAACCTTGTTAAGATCCAACCAAGCAACATATGATTTTTTGCCATTTGTCAAATGGACTTTTGATAGGGACTTTGTAAAACAACAAAACAAACATACTAAAATGATGGAAAAATTAATTTGTCCAGTCGTTTATTCCTTCTTTGTGACAGTCACCTTATCATAGGGTCATGTGGCCTATCTCAGCTCTCTGGGTGCCTCAAAAGGTTGTTCTGAGAAGAAGCAATAAAATAACTAATAAAATACAGAAAAATTATATTAGAAATTCAATTGCATAGATGAGTGAATCGAGATCGTAATTTTTTTTATGATTAATTTTGCAGCCCTATGTCAATGTGTAATTTCCTCTTGTGATCTAGGGATGCACCTATGGGGATTGTGGGCCAATGTTCATATTTGCTAACGTTCATGTCCACACCTGCTGCAGATGATACACAAACATTTATAGAATCTATAACTTGGGACTAAATGTACCTGGGTTAGCGTAACCGAGGGTTTGTTGCAAAAAGAAATAACTCAGCATTGGCTATTGTTCTGCTCATCTGGAATAAGTAAATATGTCATCAAATTTATTTGATTTGATGCTGATTATTTATTTTTAGGCGTTCAACTGCCCCGTCTTTGTTTATGTTTTTAGTTGTGAAGTTGAGCAATAAGGATAAATCTATGAAACCTTCCTTATCAAGCGATGCGATCACGAAACATTTAATTCTAGAAGACCTCAAGGCTGTTTTTTTGTTTCCTGATGTTTTTTTAGTGTTTTTAATGAATCAGACACATTCATGCCTTATTCCAGGTGTCTTTATGTTTTCACTCACAGTGTAACCCCTAAAGTGTCTTTTATAGAGTTTAGATTTTTTTGTTCTTTGGCTTTTATTTTGTATGTCATTATGTTCTTCAAAATACGGTTGTTAGAAGCCCGTTGAGGTGAAGGTTGTGATTGAGTGTCACAGACATACTTTCACATTTTCTTAGCCATGGGTTTGGTTTGTAGCTCAAGGGAAGTGGCTTTTGCTTATAATGAGACTGTCATCTGTTTTGGAAAATCATGATCAAAACATATTCAGCTTGTTTACAACATTTTTTTTTTGGTTACGGCTCAATAACTAATGGGTGTACTATTGGCGTGCATTAATGTCCCAAACCTGTCAAAATATGTTGCTTTCTGAAAAGAGAGGTGGCCATTGACCTCAGATGCGCAGCAATAACTTCAAAGTAGTTTTTGCTGTAGGTTGTTCCATCTTGCACATGGAGAACACCATCAGTCCGCCTGCTGACATCAAAGGCAAAGGATTTATGTGCAACAAATGCCATTCCTGTACTCGCTTTTTACAAAGAGCTTGTGTTTGATGCTACACCCCAAGGCCAAACCCCAAGGCCAAATCAGAGCCAGAATTACAGTAGGCTAGTAGTTTGCAACAGATGCACTTTCTGTTAGAATGCTGTGATTAAATTTGACTCAGCAGAGACACTGGAAATGAGCGTTTGCTGCCTAGGACTGTCATGGGCTTGTCTTTAATAGCCATGTCTTAAAATTGGAAGAACAGAAAAAGACATATTTAACCCCTAGAATTTGAGAGTTTTTATAAATATGATTGAGGAGCAGGGAGATATATATTGTCACTGAAACAGAAGGTAGAGATGGAATTTCAAGCATCACCCTACTACCCACAAATTGTTTTAACTAGGGTTATACATCATGTTTCCTCACAGTTTGATTCTATATCAATTATTTTAGCCAACAGTTCGATCATTTATGATACAGTTTAATACTTGGGTCTGTGCTCAGTATGAAATATAATGAAATTTCATACAATCTGATATATTTCCATCAACTCACACATGCAATCAGATGATAATTTGAATGTATCTGATGTCAAGTACAGTGATGTAGTCATCATCAAAAGCAGTTTCTCAGTAAAAACATTGCCAACAGTAAAATGAAGTTAAATTAAGTGTGAAAAACAAACATTGGATCATGCCCTGTTATAGTTGATGCATATAAATCGATTAATTTTTTCACGCATATTATTAACTTAATCAAATTCAGATTGTAACAGTATCACAAATGTGGAAAGGATTCAGAGCTTATAATCTTATCTAACCGTTACACTCAACTGCAAGTACTTTAGATACTGCCAGTGTCCTTGAATTTCTTACAAAACGCATAAGAGAATTTAAAAGTGTATCAAAGAACACAAAAGAGAGCACATTATTGAAATTTTATTGTTTAATAAATTAAGAAATTAAGAAAAGCACTAGATGCCTATATATGAAATGAATATATGAAATCCAATAGAATCCTTGATGGATTGGGCTAGAAATGAGCATGAAATTGTGAGGATCCAAACTGGAGAATCTTTCAGACTCTAGTTATAGATCTGGATGCAGAACTCTTACAGAGACATGTATTATTCAGTGACAGCTCGGTTAATTTG
Organism: Lepidarchus adonis; assembly: GCA_037576955.1. Classification (NCBI taxonomy): domain Eukaryota; kingdom Metazoa; phylum Chordata; class Actinopteri; order Characiformes; family Lepidarchidae; genus Lepidarchus; species Lepidarchus adonis. Next base: position 23,815,862 of record JBBIGC010000104.1, on the reverse strand, counting down.
CACCATTTGTGAATGTCATCTAAGCCAATACAGGAATAGTTATTCAGGAAACAAGTTTTTAGAGAAAGTGACTCTGCATTATACTGCTCTTCATGGGCCGAGCTAAGTCTTCAGTAAAATTGCTAAGTTTACAAAATA
>JBBIGC010000104.1:23775302-23790453 GCA_037576955.1 Lepidarchus adonis | reverse complement strand
TTTTGTTATGTAACTGGCTGTATGTCTCCATGTGCACTGTCAGCAAAGTCAGTTCCATCAGCATTAATGAATATCATATAGTTTTAAACATGTGTTTTCTTAATGCAAGTTGGTTATTTAGATTATCGTCAAGCTTACTCAGAAACGTTTCAGTTTGTGATGGCAGGCATATAAAAAAGTTCATATCAACTTCACAGATGAGTTGGTAATGGTAATTTTTTTATCCATATAGCTACTATATACAAGCTTATACATTATACGTTTTCTCATATTGTGTGTTTCATCCCTTTGAAAAGGTTTCAAATGAAACTGCCTGTGTATCCTAACACACTGTTTACAGTGTATAATGTATAAGCTTGTATATAGTAGCTATATGGATAAAAAAATGAACAGTTGGTATAAGTTTACACTGGTCTTAGGAGTACCTGATTATCTGCAGTCCCTGGTTAGATGGTGCAGCATTAATGTGAGATGCCATGAGCATTTATCTTCCAGATTTCTCCCAGTTCTTCCTGCATGATCACTCTCCCCTGTGATTCTATCCCTCACACTGCAAAATGTTTTTATGACTCTTTCAGCTGGAAAGATGATAATAAATCATGTGAAGTTTTTGTTTGGTCTGTTGTTAATCTGCATTTGGTTTACTAAAATTTAAGAAGCAAGTAACAAAAGTAACACAATCTAATAATAATAATCTTATTGATGTCGCTACAAATAGATGCTGGTCTCCAATAGTTGCTGGGTAACACTTCCAACCCCCGTGTTGTAACAGAATTTATTCCCTAAAAGGTATGAAACGGCTTAAAACAAACCTCTGATTTTTGAAGACGTATATGAGTGTAACACTCGTAATTACTCATGTCTGTTGTGATATCTGAGGGTTATTGACGGATATTAAACGTTCGGTGCTAAACCCCTCCCACAATAACAGCCAATCACAGACAAAGTATCACCACCGAACAGACAGAGGGATGATTTTAGTCGTGATGTTTTATCTTCTGTCAAAATAAATGTGAAGAAGCTGCATGACATTTTGTGGCTGTAAATACCCATCACCATTCTGTCTGTGAGGAGAATAATAGTCCGTCTCCAACAAACGCCTCTCTCTATTAAACGCAGGGCCGGGTCTACTATTGGAAGATATACGATATGAACACAGACAAAGTTGTCACAAATACTTGAGGTCTAATCTGAATTGCATAAGTGGTTTGGACATTGGATGTATAGCATTCTGTTTGTTGTTGACATAAATATAAAAACATGAATGCTAACAACTGAGGAAAAAAAATGTGATCAGCTCATATAATTACAGAACAGCAATTTTGCAACAATTGTCAGAGATCTTTATTTTCATTATTCATTATTACTTTGCACAATAAACCATTTTGAACGATGGCTTGAAAGAACATGAATGTTAATATATTTGTTATCTAGTAAAAAGTGTGTCAGTACATTCCAATAATGATGTTATTTAAACAAAATATACACTATACACTATTTTATACACTATATTATATATTACATATTGATATTACATACTTTAAAGGACCATAAGAAGTAAAGGGCTTGTTTTTTTAGAACTGAAAAAAAAAAACCCTAACTAAATGTAATAGATTTTACACTGTGAGATCAGGCCCAGATTACAAAACCTGCAATATTAAGTTTCAGCTACATGTAAGAAGCAATTACAGTCTTATGTAAAAATGCTGTTTTTCTCTGGCTGCTCGGGATTTCTCACAGGAGTCGGAGAATAATTGAATTACTGTTACATGAACATATGTGTGTGTCTTTTTGCAGGCAACAGACCGTGAAAGAGATCCCATTACATACAGCATCCTGAGTGGTGATCCTGGCACCATCTTTGAACTCAGCCAAACGTAAGCTCCCTTTTGGAAAGGGTTTGTGAGTGTTATTTGCTTTGCCAAATGACCAGTTTTTGCTTGAAGCATGCCAGATATTGCACTCTGGTTGCTAAATGATTGCTAGTTTAAATGTATGGCACAAAAAAAACCTTTAACTCCTATAGAAATTTCACAGTGTTGTTTGGCAGTTTGTGAACATTTTAGAATGTTCAATATTTCTGCATGAATATTACCTAAAACATTTTCACACAACCCTAACCCCTAACCTAAAATTAGACCAAGAGAACCAAATTAAACTATGACAAAACATATATACTTTGCTTTTTCTTTTTTTTTTTAATTGTGGCAAATTATCCAATATTACATATCTGTTAGTGGTAAAAGTAAGTTAAGTATATTTTATTTGAATATAATAGTTTTATTATATTTACCATTTCTTTTAAATAAAACAAAGTTTAAAAGTTGGAGCATTATATTAAAAATATGTATCTTTAGCAAACTCAAACACCATTCCAGTATTGCTACAATATACTGTATCATAGCACTTTATCAGTGGACATGAACTGTGGATGTATATATATTTTAACTGATTTTCTTTACTGACTTTTTACATTATTCGCTTTTTGAGTAAAATAGACAAATAGGCAGGAACAGAAACATCAGGTAAATGCTTCAGAACCTGGAGTTTTTCATGTTATTGCTCAATCCTAAGCACACCTGAACCAAGCCAGAGTGCAGAATACATGGTATAGGTGCACTGGGGACTAGTCTAGGATAAAACAAAAGTCAAACATGACTGTAGACTGCATTTTCCAGGCACAAACCACAGATTTTTTAGGACTCAGACTATTTTTTTTTCTAAAAGCAATTATTTTTTAATTCAAGGTTCACATTTAATCAGTTGCACTTGCTTTTGTTGAAAAGACTTTTTTTTTTCAAAGACATCTTTTCAATATAAGCTTACAATATGAAGAACATTGAGTCAGCGGACTACTTTATAAATAAAAAGCTCAGTGGCCGTTCCTTATTTCGTTCAATAATAATCCTCTTGTTTTTTACAAGTTGTTTCAGTCACCTCCCACCTCTCCGCACTATCAAAGGCGAGGAATTGCAAACATTATAAAATATTAACAACCCTGTTTGTGCTGTTAGACTGTCTTCAAGAAAAAGACGAGTGGCTGCCGCCCATCACAGACAACAGTCCCTCCTTTTATGTCCTCCTTTCGATGCCATGCACAGTTGTATCCTGGCTGCCAGTCAGAAAAGGGGTTTATGCAAGATCCACACATTCAGCAAAGGTGCCTTGAGGCGAGTCTGTAAATGTGTTATTAGACGCAGACAGCTGGTGTCGACTTGACAAAGACTGATGCACGCATTGCCAAACATTTTCAAAAAGGGGGAAGCACTGGGTCTGGACAGTGATGGAATAAAAAAAGGTGTCTTTTATTGTGAGACCTGTAACAGTAGCTCATGTTTTAAATTCATAGTTTGGGTGAAAAATCTAATTTACTCTAATGTTCCATTACCTTAAATTTCATGATCAGACAAAGAGTGTTTTGGCTTTAACTACAAAGAAAATGGAACTAGCAAGTAATAGGAGGTTATACATCATCAGACCCCCTGCCTAAATCCCACACTAATTGTTTGGGGGGGGGGGGGGCAATATGGAGGGAAAATTGAATCATAAGGTCTGGTGCAAAATATGTATCATGGTACTTTGACGCAGAGCGTGTTAGTTTGGCAAACTCTTGGCAACTTTTTTTTATTCAAAGATACCACATATCTGCAGAAAAATTATTAAATAGTAAATAGTTATGCACTTTTTTATAATGAAATATGTAGTTGTTCTTCTCTCCTGCTAATATTCATGATTTGCTCAGAAAATTCTTCAATCTTATTGTCCACTTCTTCTGTGAACGTCGCACTCTATGATATACTTTAACAAATACATTCTAGAACTGCTCCAAATTGATGATTGCATGTGGAATTATATTTATTATATTTATTAAAATACTGTACAATATTTATTGTACATTACATTATACATATCCATATTGGTATACATAGAGCTGTGTGATAAAATGATAACAATAATTATTGCTATATACGTTTTCTCAATTTTAATATAAAACATGGTCAATATTACGTTGATAAAACCGATCTAATTCATGCTTTATCAGACAACACGAAAAGCGAATGACAATGAGAATAGCACTGCGCCAAACCATGGCTGGAATGCAGTTACAATGGGCACAGCCTGAAGCTAAAAAAATTGGTAAATAGAAGGGTTATCGAAATTGTAGTGTAGTGTTGAAAGTGTAGAGATATTTTGGCTGTTTATAGTCAGAAACAGAGGAACGTGCACTGCAAATCGTTTGTACAGCATGTTCTCACAAAGAAATGTAATACAACTGATATTTTTTACCTCTCACAGCAGTGTCATCCTTTAGAACTGTAAAAAGTTCCCTGACTGTGAACATTTCTCTCAGACAAGACTATACCAGCTTTACAGTGCATCGTATATGACTCACTGCCCACTTCACTGGGCAAGACTGAAATCTGAAAAGCAAATGTAGTGTGTTCTCCTGTAAAACCTGTAGTGCCTTCTCCTGTAGAATTTGAAAGATTTTGACTGATAAGAATAGAGACTTTTTATTTTATGTTGTATTGCCTGTTTTATTTGGAACTGACCAAAGAATTATCCGTTCTGTTTCTGTTCTCCTGTAACACTACTGACTGGGCAGAATTAAGATTTTGGTTTATTATATGTATACTTATTTTATCTATCTTAAAAACAGTTGTATACTGTTCTTCAGTCTATCTTTTAACAGACAATAAATGATTTAGACCAGAAGAAACCTTATCATACCTTCATAGCTCACTTAGGCGTGAAAAAGGACTTTTCATTAGTGATTTGATTTATGTCTAGATATTTATTTCAATCTCAACTGATGTGAAAAAAATAATCGCAATAAAAAATGTTCCATATTGTCCAGCTCTAGGTGCACTATATTTTTTCAAACTGTTTTACACATTCAGTGTATTTTCAATCGCACATTACAATTCTGTACATATTTTATTGTTATGCTGTATAATTTTTTTTTTACATTACCTTTATTTTATTTGGCTATTGTGTACTATATTTTTTACTTTCTCCATATTTTGGATGTGGATGGGAACAGTACTGCAATTTCATTGTACAATTGTATTAAGTATGACTGTACAATGAAAATAAAGATTTTATCTTATCTTATCTTACTGCTTATGCTGCCAGCTCCAAGCCCTGTGCTAACAGGAGTGCTCATCCGGTGGCTCAGAGACACTCTAAGCTTGCCGCCCACTTGTCCTCCTCCTCACCGACTCAGAAAATCAAATTAGTTGAATAACCTCTGCCTCATTTCAGCTTTGGAGTGATTCTCAGATGATAACTGCTCTCTTTCCCCTCCAATAGCGTATTAGTCACTCAGGAGTTCAAAATCACAGGAGTAAATGACATTCCCTTGTTCAGCTTAATTCCGCACACTTTGTAGCTTTAGCTGCTGCTTGGAATAATGTTGGTGCTGATCTTTTATTTTTGTCAGTGAACATTACCAATTGATATCACATAATGAGGTAGAGGATCTGTGTGTGTGTTTGTGACAGATAATGGCCTATGTGAATAGATAATACATACACATGCAGTTCACTGGGTCCTTGAGGATGTCTTGTGTTTATTTGTTTCAGACAAAGACTGCTTGTCAGTCTGCATACCTCATAAAGCTCCAAGCCTTGTCGGTGAGACAGGACACTTTGTCTTCTTGGTCTCATCTCCACACTAATTAAAATGCCAAATGTGAAATACTGAATGTGAATAACAGCTCAAGTGTCATTCAGTGTCAAAAATGTATTTAACATTGAAGTCCCTGAAAATTTCAGATTTTCAAAATGTCCGTACAAGTAGTCCCCCTTCTTTACTTCCCGCCCACAAACCCGCCCCCTACCACAGGACCATCACCGTCGCAGCAATTGTTATGTAAATGTTGCAGCTCCTGGAATTCAGACAGTGCAGTACTATTATTATTAGTAGTAGCAGAATACATTAATAAATGTATTTGCTCTTTATACTTACTATTTTTTAAAATACATAACTTCATTTTTATTCTCTTATTATAAAAATGTTTTGTGTTATGGCATTTAAACGTTTATTGAACAGCTGAACACAATATATTTGGAAATTGTAATAACAGAAACAGTTTGTGGAATATTAACATATCAGTATTAATATTGTGCATTTGGTATAAAAGGAGAAAATACTGAAGAATCAGAATGTAAACATTTTGATTCTGTGAAAGTGTAGAAACTAAAGAGCAGCTCAGTTTCACAATCACAGAACTCTATACATTTAACCAGACTCTACACATATACATATAATACAATGACAACAAAGCAGCTTGAATAGTCCCAAGCCGGTGGGCAGGTTTGTGGGCAGGCAATGAGGGGGGAGATCCTTAAGATTTTTTTCAAGCTTTCAGGGCTTTTAGTGTTAAAGTAAAGGTATATTTTGCGTAAAAGCTGAACAAGCTGTAAATCTGTTGATGTTGTGTCAATGTTCTTCAAGGAGGGGTTCAAATTCAAAGTATCTGCACTTCATCATGCACTGCAAGCATACGAGTATTGCCCCCAAAATCAGACTGCATCTCACTGTAAATGCTGCATAACTTCACTGCCAGCAGCAATGTATTGCCAGAGTCGTCTGTAAGCCTTGTTCATCTCTCAAAAATCTGAATACATTTTACAGATGCATATAGCTGTGGGACAACAATTATTACATGTTCAGTTTTTCACAGTATGAGTCCTTAGCTCTCCATAATGACGCACTGGGCTAGCCAGGAATTTTGTGAAAGATTGCCTTGGCATTTTGTCGAGGACCAAATGAGACTGTCAGTTCTGCTTTTATAGGGTAATCTTCACTGAGAATGAGTCATTGTGTCTGTATCTGGGTTGTGCATTATCCAACTTTTTCCACCTTTGCCACTTTTTTTCCAGGCACATCTTGCCTGCACTTATGCCTAGTCTCTCCGCATACCATGCAAATAAGCAAGGGGCTGATACGTCACTGCTATAGGACACTTCACAGTGTAAAGCTCCATTCTTTGGATTTTTTTCTCATTTTTCATAGTATCCTGGTTGTGCTTTGCAGGTCTGGGCTATTGCTGCTGGCAAAGATGCTGGACAGAGAGAACATGGACCACTACACACTGACGGTTACTGCTTCAGATGGAAAACCTGATGGGGTAAGACCTGATGCAGCTAGTCACTCTCTCTCTGGAAGTCCATCGCAGTGCTAAATCAAACGCTACAGAGGACAGCTGTTTTTTTCTTCAAAGCTAATTCTGTCTGACTGGAGCACATCATTCCCCAAATTAAACTAGTTCAGTTTTCGTCGAGAGAGTGAAAGTCATAGTTCTTAAACATATACTTGACTGCAGAGCGGCTAGGAAGACTCCTGTCTGAACCAAGGACAGATGCTAGTCAGAAATGCTATGCTAGTTTTCTATGCTAGTAAGCTGAAGGTTGCAAGTCCCTGCCCAGGCACCTGTGAGGTACTCTTGAGTAAAGTACCATCCCACTTCACTGCTTCCCAGGTGCTTTTGATAGCTGCCTGCTGTTCACATGTGCATGTGTGATGGGTTAAATGCTGAGGTCTCATCCATTGTGGTACATTGTGTGTGATGGTGTGTTCCCAATGATAAATAGTCACTTTCACTGTCTAGGGAATCTTTGATGCTTTTTAGGTAGAACACTGTTAGCATCTGGGATAAGTCTGTTATAAGTCTATGGGATATCACCGAATGCTGAAATGAAAAATCTTAAAAAATTTAAAAAATGTTTTGTACAGAATTTGAGTCTTTGCTTGACGTCCATGTCATTTAGATTCTGCAGACTACTTTTCTTGACTCCTTTTCTTCGTCCGTGGTCCCTCCTGTGCATTTTTTAAGTGGCTCTCACCAAGGGCCTGCTGTGATTGATCTGACTAGCGGTGGAACGAGGTGTATCTCACCGTGGAGTGATTACGCTGTGATGATGGAGATAAATGAGGAGAGCAGGCTTTTTTTAATTATGGAACTCATTCTCTTGTTTCAGTCTTTTACTGAGCTAGCATTCAGGGAAAGCCATTCTCAGCTATGGACGAGCTGCTTTATGTCTCCCACAGCGGTAGGGAATAAAGGAATCATTACACTACAGGTTTAGTCTTAGCTTCCAAGGGCATTCGCCTAATTGTCTTGCCTGCAGCCTTGATGATACTTCCTTTGGCAGGCTGGGGGGTGGGGTGGGGATGGCTGAGTCTTATTACGTGAGCTCTTAAATCCAAAAACCCTCTTGTCTCACCTTCAGCTTGGTGAGATGACTGCCTGACAGGAAATTTGTCCCATCACAGGCTGAGAAGATGGGCATTGGCACCTTTTATTGTTGCTTCGGTATTGCACCACTATGACCTTTATGAAAAATGAATGGTCTCCCATCGTGAGGTGCTGAGTCAACAGCCATTAGGATATAAAAAGATGAGTCCATTTTAACTGGCAGATGCTTCTGCACTGGTTTCATGAAAGGAATACATAGAACGTATATCCCTTCTTTTTCATATTGCCTCCCCTTGCTGCTGAGAACACTGAAGAAAGTTTAGATTGGTAGGAGAAGTACAATCCAGAAAGGTCTTTGAAATTCAGTGACCTTTCTTAAAGCACTTGGTTATTAGCCAATTTAATACAAACACCTGCCCCGGGTGTTCAGTAAGGGAGATATGTGAAATGAGTGCCTCCCTAAGGCCCCAGCAAAGCTCTACTGCTTGACCTCTGTTCCAGGAGGGGTAACCAGGGTGCCTCTGTCAACTCCTCTGCCCAGAGAAAAGAACGAATTATCACAGCTGTAGGTAACATGGAGGCTAGAAGACTCATGTGGAACCTTGAGTGAGCTTCAACCAAGTTTTATATTAATATCCACCCTGATTTTCTCCCAATTTGTGGGATTCCAATGCATTTTATTCCATTTGGCAAACTTGCAAAGAAAATCCAAGCAAATGCTGCATATTGCAACAATGTTGACAAAGTAATGAACAACAGCATGTTTGCCTTCACAGCTAATAAGGCCTGCTTTACCTCTGCTTCAGTCTAAGCCTGCTAATGCACACTCAGCAGGCTTTATAGCCACCGTATGAAACATTTACAAGCACAATATTTCAAACTCACTGCCATTTAAACCTATAACGAAAAACTCTTTGTTGCAATGAAAGAACATGAGCTATTTTATTATATTTTGCCATCACCCTCAGCACTTAAACCAGTTTGATATTATCAGCTTCAAGCCTTGTGGTTTGTGGACATGATGAGATTAGAGCAAACCTGTTTGGAAATGAGCGTAGAGCAATGTGATCAAATAAAGTGTGAGGCCTAGAATAGCTGTGATGGGGGATATTGGCAGGCTCACCTTGCAGTTTAGCTCTAGGTCTAATGACTGAGGCCTCAAAGCAATATAAGAACACAGGGCACCTCTTTACTTATTATTTTGGCTACCTTTACCATCTGATATAATTACTTAACTTCCTGCATTGAATCACACTTGGATCACAGTATTGCACATAATCTCAAGAAGACTGCTGCCATTTTTGTTTATACTGTATATTTACAATGACTTTCATTTCTTGTTGCATCTAAGAGAGTTATGAATTCATGGCCAGTAGCGCAATCAAGTCCAATAAGAGTCGTAGATGTAATGAAACATTTCACTCTGGGAAGGTCCGCTGAGCAAAAGTCACCTCAGGAATGGGTGAAATGTTTCTCGTATGTTCCCAACAAAACCGTCTATGATGATCATCAATGCAGTACTGTTAGAACGATAGTTTGGTAAAACTCATCATTGGTCCTCTGTAAATGTCTGTACCTCCTCTGAGATGGCTATTTCTTTATGTAAGAGCTGCCAGCTGTAATTAGCCATGCTGTTTATGTTCTAAAAATGTACTTTTTTCTGTCCGGCCAAAAAGAGATAGAAGAGAAAGAAGCGGCAAGCAGCGTTAAGATAAAAGCTCTGCATGTTCTAATGGCACTTAAGTGGGCCCAGCACCATTTAGGCCATTTATGTTCGTTTGGAGCACAGTGTTCTCAATGCTGAAGTGGACAACCAAACCTATATCTTTCCTGTACAGGTATACGTAATTCCATTCCTACATTTCTCCAAATTAAGCTTCACTGCATACTAAATGTAGCAATACAAAATGTCCTATAAGACATTAAAAGGGGTATTTAGCTAAGGGTCTTGTGCTGGGTCATGTAACAAATCAGCTATGATAACTGTGTTTGCAATTATGTAGAAGTATTGAGCAAGTAGGGTGATTATTTGTAAATTAGTCAAACACTATGTTTTGTGTTAGAAATCTCTTTGGGAAATTACACTAATCATTGCTAGGCCAACACCCCCACACCCAGAAATCTGATTTGGTCTTCTCTCAGCTTCCAAAAATGCAAATACGCTCTGCAGCTGTGGACATTTTTCATTAGGCCTCTATTCATAGCTTGATGATGAATGCAGATGTTATCAATTTTGCTGAATGTATGTAAATTAATCAGTGGAAGGGGGTCTTTGTTTGTAAAAGACACTGGGCACCTGCCAAGCAAAGACAATCTCATTCAACAGTTGGGGCTGGATTTATTCCGATGCCAGCTCAGCATCTGCATCACTTAAATAGCTCACATATACTTTGTGCAGTCGAAGCATGTACAAATCTGCTGGGCCCTCTCCACAGTCCACAGCGCTAGATGTGCAGTTCAGATACAGCACATGTCCTCACTAAGAAATAATGTTTACAATTAACTTACATGACACAAATTTCAAATAAACTTTTCTACCACTTATATCTGATATGTTTGCATGAGAAAGAGAAGTGATGAATGAACACTGAAACGGTGAATGACCATGGAAATATAGTCGCCTCACTTTCGTCAAGTTAAATTTTTACCAAATTTTACAGTATTCAACAAATGCAGTGGCACAGATAAGTTAATGCCAGGGCTGGGCTGGTTGCCTGGACAGAAAGGAGTCAACAGCACTTTTGTATCTTATGGCCCTATGCAGTCGTGATTTTCCCGTCCAGTGCGCATGTTGTTTAAAAGCAAATGCGCCTGTTCCCATGGGCATGTTGGTCTGTTAATGGGGGTGTGTTCACAATTGGCACAATTTAGTAGCAAAAGCCTGTTCTGAAGTCACTGGTGTAGTACGTCTTTGTTATTTTAAAGGCACAGTATGAAGATAATAAATGTAAGTACTAGGGCAGTGCCCAAAACATATACTTCTTATACACACAGGGACGTACAGTAGCATATATTAAATATAACGATATATTAAAAATGAAAGTTACAATGTGAAAGATTGTTATTGTTTGCATCAGCATATTTTTAAAAATGCATTTATTGTGAATGCAAAAGTGAAAAGTCAAAGTGTTTGTGAACACACCATCATACACAGTGCACCACAACAAAATGTGACCTCTGCATTTCACCCATTACACATGCACACATGGAGCAGTGGGCAGCTATCAACAACGCCTGAGGAGCAGTGTAGCGGGACGGTACCTTGCTCAAGGGTGCCTTATTGGTGCATGGACCTTCTGATTGATAGGGCAAGGTCCTAACCAAGTAATATTTTAGCTCTAATCGAACTGCAGTGCACACACATTTTTCTTTGGGTGTTCTAGACTAAATCCAGACTTGAATGTGCAAGATAAAATAGCTTATAGAAGATGTACAGTACAGTCTCCTGCCAAGGAGAGAAGCTGATTAGTCTGATGCTCTGTTTCCCAAATGATTCCCATCTTTTTAATTCAATGCAATCATTAGGGCATGATTGGTTCATCTGTCACTAATTACACTGATTAGCCATTACATTATGACCACTTGCCTAATATTGTGCATGTCCCTTGCATTAACATTTCGTGCAACAGGAGCTCAACTATGGGACCAGGCAGACTAGCCAGCCTTTAATCTCCACATAAAGATACATTTTTGTCATTATACAAATCGTTTGGAGCACACCAGCAGATTCTCAGTAGAAAAACTCAAAGTATATATATGGGTAGTTTCTGTGTTCATAAGTTTACATACCCTGACAGAATTTATGATTTCTTAACCATTTTTCAGAGAATATGAATGATAACACAAAAACTTTTTGTGTTTACTCTTTTAAAATCATAACTACCCAAATGACTTTAATCAAAAGTTTACATACCTCAGTTCTTAATATCGTCTATTGCCCACTTTAACATCAACAGCTTGGAGTCTTTTGTGGTAGTTGTGGATGAGACTCTTTATCTTCTCAGATGGTAAAGCTGCTCATTCTTGCTGCCAAAAACCTCCAATTCCTGTAAATTCTTGGGCTGTCTTACAGGAACTGCACGTTTGAGGATCTCCCCAGAGTGACTCAATGACACTGAGTTCAGAAGACTGAGATGGTCACTCCAGAACCTTCACTTTATTTTACTGGTCAACTTGTTTTGGATCATTGTCATGGTGAAATATCCAAGTACATCATAGGCCTTTTTGACTCCTTTTCAAATGTAACGTTCAAGGTTGTGGCCAAAAAGTTAAATTTTAGTCTCATTACTTCAAATAACTGTGCTGTTTGGCATATTGTAAGCGAGATACTTTGTGGCATTTGCCTCCTTATTGTGCATCTTGAAACAGCCACGTCACATTTTTTCAGTTATTCAAGTTATTTGTGGGGTTTTTTTGCATCCTGAACAATTTTCCTGGCAGTCGTGAACATTTTAGTTGGTCTACCTGACTGTGGTTTGGTTCCAACAGAAACCCTAATTTTCCACTTCTTAAATAGAATCTGAACACTGCTGATTGGCATTCTCAATTCCTTTGATATTTTCTTACATCCCGTACCTGTTTAATAGAGTACAGTTTCCTGCTGATCCTTTGACAATTCTTTTGCTTTCCCCATGACTTAGAATCCAAAAAACATCACTGGATGGCAGCATTGGATGAAAGATGCAAGGGTCTGTCAGGAGTCCAGAAACTCAGTGGCCTTTTATACTCACCCACTTATTATAATCAAATAGATCATAGATGAAGATGGTTTCCTTTAATAGCCATTTAAACCCATTTGTGTCAGCTTGTGTGCTTGTTATTAGGCCAAATCACTAGGGTATATAAACTTTTGATCAGGGTCATTTCGGTAGTTTGTATTGTCATTATAATTTAGTGGTTCAGCCAAACACTAACCATGAGTGAAGGAAAAGTTTTGTGTTATCATTCTCAGACAAAATGGCCAAGAAATCTTAAATACTGTCAGGACATGCAAATGTATGAGCACAACTGTATATATGAATATTGGTGGAATACGTATGTACACATGGGTGATTATACAGTGATAAATTGCATGACATTACCATTACATGGTAAAGTATAAATACACATAAACATATTGCAGAATATAAAATGAAGATATACTCATAGGACATAAAATACTGTATTGTCATGGTTTTGCACTGAGGGGACGTGGAGGTCGATAGTGTATATAAGTCCAGCTTTGGACTGTAGGTGAAAGGTTCACATGCATCAGTGAGCCTTGCATGCCCATGACCTTGTCATTGATTCACCGGTTGTCCTTGTTCCTTGGTACTAACTACAGCTTCCTAGGAATACTCCACAAGATCTGCAGTAGCCATCACAATAAAGCCTTTGTCAACATGCCACAGATCCCATTAATTAATGCAATTATGCTCTTGAGTAGGACAGCAAAGTTTAAAGACCATTATGCAATAGTGGGTTTGTGGATGGTCAGAGGTCCACTAGTTCCATTATACCCACTAACTAAACTGCACCACCTGTTCTGTCAGACAGAAATACTGACCTCATGCTTTCTCATTTGCAGACCTCAACCGCCACTGTGGACATTCTGGTGACCGATGTCAATGATAATGACCCCATTTTTGATCCTCTACTGCCCCAGAATCTCACGGTTCAGGAGGAGCAGGCCAACGCTTTTGTGGGTCAAGTAAAGGTAAGCCTGAGTCTGCAGATGCTTCTTACATCTACACTGCGGAGTCTCGTTTGGTTTGGCCTTCCATGCATCCGCACTGCCCTTGCCCTCCTTTTCAAAGCAGCAAGTTTCTGTCAGACAGGATTTTTAATTAGTATCTTTTTACCCTTTTAATTGATTTAGGCTTGGCAGAAAGGGAGGCAGATGTGTATTTTCATTTTGTTCTTTCTTGTTTATGCTTTCCTGCCAACTACCTTGTGCATTTTCATCTTGTTTATTACAAATGTGGCTGATAATGCATCTGAGGTGCATTTAAATTCAGTCCATTAACTCCATGACACCATGACCATGAGAGCCAGTCACAAATGCATTTTAGGCAATTGTACAAAAATGTTGCCTAGGAAGAACTGAAGATAAGATCACACAACCATAGTGTCCATGCATCTTTCTTTCTCTCCATCGATCAGCCATAACACCACCTGCCCAATATTGTGTAGGTCCCAGTAACATTGACAAAACAGCTCTGACCACTGTGACACCTTTCTATTAAAACCAGAAGTAACTTGAGTTCCTCTTTGAGATACAACCAGGAAGGTTAACCTTCACTCACCATACACGTCAAGGACCACCAGTTAGCTCAGATCATTAAAGAGTATCTGATCTTTTAAAATGCCTGTCCTTCTTAGAACAAGGGGCCTAAAAATGAAAAAAAAAAAAAGAGGAAACTTTCTTATACTGGTAGAGTTGCTGATAGAGTGAGGCCTCTCGCCCAAGGCCCTGTGCCTCTCTGGCTGTCCCATGAGGTTGGTGTTACCAAATGCGCACTGGGCAGGTGGTTGGCACGGTGCCAGCCCCCTTGGTCTCCCTCTGGCGTCTTTTTGACATCTCGTCATGCTTCAGGTTCCTGCCCGCTATGCTGTGTATGATTTTCCAATTAAATAAATGTAATTTAAATAATTTGTCACCTTCAGGGACGACCTGTAATGAGCAGCTTTGTTAAGCTACAAGGAGTTGTAATTAGTGCTGTAGATTAATAGAGCTCTGCTTTGTCAGGAGAGAAATCATGGCATAATGTGGGCAGACATCTACTGAGGGCTTGAGGGATGTCTGTTCACTCAGCTCTGCTTTAACTATGGAGAAATGGCACTGGACACAAACAGAAACCTTTTAAGAGCATACCGATTTCTGGTGATCTCCTTAATTGACTTAATTTGGTGTGTGTGTGTGTGTGTGTGTGTGTGTGTGTGTGTGTGTGTGGGTGTGTGTGATGTGAG
>JBBIGC010000104.1:23758649-23775202 GCA_037576955.1 Lepidarchus adonis | reverse complement strand
TGTTTATTTACTGGCCGCCTCTGCATCTGGGTTCGAATTTAAATATCCGTGCTGGGCCCTCGCCAGCACATTACAGACATGTTGCAGTCATCAAATTCCAAATTATCTTATTTTTTATGGTACATTTACTCACTTTAAACATTTAACATGTTTTTAAGGTTCTATTGTGAGTAAAATATTGGTTTATTGGATAGATTTTGCAAATCATTACATTACACATTTGTTTACATTATCCAACTGTTAAATCTTATAACTGGTTGTGGCACCTTTTGCAGCAAGAACTGCAATCTAGTATTTGCAATAACTGGCAATGAGTCTTGCACATCACTGTATAGGAACCACACTGGAGGGTTCTCAAGAATGTACGACCTGTTTATGGTCATGCCAAAACATCTCAGTTGGACTTAAGTCCAGACCTTGACTAGGCCACTCCAAAACCTTAATTTAGTTATTTGAGACATTCAGAGATGAACTTTTCAGTTCTTTAAATATTGTTCTGGGTTCTTTTGTGACCTCCTGGATGAGTTGTTGAAACACCCTCTTGCACACATTGTAGCTGGTACGTTGGAAGATCCAGCTACTTTTCATCTTCAATGCTCTCACTGATGGAAGGAGGTTTTTGGTGGACACTTCAACAATTGCTAGATATTGGACGAAGCTGAAAGACACGGCCAAGTACAAAATGATCCACTACCCAGTACCAGTTTGCTGCCCGGTGGTTGGGGACCACAGCTTTAGATAATGGCATGATGTGTTGATTTTTGAGATCTCTTATCCTACTTCACTTTGTCAGACAGGTTCTATTTCAGTGATCTCTTGGTTGAACAGTCCTGGCAGAAATCAAGCCTGGAAGTGGCTAGTGAAATTGAACTCATCTTTTCATAAAATGTGGTTGATAACTGTTAATTCATGATTGACTAATGCAATTACATTTTTATATAGGATTATTATATAGCATTTTGAATTTACTTGAGATTTTTTTGTCTAATATTAAAATTTGTTGGATGATCTGTAATTTGAGTGTGAAATGTGCAAAAAAAAGAGAAATTGGGGGAAAATACTTTCACAGCACTATATAAGGATTGCGAAACAGGAGTTCATTATAATGTGAGAAAGAACAGAGCCAGGTGGGGGTGTGTCATACATAAAATCACTCTGAGACACTAGTGCCATCTAGTGTTATTTTTTCTCTCGTTTAAATAGTCACAGGACCAGGGGTGTCCAAAGTTTTGCGTGTCACAGTATTTTTGGAAAACACTGTGGGTTACTGACTAGAACTCACAGTTTGAAACACTATATACTGATTAGCACCTTCATTCGATACACCAACTTTGCATCAGCTTAGGGCCTGGATAGCTGAGTCGCTAGAGCATTAGACTTTTAATAAGAAGGGTCATGGTTTACGTCTCCATTCGCTTTGTGGGTAGTGTTAGCCTAGTGGTGGAACTTGCCCTGTTGATCAAAGGTTTACAGGTTCAAGTCCCTGCGCAGGTACCATTGAGATGGTGCTCCCTGGGTGATGTTGATTGCTGCCTGCTGCTCCACATGCGGATGGGTTATATGTGGAGGTCACATTTCGTTCACTAATCGCAGTGGTATCTTTGTGATTGGTCCAAGTCCCATCTCAGGGACTACTGAGGTTCCCTTGAGCAAGGTACCATCCTGCTACATAGCTGTCCACTGCTCATTGTGTGGATGGGTTAAATGCAGAAGTCACAGTTCTTTGTGGGTGTCTTTGCAAATAAATAGTCACTTTCACTCATCGTCCATTTCGTCATCATCTAGGCACACTTTGCACTCTACAGTTACGAACCACATACCATCTGTTTCACTGCATAATTTGGTGTCTACTTTTGCACCTTTCTTCAATTGTCAGGACCACCTCAGGACCACCAGTGAGCAGATGTCATCTGGGTGGTTATTCTCATATGGTGTGTGTTTTCTGTGTAGAGTGGAAACATTAATGCTGTTCTTTCCCTGATTCTCCTACTCTGAAACAGCAGGAAAAAAATGCTTTTTTCAGAAGAAGTCGTGCAATAAATTTTTATATAAAAAAAACCCACTGAATTCAGACCAACTATCTCAATCACTTCATGTTCATTTGATAAAAGAACCTAAGGACAGTCCACTGCTGCACTAAGAAATGTAACCTCTCTTATGGAAAGTGAAACCTATTCTCAGTTCTGGGCTGAAGCATTGAGTTTTCTGGGTCTGAGCCCAGAAATAAAAAGCATGTGCTGTCATCAGATGAATAAATGTTTCAGCTTGTTTTCGAGAAAGGAGGATGTCTCTGTGCCAAAGACAAAATGGACCGTCCAGACGATATATTATGGCATTGTATGGGAATGCATCAGTGCCCTTGGGCATAGATGACTTGCATATTTGTGATGGTACCATTGAAGCAGGGGTGTATACAGTGATTTTAGAGAGACATTTGCTGCCATCAAAGCAGTGTCTTCTCCTGGAAACTCCATGATTATTTTAACTAGACCAATCCAGGCATCATTCTGCATGAGTTACAACAGCATTGCTTCATGGACACAGATTACTTCCTGCCACCAGTCTTGACTGGCTGCCTATTAAATATATGACATATCATGAAGATGAGTATCTGCCAATGGTGGCCATGGACTGCTCAGTTGCTGAAGTCTTGTAACAAGCAAGAATGGACAAGACTTTTACTTGCAAAACTATACAAATGAGTACACTTAGTTTTTAAATGATTAAGTGTAATTAAAAGTAAAGGACATACTTCTGCCCCATTGCATCTAATTCTAACTTTGATGATTTTAATGTTCATACTAAATGCACTTATATGGTTTTTTTAATGGAAATCTTTTCTTTGTATTGTTTTAGTTAAAGGTTCAACAGTGCCAACAAATCACAGATTATTGTTTTCACTGCATTTCACAAAATGTTTTTCCAGAAATTGCTATAGTCCTGTATCTTTGGAAAATCATGAGCCCTGCCAGTTGTGTTTGTGTTTTACAGCCATATGTATTGTAGTGAACATAAAAAGCTTGCATAATGCTAAATTTTTATAAGTTAAGTGCGAAGCAAGCAGTGTTGTTTAACCAGATTTTTGGCAACTGACATTGCCAAAAATAGAAATGTAAAAGGAACATTTATTTCCATGGGTTGACCATTCAGGCTATAAAGCAAAACACTTATATAACAGACCCAGTGCTCCTCGAAACTCTACACAAGTAGTTTGGGCGTCACTGCCCAGAGTGTTGCAATTATCACAGGGACCACTGTTGCCTTCACCTTCCACATCTTTTCTAGATCTTCTCTCAGTCCTTGGTATTTTTTGAGCTTCTCTTGTTCCTTCTTCCTGTTACCATCACTTGGGATCACTACATCTACCACTACAGCCTTTTTCTCTGCTTGTTCACCACTACTATGTTCGGTTGGTTATCCATTACCCGTTTGTCAGTCTGTATGTGAAAGTCCTACAGGATCTTAGCTTGGTTATTCTCAACCATCTTTGGAGGTCGGTCCCATTTTGACCTTATCACTTTCAGCCCAAACTTGGCACAGATGTTCTTGTACACTATGCCAGTCACATGGTTATGTACGCCTTTCCTTTTAACATCTTGCACCCTGCTGTTATGTGCTGGATTGTCTCAGGGGCATCTTTACACAGCCTTCAACAGGGTTCCTGCCTTGTGTGGTAGAGCCCGGCCTCTATTGACCTTGTACTTGGAGCTTGTTCCTGTGCTGCCATGATTAGTACCTCTGTGCTGTCTTTCAGTGCAGCTTTGTCCAGCCACTGGTATGATCTGCTGGTGGTACGTGCCATGCAGAGGTTTGTCTTTTCATGATTGTTCTTGCTCCTCTTCCTTCTCTGGTTTCTATTGAGGTGTTACTATACTTTACTGAGGTGTTCACTAATCGCATCATCATTCAGGGCCATCTTCCTGATGTTTTCATGGATCTTTAATGTTTCATCCTGGATAGTGGCTCTGATGCTCACTAGTTCTTTACCTCCTTCTTTCTGCTGATCTGGCTGAGGCGGTTCAGGCCTGTGCAGAACAGAGAGGGAGAGGGCATCTCCTTGGTTAATCCCGCAATTGATGGTTACCTGTGTAATTGGTTTGAAATTGGCATCTATGGTTGAAAGTCCAATTGCATTCCTGATGAAGGCTATGAGAGTCCTGTTGATCTTGTATATTTTCAAGCATCCAGGATCCATGTGTGAGGCTTTGTGTCAAAGGCTATCTTGTAGTCAATCCAGGCAGTGCTCAGGTTGATATGTCTGCACTTACAGTCTTGGGTGACTGCTCTGTCTACCAGTAGCTGGTGTTTTGCTCCCCTAGTGTTACTACCAACTCCTTTCTGTCCCCTATTCATGTATTGAGCCATGTGCCTATTTATCTTAGCCACTATGATGCCTGACACAAGCTTCCATGTTGTGTGGAGTATGGTTATTGGTGCAATTGGTGCATCTGTGCTGCAAGTGCTTTTAGCTTCATGAGACAGTAGGTGTGGATCATGTCATGGCCTGGTCCTGTCCAGTTTTTCATGCTTGAGACTCTTTCTTGGATGCCTGCTAATGTGATGGTTACTGGGGCTTGTTCAGGGAGGTTGCTGAGGTCTGCTCTCAGATCATCAAGCCACTGTGCATTGTTGTTATGTGTTGCCTCTTTCTCCCATATGCTCTTCCAGAATTGATGTTCTCTGTTCTCATTTTAGTACCCTGCCACTGAGAGTGCACCTTGGATGGTTTAGTGGAGAACATCTGGTTTATTCTCCTGACTTCTATATCCCTGGTGTATATATAGGCTGTAAGTCTCAGCTATGTACAACTTGTTGTACTTATTAGGCATCCCTTTTTTCAACACATCTTTATGCACTTCTTAACATCTTAGCCTCTAACCTTATCTTCCATGGAGGGCCACTGTAGCATTTAGATCTTCTAGGAGACGTTCATATTGTACTGCAGTTATTCTTGGTAATTAATGTGGAAAGGTCCAGGCTTAGTCATTCCTATGCTGCTCTTGTATTCAGTCTACAAAGGCTTGTTTCCCAATCTCAGTGTATTGGAATAATGATATCTCCCCTCTGACCTTTTGTCCTGGTTCCCCCTTGCCGTATCATTTGTGTTGTACCTCAAGTTGTAATAGCAGTTTATCTGTTAATCTTGATGTTGGGTATTGAAGAATACCCTTGTTGTTCCACTTATTGCCAGATTGTCCCCAACATCATGCACAGACCTTGTTAATCTGGGCAGCATCTGAGCCAGCATGTATGTATGGTTCTCATATCTGAGGTAGGCATAGTGTAGCGTAAGGAGGTCTTGCTTAAGGACTAAGGCCATTTCTGCCTCTTTCTTATGGTGGAGTCATGTACACTGACCTTAACTGAGGCAAGGGAGGCCTAAAGCTCTTTGGATATTGCTGTGGGGTATTTTGTGACCTCTTGGATGAGTCGTAGCTGCGCTCTTAGGGTAATTTTGGTCAGTCGGCCATTCCTCCATGTTTTTGCTATTTGTGGATAATGGCTCTCACTGTGGTTTGCTGGATTCCCAAAGCTTTAGAAATGGCTTTATAACCTTTATCAGACTGATAGATCATAATTATTTCTTTTTCATTTGTTCCTGAATTTCTTTGGATCTCGGCATGATGTCTAGCTTTTGAGGATCTTTTTGTCTAAAACGTTAAAATCAGTCATTCAGTCAAAGTCATTCATGAATATGCAACAAAAACAATTTTACTTCAGTACATACAGCCAATAAACTTTAGTAAGGGCTAAGCTGTGAAACAGCTTAAAAACCTCCTTCTTGCTTGAACTGTAAACTACAGAGGCAGAGCTTCAGGATCTGATTAGTTTTGTTAGTTTTGCTGTTTGTTTTCCTTTGAAACTGTGTTTTTTAGTATACTGGTGTTTTTAAAGTATAAAAATTTAAATGCAGTATAAGTACATTAATAAGTGTGTACAAGCTATAAAAATCAAAGATGATTTCAAAATGATTTATTACTTATAACTTTCTAATATATTTGAAATGCTGATTAAATAACCATGTTATTATATATGTTATTATATTAAACAATACAAAATAGTAATATGACAAGTGGTTTCAAATTAACAGATGTGTCTATGTGTGTGTATGTAATTTGCAGGCTGTGGATAAAGACACAGGGAACTACAGTGTCATGCAGTACCACCTCATCATCCCCCCAACAGTGGATGGAAAAGACAGCTTCGTGATTGAACCATACACAGGGGTCATTAAGACTGCTATCATGTACAGGAACATGCGCCGCTCATACTTCAGATTTGATGTCATAGCTACGGATGACTATGGATATGGTCTCAGCAACAGTGCACAAGTGGTGGTAAGTGAGGCAGAGAGAAAAAGATGGCAGAACAAAGTCACTGGGACAGAGAGAACAAAAGAGAGAGTGAGTGTGACAGTGTACTGTAACAAGTGGCTTTGTGGGTAATTTTATTTCCTCACAAGTTCTACATTGCTGTAGGTTTAGGTGATCTTTCCTGTCCAGATTAATCCTAGGTTAAAAAATCTCATACAACCTCGTACCTACTACAACTAAATAATCGAAACCAGTTAGGGCTGCGCAAAATAAATCATCACATGTTACTTTAAAGTATTATTCAACTATTTGATTAATATTATTTCAATATTACTCAGTAGTATTCTTAAACATTGAGTTGCAGATTTATTGTAGAAGTAAATATCTCTTGTAAATATCACTTGAAATTCTCTTTACATATCCATGGCAATGAATAAGTGAAATGCTTTCAACAAAATTGGCATATGGAACCTGTCTAATAATTAAATTTGTGCCGTTGCCAATGTTTTTTTTTAAATTTGCTGATTTTCACAGAATTTCCTAACATGCCAGCACTGCCACTGGCACAGAGTTATGAGAATGGGACCCAAATGCTAGCAATAAAATAAGAACACATGCCCATGCACCCAACCCGACTTTGAACTCATAACCCTCAGCTGGAGGGCTGAAGGCATTACCCCAAAGACTGAGTATGTGTGTGCTCTTGGAGGGATGGAAAGGAAAAAAGAGGTTGAAGATAAAAACAGAGAGTTTGCGTTAGCCAGCCGCTAACATGTTTGCACAAAGTGCTTTTAATACTGACATGCTGGAATAGTGAGGTGGAAAATCGATGTGGGTAAAGATGGGCAGATTTTAGGTTACTGGATCACACTTGTAGAATGTCCTGACAGACGGGATCCTGGGGAACTGCACATCGTACAAGCGTGTTCACACTGATGGCTCCCGGATCATGGGAATCCGCTGAGGGGAACTTTTGGCACGTTAAGGCTCCCAGTGTGTCCCTCAGCATGACTGACATCCACAGAGGCTCACAGTGCCTACTCAAAGGTGGACTCCTACCACAGAGACCCATGAATGCAGACACGTTAAAACCCAGCAAGGGATTTAAAAGATGGACTGAGGCCCACAGGATAAACCCAAGAACCGTTTTACCAATATTTACTGCTTGACACTACACACCTCACACCTAGTATACTGAACCAGACTTGCCTGTGATGTTTCTGACACTGTATGACATACCATTATTCAGTCTGGGGTTTCCTAAAAGGAATTTGATGAATTATACTAAGAAATATTGAAAAAAAGACACTTTGATGTAATGTAGTCAGTGTACAACTTGTATAACAGTGTTTACTGTCCCCTCAAAATAACTCAACCCTTTCAAATGTTCTATATTTTTACATGTGACCTAAAACATCTTGTTTTTCAAACAAGTCCTAAACCTAGATGAAGAAAACATAGTTAAACAAATGAAACAAAAATTATTATGTTTGGTCATATATTTATTCCAAAAAAGGATCCAATAACATATCTGTGCATAGATTATTATATAATTTGGTGAAATGAGAGCCAGGCCTTTTTTACATCAATGAGATGATAATCAGGTGTAAATATCAGGAGACCCTGTTTTATTTGGTCATATATGTATTGAAAAAATGATCTAATAACATTTGGTAATGGAAGCTGTGCTTTCAGGATCTTGTGCAACCAACTTGTTCAGCAAAAACTGCAACTAAAAATAAGCGGTAACTGTTGATCAATTCACTTCAAAACTTTATTTATATGGTACTTTTTACGACCAACAATTCCAGGTCTAAGCCCCTAATGAGCAAGCCCAAAGCAACGGAAACAAGAAAAAACTCCCTTGGCAGGAGGAAGAAGTCTTGGGAGAAGATGAGGGACCCATCTTCTGACCCATATGGATAGAAATATAAATAGGGGGTAAAACAGGGAAAAGATGAAAGAAAACAAAGAGATAAAAATGTTTTATAAAGTTTATAAAGATGGCCCTAGTTAAGTCATAGGTCTCAAACTCCAGTCAAGGGCCGGTGTCCACCACCGTTTGGCAGCTTCCCTCTAACAGGTGAGTTGAACCAGGTGTGTTTAATGAAGGAGATCATTAACTGTTCTAGACCCCAGTCCTCCATGAGTTCAGGTGTGTAGCTTTTTTGGCTACGTACAGGAGTGTTAAGAGTGATAGCAGATGATGCAGAAAGGGACTGAGCAGCTCATAGTGTACTTGGCTAGGAATCCCACTGATAGTAGATCAGACAACAGGAAGAGCCACAGTTTCCTAGTGTGAAAGAGGGCCGTATTAATGGTGGATCCAGCTGAATTTATGGGCAGCAGCTCCCCTCAGGGAAGACAGTAAGAAGAGAAAGATAAAAATAGAGTTAGTGTTGTATCAGTTATGGGTATGGAATATAAGCATAATGATTTTGTATGACTCTTGCAGACTTTGCTATAGCCTATAGCAAACACATACATTTTTCTTCAAGTCTCTATGAAGTCCATGAAGTCCCAGCTCTGTGCCACCATCTATCAGAGACATTTCATTACCAACCTACTGGCTAAACAAGTAATATTTTTCCAGATCTTGGGAGTTATATAAGAAAAGGCTCTTACCCCTGCTATGCTTTTCAGGATTCTGGGAACTGGTAAATAGCCAGCATCTTCTGATTTAAGAGTGCTGGTGTAAAATGGCCTTGTAGTGCTTTATATTTTAAATAGTAACATTTTGAAATTAATATGAAATTTAATTGGAACCGAATATAAGTTTAATAATTAGGCTGACATGAGCAAATTTCCTGATTTAGCTGCTGTAATTAAATTGAAGCCTATTAGCAGTAATAATCTAGTCTTGGGTTGTAAAAGCATTAACTAATTTTTCCACAACACTGTTTCTTAATTTAGTAATATTTCAAAGAGACACCGGACTGTCGCTTTTGCTGAAGCTCCTAAAGGGTTAACTAATTTCAGGTCATAGAATCACCTATGACAAAAGCACCTTTAACAAGCTTCTCAGCAGATATTTCACTGAGTGGGGCAAACCTGTTTGACATGCAAATGGGAAGAGGAAAGTTTTGTTGGCGTGAGGAAACCTCAATCAGAGCTTTCCAGTGATGGCGACCCACTAACCTAAAAGCTATCTATGCCTAAGGCACCCATAGAAACTAGCACTGAGCATGATTCTAGCTTTTTAGCCATAATTAGCTTCCAGATGCTGGCCTCGGCACTTATCACAGGCAACTTTTATTAAAGTAGAGAAGGAGAAAGAAGAATAGCTAAATGTACCACAATGTAAGCCAATGAAAGGCTCCCTTGGACCCATCATACTAATACTCCCATTTGGAAGTTGGTATTTTGTGCAGGTTGAGTCTTTCAGAAAAACGTTCATATATCGCGACAGAAATGAGTAATTATGTGTTACACTCATATAACTGTTTTAAGCCATTTCATACCTTTTAGGGAACAAATTCTGTTAAAACACGGAGGTAGAAAGTGAAAGCTCAGAGGCGCGTGCCCGTGAAAGTTGAGCCGGGGGGAGAGGGGGTTACTATTGGCGACCGGCATGTATTTGTCGCGACATCTCTTCAAACTCAGTGTTTATTGTAAACAGGCGTCAATAAGAGACGGGCTATTATTAGAAAATATACAGTAACAAAATTTCAGAGTTGCTTATATTGCGACAATTACATAGGTTTTGTTTTCCCTCTATCACTTCCTTTTCTTTTCTAAACATGTAGATCTCTAATCATTTTTGTTCATAATTATCTCATTTTCAAAGTTGGAAGCCCTTAAGCCCTTAAAATAACATATTTACTTTACTAAACACTGTCCTTTAAAAACCTGAACACTCTAATGAAGGTCATTGATTTTGGGAGCTAAATGTGCTGATACCATTGGAACTGAATCAATGAATCAATCAAATGAATCAATCTTCTGCTGAAGTTTAGTTCCAGGGCTCTGGTTTGTCATTTTAAATGAATGTGCATTTATTAACTGACCACTGGCAGGCATTGGAATGTCCTGTGGGTGAACATGCATGGTCGATTAAACACCAAGGCATTGAGCAACCAGTTCTGTTAACTGCTGCTTAATGGAGCAAGAATTGAAGACAGCAGAACTCAGTCCTAGATAAGAGTATGCCCATTCTATTTGGCCTGGATTTAGGCCTCAGAAGCAAAATAGACAAAAAAAGAATGGATTGACAGAGCCTCTATATTAGCCACTATTAAATGAGCAGATGAGAGTGTATTAGGAAGCCTAATAGTGTTGAAGTAGTCCCTTAAAAAAACTTATTAGAAATGACTAATTACTTCTCCCAAACATTAATAGGATTTACTCATACTGTGTCTTCCACATACCTATACCAACTAAAAAATCACATTAATGATTAATGAAATTAATCACATTATTTAGTAAGAAACTTTAAAGCACAGTAAATATCAATCCAAAGGCCAGTCACTATCTTTGCCTCTGTTTCCAACACGGTGAGTTATGCTTGGTTAAATTTATGATTGATAAATGCGGTTTGAAAACCTAGATCTAGCAAATGTGAAGCTTATGTGAAGCTTCAGCTTTCTGAATAAGAAATGAATCTGGGCTGTTTGTGTTGTTGGGGCAGCATAAGAATTGTTCTTAATTTGCTGTATATCATCAGAATTACACTTCTCACAATAAGTTAGTTATATTGTTATTTACATGAGTGCTTTTCCTATTTGTTCTGAATTTTAATGAAATATGTAAAAGTTTCCTTTGATATTACTAATAATGTATGAGAAGAAACATCATTTTCATTAGTTTAATATTTATTACCCCAAAAATTTAGATAATAACATGGATAGCCCCAAATAATAAAAATTGAATGTCAGTAGTAGGTGTTTCCACCATTTGCTGCAATAACAGCTTGACAGTGACATCTCAAGTGCTACCCGCAGTTCTGCCAGGTCACGTGGGGGTGGAGTATGATCATGCAGTCTCTGCTTCAACTGGTCCCAGACGTGCTCTATGGGGTTCAGGTCAGGGGACGTTGATGGTCATACCATATGAGTCACTCCAGCTTCCTGAAGTCGAGCTGTGACAATTCTGCCATGATGTGGTGGAGCATTATCATCCATGAACAGAAAGTTGGGGGTGTGCTGGTGGAAATGGGGGATGATGATGGGTTCTATGATGTCTCTGAGGTAAGAACGTGCAGTGACTGAGTCATGTACAATCACCAAATCTGTTTTGCGCTGACTGATGATGTCCAGACTGCTGCACCTCCTCCACCAAAGCTAAACCTGGGGACCATGTTGACCTCAGCGTATCGCTCACTTCGCCTTCTCCAACATTGCTGACGACCATCATTTCTGTGCAAGGTGACCTGACACTCATCAGTGAACAGGACGGTAGACCACTGCTGCACTGTCCAGGTCACATGGTCTTGTGCGTTCACACCAGTGTCTTGGTGTCACCTGCAACGGTCGTCTGGCATTCAAGCCAAATCGGTGGAGTTGGTTGTGAATGGTTTGTCTGGAAACACTAGTTCCCCTCACATCTTGTAAACGGGTCTGCAGCTGCGTGGCAGTTGCATAACAATGTCTGAGTGCATAGGTCCTCAGGTACTGGTCATCGTTGTGGTCTGTCACTCATGGGGCTTCACTCCTGGGTCTGTCATGAACTCTGCCAGTAGTTCTGTGTCTTGATGCAAATCTGCTGATGACACTTTGAGATGCACCATGTTCACGAGCAACACAACCCTCAAATCTTGTCAATATAAATGTGTTTACAACCTCACCTAATCAGAGTTTACATTAAAAAACAGCTTTAAGTAGAATTTATTTCCAGGTGTCTGTTTTCAAACTTGTTAAGAGCAGTGTATTTATATTAACTTTTAAATGATGTTTATTGTGATCTGTGTATATATTAAAGTGTACTGTAGTAGCAAAATAATGAGCAGTAATTAATTCCTTTTTAGTAAGTAAATAATCCCATTGTAGAGAAGTTATTTGTAATTTGTTACTACCCAAACAAACAGACATAAAATGAATGTTGTTAAATGAAAATGTATTGCTGTAAGCTAGAGGGCATCTTCTATTTAAAAAATGCTTTTATGCTTTTTTATGTTTTCTTAAGCATGTTTTCAAAAAACTAATCAATGTAATTATGCATGTGTATGTAAAAAAGTAAGTAATATGAAAATAATGATCATACATATGCAATGATTGCTTTTCCTATCAAGTAAAGGCACTTTGAATATATGTAGCCAAGTGCTGCAGAATATTATTCCAAAAATATCCCCAAATTACAAAAGTAATATTAATATATATAGTAATATTATAATATCAATGGAAAATGAATAGCAAGAAACCTCAGATGGCAGAAGAAGTTAAGGTTTCCTCCAGTTTTTGATAGCCAGTGTGCAATATGTTCTCTTGTGCAAACAAATTCAATGAATTAACCAATTCACCTTTCACTGCACTTCCCAGGTGTCTGTGGTCAACCAGCTTGACATGCAGGTGGTGGTGTCCAATGTGCCCCCCACTGTGGTGGAGCAAAATAAGGAGCAGCTGATTGGGTAATGACCCCTACACCACACACACACACACACACACACACACTTCTGCCACTCACCCAGACAAAGATTAATGGCTCAAGTTATTACTCTCCCTCAAATGAAGTCGTTTCAGTCAGCCAAGGGCAGCTTGACGTTGGAAATAAAGGAGTGGGAGTGCTCTGGACCCTCAGGGTGTGTGGGTGTGGCACAAAGGTTTGCTTGGGAGAGTGAATCAGTGGGCTGTTTGATTCTATCAGGCCTCCTGCTGCGGGCCAGCTTCTTGAAGAGTGCAAAAAAAGACTGCCGGGTTCAAAGAGAATGATCAGGGAGAAAATGTCTGTTCTGCTAATGGCTACAGGCTAAGCACTTAGCACCCCTGGAACATGATCGGTATGTGTTCAGTTTTGGCAGTTATCCAGGCGAAGCTGAGGCAAGGCACTTGCTCTACCAGCAAGATTCAGTACTAGTCAAAAATTTGAAACAATGAATCAATGTAACAACCCGGAAAACTGGGATTTTTCATTAAATGCAATTAAAACAAAAATGTGTGATATGTAAATTCTATTAAATATTTATTTAAGTGATAAAAGTTCAAGAAAAACTATATAGTGTTTTAATTGAATAATTATATATTATATATAAAATATATTTTGTAAATATAAACACATTTATAAATTGATGCCTGCAACACTAAAATATAGTTGGGACAGAGGTGTTTTGCTAATGTGTTACTTTATGTGTTACTAATGTGTACCTTTCTTTTAATTACATTATTTAATCTTTTGAGAACAGAGGAGACAAACTGTTGCAGTTCTGCAAGTGTAATTTTGGCCCATTCTTACTTTCTGACTAGCTGTTCAATCATCCATGGTGGCTGTTGTCTGATTATCTTCTTCGGGGTGCTCCATACATTTCCAATAGTTGACAAATCTGCTAGCAAGGCAGTCAAGCACATACGCTACATGTCTACAAAGCAGCACTGTTGTAGAGCATGAAGAAGGAGGTCTGGCATTATCTTGCTGAAATTACCATGGACTTTCCAGGAAAAGATGCCACTACTATGCTCAGAAAGATTCACCACCCACATAATGACTGCTTACTGATGCACCTGTGGGGGTCCTGACCAGTAGTGAATAAATTAAATGGGGCTAACAAATGATGTAGACAAACGAATGTACTGCAGTCTGTAACTGTAAACTACAAAGAATCATGAGTGTAGATCCAGGGAAAATGTGCCTATTGAAGTGACTGGTCGGTGCACATAAGATGCACCATGCTGCCCTTACTGTTCAATTACTGGGATGGTTTCAGAGCAAATAAGCACACACATTCAGAGCAAAATTCAGATAAAAGATTACTTTATTTATATAACTTATAATTAATAAAACATTAAAAGATGACAATGAAAGACTGTCAGTGTATTTGTACATTTGTTGTTTTTCATGGTAGATTCTGATGACCTTTTGACTTGGATTGGTTAGATTGTACAACTCTTTACAAAATCTATAGGAAGGAAAAGATAAATTAAAAGCTGTTTTTTTTTTCACCTCAATATTAATGTCAAATCTCCTTCTAAAACTCCTATGAGTACATCAGTTATTTACATGATGTTTTTTTCAAAACGAAAAATGCAAATGTAAAAACAAGTATTTTTTCTGCTTTATGTTTTGAATGCTGATTTATGAAATAATCAAATCATTATGCTTTTTGTGGTTTGTGGAATCGACCCCCCCCTCCCCCGCGTGGCCCTAATTTTTTGTTTTGTGCATATGTACCTTGATGTTTTTATTTATATTTATGTATTTGTCAAATTGTCTTATGCAAAACAACTTACAACAGCAAGTGTAGGGTTTCTTTTTGGTGTAGCTTACGCAGGGTGGCATATCAAACTACTGTCTTCTCCATGGAGGTCAATGCTGTTGCCCACTGTGCTTCAAGGCTATGTTCACATAACAGAGCTGAGGTAACACAAATCGAATCACCCCTCCTCCTCCTCCCCCACCCCACCCCCATTTGATCAACTGTCCTTTTTACTCGGTATGTCACAGTCCTAGGATTCTTCCTCCATTGTTTCAGTGCTGCGTAACTTAGCTGGTGCACATTTCCTGTTCACAGGAAATCTATTGATCCAGTCTCTTTGCTATTATATGCCACCCAACACACACACTCAGACACAGCACAACTGAGCCGTAGGAACATAAGGAGATCCCTCCCTCTGCCCCCACCCCAACCATGATAGAAGAGCCATCCACAGCGCAGCAGGTAATTGGCTGAGTATCGCTGTCTGCTCAGAGATGATAGCCCACGGCCGGTGCAGACACACACCGGGAGACAAGGACCTAGGCAGTGATAGTGTCTTTCTCGCTTCATTGCTGTCTTTTCTAGTTTTCTGTCTGAGCTCCTCTCAGGTCAACTTCCAACCGCTTTGGTTTCATGGAGCTCCACAGACTCTGTCACTACAGACTCACAGATCACAGCTGTAACAGGATTTCATGGAACAGATGTGTTGGGACAAGGAATGGCTTATGTGTTGTTTCAAGGTTCTGATATCTTCACTCTGGCTGCAGTGGATGAAAAATTATTTTATATGTTTCCCTGGATTAAATACATGTCTGATACAAGGCCATGCCAGTGTAGTGTTTGTCATATAATCTGGGACAAAGGTCAACAGCAGTTAAATGGTGATGATAAAATGGGAGCCCTTCACACTAATAATCCCACAAATAACAGATAAGGGTCACTGTGCAGGTCAGTGTACCTCCATACTTGAAGATGAGCACCACTGTCATTGGTACAGATTAAGTTGTAGAGCCGTCAATGATTTTGTTTCTGTCGTTTTCTTTGCAGCATTCTTGAACGCTATGTGCAGGACCAGATTCCAGGTGCCAAAGTGGTGGTAGATTCCATCGGGCCACGACGATATGGAGACACGTATGAGCAGGAAGATTATACCAAATCTGACCTCATGGTTTATGCCATTGACCCCTTGACCAACAGGGCTCTCTCCAGACAGGAACTTTTCAAGTGAGTCATTGTTTTCCTGTGTTAATGCTTTATCAAAAGAGTCGTTTTGCCTTAATCCTTAATAAGAATGGCTCTAACATTGCTTTAGTCAGTCAGTTAAACAGGGCTGTGCTCAAAAAATCAATTCAGCAAAATACCCTGTACTACTTGTAGACAATACACACATTGATACATACAATGCAGTATGGATATTGGCAGTTAAAGAACTTTTTTTGACAACTTGTCCAGCATTTTGAAAACAAAACATCCCTTATGGTTTAATGCACAATACAGTTTTGTGGTGCCAGCAAATAATGTAGTCTGAATGTTAGAAACATTGAACAAGTGGCCCTGAACTTTTATGTAAAATAAGGTTTGTGACAATCAGTAGGTGTAGGTATACGGTACATCATGCAAACAACACAGCTAACTAACAACACGGCTAACTAACAGCATGGCCTACTAACAACACTGCTGACTAACAACAAGGCCGACTAACAGCATGGCCGACTAACAGCACGGCCGACTAACAACAAGGCCGACTAACAGCACGGCCGACTAACAACAAGGCCGACTAACAGCACGACCGACTAACAACAAGGCCGACTAACAGCACGACCGACTAACAACAAGGCCGACTAACAGCACGGCCGACTAACAACAAGGCCGACTAACAGCACGACCGACTAACAACA
>JBBIGC010000104.1:23707714-23749839 GCA_037576955.1 Lepidarchus adonis | reverse complement strand
GCAGTGGGCCCTGGAAAAACCCATATACTGGACTGAAATATATATCTATTCATCCAACGCCTGTAAATGTTCTAAATGTTTTAGTTTATAGTAAAATTAACTCGTAGTGACATTATAAGGGGGCATTTGATCACCAATGCCTCCTCTCACTGGCTGACAGACAGACAGACAGACAGCAGGCCCCCTTACAAACACAAGTACACTATCGTTGCCATCACCATTATCCTTTGGCTGTTCCATACCTATATGTAAAAATATTCAACATTTTATCATCTTTTTTTCTTTCTGTCATTTCTTCCCTATCTTGGATATCAGGCCTAAGTAAGTACATCTTATTGCTCTTAACGTTAGCTGTCCAAAGTATGTGCTGCGTAGTGCTGCTGTTTGATTGCTAGATGTGAGCACTTAAAGCTTTTTCTTTATGCTGCACCCTTAATGAGATACATGCTCCCTTACATGCAGTAGTAGACCTTTGCTTAATCTGCATAGATCCGATTGTACTGTCATTGGATTCCTTGGATGTTGGATACACATCAATGGATCTGGACACTTCAATGTATTGTAGGACACATGATGGATACAAGCAACTGCAGTTCCTTTAGTTCCTTTATCACCTAGCAGGTTTCTCCCACCTACTGTCCCGTCCTTGCCAGCCCCTTCCTCTCTTCAGTCTTTTAACTCTGTCTTCTTGTGCCATTATGATGAGTGCAGGAATAAACGGTGCGTCCTGGAGGAGGGTGATCGGCAACGGCTCATCAGTACATTTGCTTCACGCGCCATCGCAGCACACAAGCAGTCCACAGCTAACGGTATTCTGCTCAACAACCTCCCCAGGTCTGAGAGCAACATTACCTTCCTGTCTGATGAGAACCCTCTGACCACCACCAACCCACTGTACCATGACGATGGCAACACCAGCAGCCCAGAGCATCTGGGAAAGTCTCAATGGCACCGGGACTTACTGAGTTTGCACTCACCTGGCATCAAAGGTCTGAAAAGCTTGCGATTTCCGTCCAGTCGATCCGGCCATTCATGGACATTGCCCTCCAGGCTGCGCAAGAGGGAGGCCAGCGAGGGCCTGCGAAGCCGGCAAGTGGTGATGGATCCTGTGCAATGGGAGCTGCAGCTTTTAAAGATGGAGCTGAAAGATAGCAGGGAGCATCTGGATGCTTTTGACAACCTAACAATCCAAGGACTTGAGCCCAAACTGTCTGTAAAGGAGCAGGCCCGGCAATTTGAGCAGCAGGCCCGGCAGGAGATGAGGCAAAAGCAGGGACGCGAGTCTCGAGGCTCCTTGTCTTCAGACTACTTCCTCTCTGCAACAGAGGCAGGGCAGTGTATTGCCATAGGTATAGGGAAGGATGGTGGTCCGCCAGCTATTATAATCACCCAGAGTGATGGTACACCACCCCCAAGTCATAAGCCTACGCCCCCGGGCTTACGCAAATATGGCAGCCTATCCGCCTACATTGGCGAAGAGGCCTATGAGGTAAATGTAGAGATTATCCCGGATCCTCCTGATGTTCCTGCACCTCCACCACCACCAACCTCACCACCCCCAAATTCTCCTGCTTGCCCATCTCCCCCAACTAGTCCGCTTCCTCAGTCTGTCACATTACCACCTCTCCCCAGCCCTCCACCCCCTCCCCCCAGCCCTCCACCCCCTCCCCCTCTCCCTCCTCCAACTTCCCCCTCTGCTCAAATTGCCTCCGCATTTGTCCTGCCTCCTTTGCCCTCAGTTTCATCCTTACGACCGGTGTCCTTACGTCCCCCACCACCTCCCCTACCAGCAGAGCCCAAACCTCCCAAGAAAGAACTCAAGGGGATCCTTAAGAATATCCAGAACATAGCAGACATAGAGAAATCCGTTGCCAACATGTACAGTCAAATAGACAAAAAGCAGCCGCCGGCAAAGGCAGCACAGAAACCACAGGTGACAGTGGAGTCGGAGACCGGTGAACCAGAGGTGGAACCCGTGGATGAGGCAGAGAAGCCCAGCAACCCAAACATGGACTCCCTTGTTGAAGAGCTTGAGAAACGATTCCCCTCTCAATCCACTATCCTGTGACACTCTCATTTTACTTTACATCTCACTTTACTTCCCATTTCTCAGTGACTTATTTGATATCCTCATGTTTGTTGTATTGTTTTTACTCAACACATTTTTATCATTGTGTTTTCACTGTCAAATTAGAAGTCCTTTGTTCAGGATTGAACATTTAACCAGTTCAGACAGGCAAAACTGCTGACGTAAATATTTGTATTTTTAATTTTGAGTAGATAAAGCAATTAGATTATGGAATGTGTGTGAAAGCTGAATGAGCCATTTGCTACCTTACCAAATGTGTTTTTATATCAGAAAAGTACACTATATGTCCTAAAGTTGGTAGACACCTGCTCAGCCAATATTTCTTATGAAATCAAGGGTATCGATAGCCATTTTGTTCCCACTTTACAAGTTACAAGTTTTTAAACTAGATGTTGGAAAATGACTGTGGGGAATGTTATTGCATTTAGAGGATTAGTGAAGTCAGGTACTGGTTGTAGAGGATTAGTACTTTTCACAAATGTCATTTTGCCTCATTCCAAAGGTATCCAATGCATGATCACTCCAGGGAAAGCGGTTTTATTTCTGTGCTATGCTAGGTGGCTTTATACCCATCTAGCTGGCATTGACTATGGTGACCCTAGGCTCATGTGTGGTTGTCAAAGATCATCTCTTTCTATTGGCGGTGCTTTTATATAAAGATTATACAAGCTGTGACTGCATGCATTTGAAAACCTGTGGAAGCAATGGGTGCGATTTAAAACAGCTCAAATTTGAAGGCATGTCAGGTACTTTTGGACGTGTACTTTGTTGGACTTTTCTTATACACATGCTCGTGAAAATTGGGCTCTACTTTAGTCTTGCTGCACTGAATAAATGTCCTCCATAAAGCTTTGCACTGAGTACATTGCATGCTCTATCCTCAAACCCTTCTCCCATTTCTCTCTCTCTTTATCTCTCTCCCTTTCTATTTCTCTTTCTTTTACTCACTTCTTTCACACATACACACATGCAAACACACAATTTCTTTTTAGTGTTAGCAGAGCCTGTACAGGTTTGCACCCTCATGCATTATGTAAAGGTCTTCAGAACAAAGTCATATGGCTCACATACAGGCTGCAAAACTTCACACTCTCACTACTTTCATGCTAGGTAAGAAAAGGTAAAACCCATCCCACCATTTTGAAAGACAAAGTGGCTACTGCCGGCTGAAGCTGTACTTCAGAAGATGACAATTACTCACAGTATCCTACTATTCATTTAATTTTTTCTTATGTGCCCCTATTACACAACAATGTGACTACCTTCAAGAAAACACTCCCAAGTCTGTCTGTTTTTTGCCTGTCCAAAAAAAACAACACTGAATGACTGAAGAGACACTGAGGTGAAGGGAAACTAATGTTAAGCTCTATGTTAAATGCCTGCAATGCTCCATGACTCTGCACATCTTAGCTGATAAAGGTTCTAATGGGCTTGACAAGACTGAATGTGAGTTGTTTTAATTATGGGCCTAATCAATCACAGATCTGGCCTTGTGGCCCCTGTCTCGTCTTTCAAATGGCTACTTGCCTCATTTTATTCAGCCATGGTCTTTTTAATCCCGACTTTAATTAGCGATCTGTTAATGGATGGGTCCTGCATCATCATAGAAGATTATCATCGGCTTTTGTGGAAGTCTTCTATTACTACTGACTACAGCTCAGGTTTGGTCGAGTTAAGGTCAAGATTTTCCCCTACATTTTCATCTGCTTTCACTTTTAAGTGATAAATATGAAGTTTTAGGATTAAACAGGTGAAGATACACCTTATTAAAGGCTATCAGCAATGCACTGAAAGGAAATTGCATTACAGAAAGTTTATACAGGCAAAAAGGTTCAATATATTGCACTCTCTTCATTATTTAAGTAGATTTTTCCAATAATTCCAACAAGATATGACTAGGACCTGGCATACTTGCAGTATGGGGGAGCAAACAATGGGCACCTTGCTTTTCAAAAGAATAGGAACTTTGAGTACCACTTTACAACACAACAATCCTCATACAACTTTTATAAGAGGTTTATAATTACTTTACTGTGTAATGGTTAATTATTCTGATATAAGAAGCTTTAAAAGCATTTATATAACACAAAAATAAAAAAGCAATGTTGAGGTACGTAGTCATCTGTCTCCATGTGTATTGTGCCACATCAATGTCAAACCAAGTAGTGGCAATGGCTTTGATTAGCTTTTCTTTTAACAAGGATATGTTACACTAAACGCTATAGTTGCAACAGTAACAACCTCTGCTCTTCTGCAAAGGCCTTGTGCTAGATATTGGGACACTACTTTGAGGA
Organism: Lepidarchus adonis; assembly: GCA_037576955.1. Taxonomy (NCBI): domain Eukaryota; kingdom Metazoa; phylum Chordata; class Actinopteri; order Characiformes; family Lepidarchidae; genus Lepidarchus; species Lepidarchus adonis. Next base: position 23,745,456 of record JBBIGC010000104.1, on the reverse strand, counting down.
TCTGATCGTGCTCAGCCACATAGAGCTTTGGGCAAGTCAACTACTGGCATTGAATCACTATTTTTGGATCAAGAACTCCACTCCTATATATCCAATATAAGGTATTCAGTGGTCGACCTTCACTCCAGAGGATGCCGTTTTGCTTCCCAACAAAGCTTTAAACCTTCTAACTGTACACATGCCTTGAGTGTAACTGACAGCCTGTGTCTACCAGATTATAAGGCATGTCTAGGTACCTTTGGACATACAGTGTGCATTATTTAATAGCTAGGAATTAACAATGGTGACTGATGTTCTTTAGGCAGACACAGTAGATGCTTACAGGGAAATTGCCTTGTGCATCCCAGTGGTGATTATTTATGCCTTTGGCCATTCACTCTTATGTGGGTTACTGGCCTGGACATTTTCTCTCACACACATACACACACGTGCACATACATACACCCAAACATGTGAGATGATCAGAGAGAGAACTCCCAGAGAGAAGTCCTCCAAAAGTGAGAAATGAGAACAACGTCTTGTGTCTGTTGATCAGCCGCACGATTCTCATTCTTTAAAGTAGCCTCACAGACTCAGAGAGTTGCTTTCTGTGTCTTATTTCCTCCCTCGACCCTTCCTCCTCTCCAGCCTTCAGTGGTTAGATGAATTTCCTTGCAGATCTTTTTCTTTGAGGTCTGTCGCATATCGCATTTTCGTTGAGGTCATGGAATCTGAGAATTTGCAACATGCCACTGGAAGTAAATCTCTTCCATCACGCACATACATAGGAGCACTATGTCCTTGCAGTGGCATAATGCTTTACATCACTCTTTATCAGATCTGGCAGGTATGTTGTTCTTTCACTCTCTGAATGAAGTGGAGGTAAATCAAAGCTCCAGGTTTAAGTTTGTAGGATATACTTTCCACAGAAACGATGTATGCAAGGTGGCTGAAACACAAACTGTGAATGAAGTAGTGCAGAAAAGGCACCAACACTAGAGAGAAGGCCATGTATGCAAGATATTACCAAGAGCCAACACATTGACACCTCCCAACTACCAATCAAATGTGTTGCCAGAAAATATGATTTTTTATGAATCACTTTTTCACATATGGTTAAACGATGAATGGTTAAACATTTTGTCATTGAATTTGGGAGTAATTGGGAGCAGTGCAATCATTTTACCACTAAAAATTCCAGTACCAGAGTGTGGATTTTCAAAACTGAGTTCTTTTTGGCTGCCAGACTGTCTTCCATCTCAGTATTACTTCCATCTCTTCCACATTTTTAAAGTCTTTGCTTTTTTTTTACATCCACACATATATGCACACAGGGTTTAAATTCCTGGAAAATCATTTCAATCCTCTGTATATATGCTTTACTCATCCCCATTGCATAAAGAAACTCTCAATCTCATGAATTTAAATCTGCAAAAGGTTGGGGACCACTTCTGAGATAAGCTTTGTGTTTTAGCTACAGAATGAAAATGCTTTTCAGACATTAGATTGAAGTGGTTTATCCTGATAATCTGACTGATGTACTGTTATCTCCTCACAGGAGAGGCTATGGACATCAAGAGGTATGTGATTTATTCCATTTAATGGAATTTTGTTCCATCTTTGGTCTTAGGACTATGTTTAACTGTTTATGTGGGCTGATAAAGTAATTTTAAGGGCTGATGTTTATATTGTTTACCTGCTTTAACTGTTGACAGTTCAATATAGACTTCAATCTATCTTATAGACATGGATTTGTTTTGGAACCTCTAGACATTTGAATTTATAAGACAACAAAGTCTTTTTTCCTTTGTGCTCCCTTACGTTTCTAATCTTTTCCTTCCTGCTCACAAAGTGTATTCTTTCTTTCTTTTCTCTTATTTCTGCTCTGATTCCATAATGGCTCATCCGTAGCAACAGCAGTTGCTTCGGCCCTCTCTCTTGAGACCAGAGGTACATCTCTATTATCCTATAAAAGTCGAACCATGGTGCAATGCATTACAACACTTGCAAGTGTTTTCAAATGCATCTTTAATGCAGGATTTAGAGCACTTACCTGTCACATAAACTGAGAAACATGTGTTTACAAAAGCACAGTGTGCTTTGTTCTGAAATATGCTACACATATCAGCCTTTTCTTTAATAGGCTAAAGGAATAAAGGAAACTTTATATAATGTTACCTTTCAGATTCCTACTTATGTTAAAGGAACAGTTCAGCAAAAAAAATGTAATGCACACATTCATGCACTTACCTACATAGATCAGCAAACATTTCGGTTCCAGCATTATTCCAGTAGTCGCTGCCAAGCAACCAAAATTGTTTCTGTAAAAATATCGGTCAAAACCGGCTTAAACCACCAGCAGATGTTGTGTCAGTGTAGTTTAGGATTTAAAATAATTTTGAAAGAATTCAGCACCACATTCAACTATTTCCGACGACCCTAGGGCTGATCTTCACAAAGCAATCCTACATTAGAGGAGTATTAAACGACATCAACAACTCTGAACAACTTAAATGAAGATCCTAATGTGCTTTGAGCAGGTTGAGAGAGTTTAATGTAAGGATACGTGCTAGTTAGGTCACTATTGACTTCAAGTCATTAAAACACGTCTTGGTTGGGAGAACTGGAAAATTGTGTTCATTTCAAGCGGAGGCTGCCTCTTAAGTTTTATCACTTCTCTGAGGTACTCTCTCAGTAATGGTTCTTTTTCTGACTACAGGAACTGTCTATGGAGTCTGGCATTGACCCTGGCCAGGACTATTATACACAGGATTACTATAATTATGACCATGGGTGAGTGTGTGTTCAGCATGCTTGGACCATACCACCACTGACACGCTTTATTCCTCCCTCCCTCATCAAGTCTAAGTAATACTATTGAATGAACAATAAGTGTTTCACCCAAGAATTACCACTGCCATCTTTCTACATCTGACTCAGTAGTCAGCTGTTGTTGGCAACTTATCTTACTTTAATAGCCAAGCTAATTATTCACTGAGCTGTGCATAATGAGAACTGTCCATATGGCATTTCACAGAAGAAACGAAAGACTGGAGATGCAGATCGAGTCATATGCTGTGAATTAAAGGCTAAGAATTTCCCTCCCTGAACCTGAAACATGTAAATTTATCAGCTTTTGAAATAATTATTTTCATTTAATATGTATTTTACTTGAATTGAACTTCTTGTTTTACTGAACGCTTAATTAAAATCATTCTGGTGTCCTTCACAGTACCAGTGGGAAGACTGTTTCTCTGGGGACTGAATTTACTGTGTCTCCTGTGGCTGCAATACTACAGCAAACAAAAATGTCTGGCTCCAATGACAAAACAGTCTCTCCTCTAATCTGAACTGAATCCCAGGAGCACTCAAAGCCCTTAATCAGAGATTGATTTGGCCTTGCTTAACCAAGTGTTACAGAGGCATTGTGGGAGCCTGTTTTCCCCAGCACTGTAGAGGCGTTGTGAGGGGAATGGATAAACTAAATAGAGATCATAACCAAGCAATATAACTATATCATGGTCTTAAGAGACTTGCTCTTTAATTTATTTTGTCTTGGCTTCACAAGAGGTTGTTAAAAATTAGATTTTTATTTCTGTGCATGCTGGTGTGTGTTTGACACAATTCTAGTGTGTGAGCATGTGTAGCATATTGATATGCATAGTAATTTATCCAAATATGTCTTTCAGGTATGAATTGCCTCAGTATGGCAGTCGCAGGAAACTAATCTCCCCAGCTGGAACATATGATGAGTATGGGGAGGTGATTGTGGAGGACGATGGCAGCTATTATTACAGTCCTCACGAATCAGAAGGAGAGGTAGATTCCATTTTTTTATTCTTTCCATGCTAGTTTTGAGAACTACTGTCAATATTATAAATGATGCAGGGAAATTAAATGATATAAGCTGATATACATAACTCTTTACAATTAAAGTTATAGTAATATGAACTGTAACAGGTTGCCAAGCATGGTAGAAAGCTGGTCCTACCTTCAGGCCTGAACCCACACAGGTCTCCTAAGCTGGTTCTGAAAGATCCGTGGACGGCGCAGTCCCAGACAAAAGCAGCAGAGGGCACTGCGTCCCCTCATTCAAAAGCTGTGACCAAACTCAAAGCAGTGATGAAACTGAGTAAATTACTTGCCACAGGCAAGGCTTCAGGTCTGCAGGCACCTCGCCACGCTCCTTGGAAGAAATCACGAGTATTTCCAATGACAACCACCAAAGAGAAGCCAGAAGGTGTAGATCCTCCTAACCAGACTCGAGACCACCGTTCCGACAGCTCGGACAGTGGTATGGTCATTAATGGCAGTTACTTTCAGCATAAGGAAGGGAAGACCTCTGCAAAAACATATCTGGGGATGGTCCTTGGTCGGATAAACAATTCCAAAAAGCTGCACTCACAGAGGACTTCTCAGAGCAGCACAAACATCGCTGACAGCTCAAGTGAGGGGAAGGCCTCTGTTTCCCAGGCAACTAGTGATTCAGAGAGGGAGTCGCAGAGATTCCCAGGCGACTCTCAAGAGACTGAGGGCAAGGCAGAATTTTTCAAAGGTGCTGCTATTTGGGCGATCTACTCACAGGACAACAGTGCCAGATCGTCTCCACATAATGGTTCAAAGAGACGCAATGAAATGGCATACATGAGTAGTTTTGATTCAGATGAGGAAGACGGAATGTCTGAGGACAGAGAGAACCAGTCAAAGACCAAGCAAGATGACTCTGACAGCAAGTTAAAGACAGATAAGCGACCTGACACAGACCCGGGTTCTGAAACAGGAACAGAAGCTGAGAGAGAGTCAGAGACGGAGAGAGAGTCAGAGACGGAGAGAGAGTCAGAGACGGAGAGAGAGACAGATAGTGAGAAGGAGTCACGAACCGTTGAGCTGCCTCAATCGGAGAAAGAGACCACACAAGCCACAGGAGACAATCTGTCAATAGGCAGAGTTAATTCAGACAATTCTGAGGACTCTTTGTCCAGTTCCAGCAGACCAGTCTCTGTGAACCCTTGTAAGGTCAGTGGAGCAGAAGATCAAATATCAGTGGGATCTACATCCAGCAGAAATAAGGATGTCAGATTAACATCAGGCTCCAAGTCACACACAAGTTACAGGTCCAGAACATCTCAAGAGACCATTCAGGAAGAAAGTGGTGAGGAGAGTGTGAATGAGTCACCAGAAGACGAGTCAGATGAGGAAGATGAACCAGAGTGTGTCTCAGGGTTTAAGGACACAGTCTTTGAAAACAATCACAAAAGCTTTTCCTGTGAGGGCAGCATGGAAGGAAACACAAAGTGCACTAACCTCTCACCTATAGTTGAGGATGAAGAGGAGGACGTTGCTTCAGCAATAATTTCAGATAGTAGGTCCAGTATCAGATTTCAGGTCTCTGCAAACGGAACAGAAAGTCCACAGGAGAGCAAGGAAGAAGATACTGAATCCGATACCGATGAGGCTGATGCATCATCCTAACTTAACAGCAGGTCTGCTCAGTAAGCACTAGAGTTTTCTACTGTTTGGACCTTCTACTGTTGGCTTCTTCACCTGCATTGCTGTGATCTTTCTTTGAGTGGTGAATTTCTGACTTTACTAATTGCATGCTTTCTGCTCAAGTCCAGTTACTGCACTTCTGGTTAAATCTACCCAACTGGTTCTGTTTGTTTAAGCTGGAAATATACTGTGGCAAGAAAGTGTCTTCACAGTAGATACTCTGTCAAAAAAATGGCTTCCTGCTGTGTGATTCAACAGAGGTTTTAGGAAATCTCACCAGCACTAGCTTATAAACCAACTCTGCTGGGTGGCTTCAACTCCTGGACAATAGAAACTTGGCTCAGCAAAGGGATGTTTTGTGGATTTGAGATAAAACTTCCAAAAATCATCTGCCCATGGCAATCCTGACACATTTGTTCAGAAAACTCATTACCTCTCATGACCCAAGGTGACATTGTCCATGTGCATTAAATGATTAAGGTGATAAATCTACTGTAAGCTGTTAAAAGAGGCTGGTTTCCCAAGCGAAAAGTAAACTTACTACTAAAGTAGTGGCCCTAACTTTTAAGGTGTAAAAATCCATAAAATGGGTTCAGTCTACAATGAGGGTAAACAAGCATTCAGGTGCTTTTATTTAATATAATATCGGTGCTCTGCGATGGGTTGGCCTCATGTCCAGGGTGTACCCTGCCTTGGGTTTGGCTCCAGCTTCCCCGCGACCCACGATGGAAAAATCATAATGATAATCAATAATAGTCACTTCAGTTGACTTCAGTCTTAAATATGAATAAGTTGTGTATTTATAATCAGAATTAAAGCTTTAAAAAAGAGATGGGGGAGCATTGACCTGACAAATTACAAATATCAAAGCCACTGTTTGCCAGCTTTTCATAACACCGTGGCTCAATTTCATCTCATTCCTCTTGGCAAATTGCTTTTATTTCCTCAAGGTTACAAATGTCTCTTTAATGGATTACCATCATTTTGCAATGAGTTTTCAAGAGATTTACAAGCACCTTGAGTGTTTTTCACCATATGTTGGGGTCTACGCTTCTCACTGATGAGATTAAATCCTTCTTCAATATGTTCCTGTACATTGCTGCATTAATGTGTCCTGAACTGTAATGTCCCTGCACCGTTTGCAGAGAAGCCGTCCCATATCAAGGTGCTTCCAGAAGCTTGCAGATTAGGAACAGAGCTGTTTGCAGTGCAGTTTGCTGTTCTTTTTCTGTTACTATTGTATTCATTTCTTTCCGGGTGACTGCTTACTTACCTTCCTTCACATCAATCTGAGAAAAATCTTGTGTGATGAATCTGTCTGGGGGCAATTAGGTGTAGTTTCATAAACTATTGCATATCATAAATACAGTTGTACTTACAGGGTTGTTTTAGGTATTTGCTATGGTTTGGTGTCTTTTTTCCATGTTAGTGTTCCTTAATAATGTTTTCCCTGAGAGGACGGTTCTTCACCTTTATTGCTGCATGAACCTAACAGTGTAACTCATTCACCAGGCTTTTTAAAGAAGACATTTCTTCTTAAAACCCACATGAGCTGTTTTCACAAAGATTCTATTATTCACCATTTTTTTTCTTATATGGAATTGAAAACAAAAAAATCTACACTGAACAGCACACTTAGGCACATTGGAGTCCTGCATAATGCATTTTCTTCAATTCTATAGCTGTATTATACGATTGAACTGAAATTTTTAGAATTAGAATTTATAGTATTTTTGATTGTTATTTTCCTCATTACTGTCTTCTATCAAAACATTATCTTTATTTTAAATGAATACATTTATATTCGTTTGTCTGTTATTACTAATGATGGGAATTCTGGCTCTTTTAGAAGAGTCAGCTCTTATATCTCAGCTCACTAAAAAGAGTCGGTTCTTATGGTCCCCAAATGGCTCCTCAGATTTTTTGTTTCTTAAACTAATTTATAACCAAAAATATGTAAAATTCTGTGTAAAATGAATTGCTAATGTACAAACACACATATCAGATGTTTATTATTTATATGGTTTATTATACTCAACATGAGGTGCTGGTGTTCAGAGGTAGCAGTATAGATAAGACTACTGTAATCTCTGCTTTCAGTGCTGAGGCTCTGAACTTCCGGTTTAGTAGCTCCGCCCATAATCTGGGTGACACTGATATACACTGATTTATCACTCAAATCACATGTTGCTGCTATATCATACTTATGTTTTTTACAGTTGCAGAATATCACTAAACACGGCAATTCTAACTTCATTTCCCTGTTCTCTCCACCGATAAGTACAGAACGGACTTTAAAAGCCCTTGTTACCTATAAGGCATTTAGAGATCTAGCACCAACCTACTTGTCTGAACGAATTAATACTTATATTCCTAATCGCCCACTTTCCAGACAAAATGACTCTCTCTCTCTCTATCTCTCTCTCTGTCTATCACATGCGACTTGAACAAAATAATACAGAGGCAAAAAGGTGTTTACGTCAAAGATCCGGCTCTGATTGTTCATTTCAAAGAGTCGACTATTAGAGCCGTTTTATTAGCAACCAACACATCAAATTTGACACCCTAGGCCTTTGATAATTAGGAGCAACTGGCACTTGCTCCCATTTTACAAAGACAATGGCATTCATTATTATAGGGACAATTCTGTTGTTTAAGAACACGTTTATCTGACATATGCATTTCTTAGGGTCTTTCTTAAGAACAAATTTAATAAACTTAAGGGGCTGAATAACTGGTGAATGAGGCCCATTGTTTTTATAATGACACCAGATGCAAAAACTATTTTATTTTTTGTACTTTAATTTCATTTTCATAGTTTAAGTTCAAATATAACGGGCATTATGTGTGTATATTTGAAATATAAAAAATAGTCAAAATTTATTGTGGTGAAATTTTACGTGTCATGTTAAAATAATCAACATAGTGAGGTTTTCACTGCTATGGTGTTACACTGCATGTTTTCCATCATTTATTGCCTTTTGTATGTTACAGTACGCCAGAAAGAAGAGAATCAAATTGGTGGTGGATCGTGAGTATGACACCAGTTCGACTGGAGATGACAGTGCTTCGGAGGCTCAGCGGCATCGCTCCTCCAACGTGAACGTTAACAGCCACAGTAACATCAATGGCAGCATCTACCTGACCCAGAATGGTTCTATTATCCGGACACGGCGAGCAGCACACACCAACAACATAAAGTTGAGTTCGCCTGTCCGACTGGGGAAGCACTTCAAGAAACTAGACAAGCTGGCCGTGACTCAAGAGGAACGAGTTCCTCTCAACAGCCCAGTTGCCATGGGTGCTGCAGGGGGTGAGCAGAACGTTATCACTGAGCCCTCCAGCGGTTTGCTGGCTTCCAACACCACAGGCCCGGAGATCACAGCCTCCAAGTCCAACGTGGTGAAAGGAGACTGCAAAAGAACACAGAACGTGGATGAACAAGAGTCCACAGTAGACAATCAGGAGGTGAGGGACCATCTGGGGTCGCACAGTGACCGCACACAGTCTGACGAGGAAGAACTGTGGATGGGGCCGTGGAATAACCTGCACATACCAATGACAAAGCTGTGACTTGCCTTGATATATAATGCCACATACTGTCATAATTTGTATTGTCTTAATAAAGAACAAAACTAACACACACACACACACATACACACAGCAAATTTGCCAGATCACACAACTTGCACTTTTATTCAGTATTATGTCTGTTATTCTTGGCCTTCTGCAAATCACCAGTGAGCTTTATCATCAAATATCCAGTTCATAGGAAACCTGCACATTGGTGTTTTGGTCCATTGATAGTTACTCAAGTTGCCGAAACACTGTATAAAGGAATATTAATTTTGCTTTTTTATAGTTTGTATTGCAGAAGTAAACATATCTGCTGAGGTGTTATTTTTTTGTAAACATTTACCAATGAAGATTAATACAGTCCCCTTCATAATCCTTGGGACAAAGTCACATTTGTCTCCCTCTGCTCCTCAGATTTGATTAAAATGCACATTTCATTTGAAGTTATTTGCATACATATTAGTTTTACTATGTAGAAATTACAACATGTTTTATACATAGGTCCCCTCATTTCAGGGCATAATGTTTGGGACAAAGTAATGTTAAGTATACAGGTACATGTCTATGAATAGCAGAGAAACAGTCATTGCATGTGAATATCATGAAAAAGTTCAATATTTCTTGACATTTCTTTCAGAAAGTAAAATCCATATATAGGTTCATTACACATAGGTTGAAATATGTCAAGCCTTTATTTCTTGCAGTTAAGATGATTGTGGCTTTCAGATAATAAAATCCAAAATTCAATGTCTCAGAAAATTAGAATATTGTGAAGTCATAATGTCACACCCTAATCAGCTAATTAACTCAAAACAATTGCAAAGGTTTCCTGAACTTTTAAATGTTCTCAGTATGGGTCAGGAGGCTACACAATCATGGGGAAGACTGCTGACTTGACAGATGTCCCGAAGACACTGTCCACAAAAGGTCATTGCTAAAGAACCTGGTTGTCCCAGAAACAGGGACAACCGCTGCCTTGAGAGGATTCCCAAGCAAAATTCATTCAATAATTTGGGGAAGTTTCACAAGGAGCGCACTGAGGCTGGAGTCAGCGCATCATGAGCCACTACACAGAGACGAAATCATGGGCTACAAATGTCACATTCCTCATATCCAGCCACTCCTGAACCAGAGACAACATCAGAAGTGTCTTACATGGGCTAAAGAGAAAAAGCTCTGGGCTTTTACTCAGTGTCCAAAGTCAACTTTTCAGATGAATGTAAATTTTGCATATCATTTGGAAATGAAGGTCCCAGAGTCTGGAGGAAGAGTGGAGAGACACAGAATCCACGTTGCTTGAAGTCCAGTGTGAAGTTTCCATAGTCAGTGATGATTTGGGGTCATGTCATTTGTTGGTGTTGGTCACTGTGTTTTCTGAAGTCTATAGTCAACACATCATCTACCAGGAAATCTTAGAGCACTTCATGGTTCCTTCTGCTGACAAGCTTTATGGAGATGCTGATTTCATTTTCCAGCAGGACTTGGCATCTGCCCACATATTTTTTAGAAGCCTTTAAAATATCCTTTTTCATAATTGATCTTATGTTATATTCAAATTTTCTGATACAGTACATTTTGAGTTTTATTATCTGAATGTCAAAATCATCAAAATTCCAAACATTAAAGTCTCTACATATTTCACTATGTTTAATGAATCTATATAATATATAAATTTCACTTTCTGAAATGAATATCAAGAAATATTGAACTTTTCATGATATTCTATTTTTTTAGACGTACCTGTATTAAAGCTGTCATGTTTAGTACTTTGTTTCATATCCCTGGCATGCAATGTCTGTTTCTCTGCGATTCATAGACATCACAAGGTGCTGAGTATCTTCTCTGGTGATGCTCTGCCAAGTCTCTACTGCAGCCACTCCTACTTGTCCTGGAGGCTTGTCTATGCCCAACTGGATTTACATCAGGTGCCTGGGTTGACCATTCAAGAGTTTTCCATTGTTTAGTTGATTTTATTAGTATAGTGCTTTTTACAACAGATATTGTCCCATGTTGTCCCATGTTGCATTAGCAGTGTTTGGGATTGTTCTCTTCCAAAGAGTTTTGAAGCCTTTCCTGGAATGTGAACATTTAACATGTTTTTTTATGCTTCAGAATTCATTGTGCAACTGCAATCAGCAGTAACATCATCAATGAAGATAAATGTGCCAGTACCTATGGTAGCCATACACTGTTTTTGTGGCTAACAGTGCATATTTCTGTTGATTTAGGTAGTTCTAAGGTTTGATCGATGCCACAAATAGTTTTATTTTTGTTTCTCAGCCTCATAATAATTTCCTTCTCTTTCATTTACACATTTTTCTCCTCATGTTGAACAATGGCAACTACAGACTCCAAATGGTAGAAGCCTAGGTATCTTATCTCTGCACTAATGAAGCAATGAAACACACCTGAGTAATTACAAACACCTGTGATGCCAATCGTCTGAATGCTCTGAAATGAGAGACTGTGTATAAAAAGTTTCAATTTCAAATTTTACATTTTACATTACATTTTCAAATTTGAGGAGCAGAGGGGTAAATCAAAGAAAATGTGATTTTGTCTCAAACAATATGGAGGCCAATGTAGGTTTAATCAAGGGCGTACTATTTACCTAATCAAAGCCACATTATCCAGATGGTAAAGGAGATGGGGGTGTTGTATATAATACAATGCTGGGAATAGTCTTATGTCTGCCAGTCTGCAAGTTTTTAACATTTTTTCCCATTGAAATGACATTTATTTGTTTCTTAAGATTACAGAACAGGCACATCAATAAACATTCCTGGTTATGATTTTGTTAAATTGTTTTGCCTTCATTCTAAACTGAGAATGAACATAATCCATTGTACTCCCTTGAAAACCTAATCTACTTTTACTACTCTTCTGAGGACACGTTTCCAAGCTTGCTTCTCTTTGTAATATTTAAAAGTTACAACCTACCGTCATCTTAGCCTTGATGCAAACATTTTTATTTTTATTTTACAACAGATTTATAAAACAAATAAACTCTGACCATTTTTATGGATCTAAGAATCATGGTTTTGTCTATTGGGGCGATGAGCAGTGGGTGAGTTACTCTCCTAATACTGGTATGAGTCTTTCCTAACATAGAATCAAAATGTTTGTGAAAAATAAGCTTACATTTTGGCATTTCTGTTTGTAACTTTATAGAAGATTGTCACAGTAATTTTCTGTATTTCATTCATAAAGGAACAACTGAGAAGTGATTATGTGGTCGCCTTCGCCAGCGTTTAGCTTAAACAGGGGTTTTTTTGTGTTTTCTTATGTAGACATGCACATAGGCTCAGGCATGTCTGTGGGTATCACTTTCAGAGATTGATCGTTGCTCTTGCAAGTATCCACCAAGTGGGAATGGCCTAAAGCAGCAGCTACTTCTTCCCTGACTTCTGACCACAGGCTTCTTGTTGGTGTCAGTTTGTTTCATCAGGCTTTTGGGTCTAGATGGTGTTAACCTTGTCTGAAAGGAGTCTCAATCTAAAAATGAAATTCGAAGTTGACAAATGCACAAAGACCACAGGTTTGTTTAACTGGTTATAGAGCATTACAACCTTCCAAGACCTTATTAAAAAAGCAAACTTGCTCATAACTGCTATTGTTCTGTATGTTCTACTGAGCTTTAACACAGTTTAATGAGACAGTTGTTGTAATTTCCACCAAGATAAAATGTTAATTATTTTATTATTACCAAGATGATACACATGAAATGTATAATTATTAAATCAATTTGCACTGAAAAAGCTTTTGTTTAACACGTACTACACAGAACAGATGTTACCACTGTTTTTTACCACTAGGTGGAACCTTTTCCTTTCTTTCTTGAAACAACAGTCTGGCGTTCAGTTTTCACACACTAGACACTAGACACTATTGAAGTACCTAAAAGCCTAAAATAACCATTTAATACACTGATATTATCCATTTGTATGACCAACAATAAAATAAAAAATAAAATTCCATATATTGTTTGAAATTATATAGTGATGATATTTTAAAATCAGAAACAAATGTCACTTGTAGGGACCAAATGCTGGCAATGGTATTTCTACTCTAGTTAAGAAGCAAAGTTACACCAATTTAAATATCAACTTTAAAAATGGTTATTAAACAAAACATAATTGCCACTCTCTCATAAAAAGTGAATGTCGTATCTTTAAGACTAATTGTGTACAATTGGACACTTAAGGCACAATGTTGGTGATACGTGTGCATTCTCTGTACCTTGCACAACTTAAAATGTACCTGGATGTGTTTCTTAACTGTGTAAGCGTTGCCAGTTGAGTTGCTGAAATCATCTAAGAAAGTGCTATATTCTGAAAATGTCTGAGAATCAATACAGCCATCGCACCCAGCACATAAATAATAAATACGGCTCATCTTTTTCAACATATTTCAACAAACAAAAAATGTAACCCTCTTTGATACATAGCCTACAGATATAGGTGATATATTCTTAATAAAGGACCCATAAAATCGATATTTTCACAATTTAAATAAATAAAAACTGGAATAGAAGATTGGTTAAACTGAATAAATAATACTAGAATTAGATTTAGCTGATTTGGGGCTATTGATGTTGATTAGAATCTCCTACAGGTCGAACCGGTCTGAAACCCAATTTCTGGGGTCTGGTGTTTTTGTTCTTTTTTTGCTATTTACGTATGTGGTGTCATCACACCAAGGGTTAATGATCTCTATATGGTCAGCAGAAAAGACTGTGGAAACCTATATGTAAGTATGGGAATGGATTTAAAAATATCTTTATTATTTGAAATAAACAATTCCATGGTAAGTAAAATCATTTAAAATATAGATTTCAAACAAACATCTGCCTCAAATTCAGCTTGAGAGCAGGTTGTTAAATGCAAAAAAGAAGTCTTGAAGAACAACATTAGAGCCAGACTACAGTTTGCAAAAAGACCATGATTAGCTCTTTGGAATAACAGATAGAAATGTTAGACCATGGTAGCAGTACACACCTGCAGTGTAGACAAAGACAACTGTTCAGGACAAACATATCCAGCTGCGTATATAGCTGTAAAGCATGGTGGTGGAAATGTTATGCTTTGGGGTTGCATTAATGCCTCATGAACTGGGAAAATTGCAGTAATTAATTCAGCTATGAATTCTGCATCACATCAAAGAGTGCCTGATAATGTTAGGCCCTATGTCAAAAAGTTGAAAGTGAATGGGAGATTATTAATTATAATATATAATAAATATAGATTCAGGGTGCCTAAAAAAGTCCAGAAATGCGGAGCATCCTGAGACCATTCATGTGTGGGGCTGTTTCTCATTCAAAGGAGTGGGCTCACTCACAATTTGCCTAAGAACCCTGCCATGAATAAAGAATGGTACCAAAACATCCTTCTTCTAACCATCGAAGAACAGTTTGGTGAAGAACAATGCCTTTTCCAGCATAATGGAGAACCGTGCCATTAGGCCGATGTAATAACTAAGAGGCTCGGGAAACAAAACACTGAGATTTTGGGGCCAAGGCAAGAAAAAATCCACAGACCTTAATCTAATTGAGAACTTGTGATCAATTCTCAAGAGGTGGGTGGACAAATAAATTCTGACAAACTCCAAGCATTGATTATGAAAAATTGGTTGCCATCACTCAGAATTTGGCCCAGAAGTTGATTGACAGCATGCCAGGGCAAATTGCAAAGGTCTTGAAAAAGAAGGATGAACACTGCAAATATTGATTCTATACATAAACTTAATGTATTTGTCAATAATAGTCTTTAAAATTGAAATTTATGAAATTGTAATTATACCTCAATACACCACAGAAACAACTGACAAAAAGATCTAAAAACACTGAAGCAGCGAACTTTGTGAAAAACAGCATTGCTGCCATTCTCAAAACGTTTGGTCACAAAGTGCATTCACCAAAGAATGAAAAGAAGAAAGAGGTTTTGGACACCACTGGCTATTACCAATGGTAGTAAATCCAAGAAAACCCTCAGACACTGTAATCCCAACATAACAGTGGACAGTGATGGCCAACTCTAGTCTTGGAGATCAACCACCCTGAAATGGTGAACCAATCGTAATCAAACACTCCTCAGTAAAAAAAAGAATACAAAACCAAGTGTGTTAAATCTGAACTCTCCAGGGTGGTAGATCTCCAGGAGCAAAGTTGGGTACCCTGGACCTATACAAACCTATGGTGAACCAATAGTAGTACAAATAGTTTTGTGCCAAAGGAGTACTTACTTTCTGCACAGAAAAAAATATATATCCGTTGATATTTTTGATGAATAGACGATAGAAATATTTACTTTCCCTTGTTGTTTTGTCACTTTTATTTTTAGGCACAGTGTCAAAGAGCGTAAAATGTTTGCATGTTCAAATATGTTTCCAATTTCTATAATGATGACTTTAACTGCTACATATCTGATAGTTCATAGATAGTGATACACAGCTACAGCCTTAACTGTACTGGCATAGAAGAGTCACACTAGGCCTGGCTTTGGCTTAAAAAATAATTGCATTTAAACTTGACACGATTAGCCAGCAGTCATGAGCAAAATGTGTGCAAAACATAACATTTTTTTAACTTTTGATCTTCAGAACGTAATGCCATGTCAAAAGTAAACAATTAAATCAATAATTACAAGCTGTCTAATACAGTGATTACAGGTCCCCAAGCATCATGGCTATTTAAAATTCTATAATTAGTCAACAGATCAGAGGGAAGAGAGATTCAAAGCAAGGCACATCCTGGAGTTATTATACAGTGTCAGGGTGTGTAAGCATGTTTTTGAAAAGACACACACGCACACATTCACATATATACTCACGCTTACCTGTAACTTGCTGGCAGACATCCTAGAACTTCAGAGTTGTCGTTTTGACTTCAGTTGAATAATAGGTTTGTGGTCATGTCTTTAACCTATTTAAAGGCACTGCTTATAGAAAGGTGGTTAGAAAGTCATCTTAAGTGTCTAGAAGGAGACTAGAAGAAAAAGAGACAATGGAGAAACCAAGACTTTGGTTTGCTTTATTTATCATACTGCTGCAATAATGGGCACTAAAAATGCATTATTTTACCTATATTACCACACATACAACTAGATCTAAGTAAACAAAAAAGAAGGAAAATGTGTTGTACAGTTATATGAAGACATTTGGACACCAAATATTGGGACATTTTGTAAAATGCAATAAAAATAATAAAATAACAAAAATCTGTGATTTGTTCATTATCTTATATTTATCTGGCAAAAGTACAAAGAATAAATTTCTTTCACAGACCCCCAGGGCCTCAAGCATAGAGTTTTCTGCTAAACTGAAATTGCTTGGATGCTGTTGCCCTCCAGTCTGACACGTTCACACGAGTTTGTTGACGGTTGATTGGTTGGCTGCCTTACATGTCTGTGCTACCGCCTGGCTCTCCCCTTTAGCTATGTTGTCATAGAGAGTCATTACTGGAGCTCCTGCACTCAGACCACAATGTTCATCACTCTTAATCACCTGCAATACTGAGCATCCCTAAATGTCCCTCTCTCTCCTTCTCTCTCTTTCTCTCTCACTCTGTGTCTCACTCCTACTGAGGAGAGCCCATATGGACAGAACCATGCACAATTTTCCACTTACCTAATCTTAACTCAGAGGCTCACCTGTACACAAGGAACTGCAGACGCCTCTTTAAATTGGACTCATTATTCTCCTTCATTTTTTATTTAATTTTATTATATTCTCTGTCTCTTTAATTATATTCTCCATTGTGACATAGACACATTTAACTGAATAACATTGTCTTTCTGTTTAAATGTAAAAATGTTTAATTACAGTAGTATGATGATTTGTCATGCTATGCCATCTGAAGAGCAGTGGTTTCTAGCCTTATCCTACACATATGTTGCCAGATTCCTCAAATATTTCCACATATTTGCCCTGTGGATGATGAAAGATCTAAATTATTTGTAACTTTTCACTGAGGAATGTTTTTTTAACAGACTGACAGTGCTTTCATGAAGTTTGGCACAAAGTGGTGATCCATGGTCTATGTATAAAACGTTTTGATTGAGTTGTAGTTATTGATTTCAAAACTTATTTATATATTTTTCCAAATACTATCAAGCTGGGCAGCCAAAACATTAGAAATTATTTATTTATAATTTTGTCAGTGAAGTAAAGGCTTAATGATTCTGAAAGTGGCAAATTGTCCCAACTTTTCTAGAATAGTGCTTTAATAACATCGTGTTAATCAAATCAATCCTGTGCATTCATTGTTATTATTTTTACTATGTATTACCTTTTTCATAACCTTACATAACAGCTCCCTGAAATTTATTTAAAATAATATTTACAGAGTTATGTATTGCCTGACAGCCTATCCATCATCATCATACTTGGCATGCAGCAATCATGTACTATGCACCAAAAATTCTTGTAATCCTCAAAAAATCAACAAAAACATGCACATGCGCACACACATGAACATAGAGTACATAATGTTGATGGCATCCCACCCAAGTGTTTTATTATTTCTGAAAGGCTGGGTCTATAGAAAAACATATGCTCCGCTGTCTGGCCCTCGTAATAAGAGGTTCCACCAGGCATGGCTCCAGCGCAGACGTTCTGAAGATATGCCTTGGCCGTCAGACCACCACAACCAGTAATATGGCATGTCACAGAAATACAGAAATGACCAGCATGAACCCTCATTTGCTGTGAAGCATGCATTTTGTACCTGCATGCCTGTCAAAAGCTTCCTTTCCATGTAACTTTGGTGGAGAGAAGCTCACATACCATAAACAGCAGCACTTGGCAGATTACCCGTCGCAAGGCCTGGTGTATGTTTATTTTGTGTTATTTTAAATGCTACAGCTGCACAAGACATGTATTCTTCTTGTACATGTCCATTTATCATGTATTCATGTTACATGTCAGTGTTTTGAAAAATAAATTGTTTTTGTATTTTTTTTTATTGTGCTTTACTATACTAATTTCAATTACATTCTTAATGACACTGTAACTTAATGACACTGTAACTTAATGAAATGCAAAAGTTTTGCTACGTCTGTTCAAATGTTTTGCTCCTGCAAATAAGTAAAAGTAAGTAAAGCATGAAGATGAAATCATTTCCAAAAAAGACAACATTTTTTTCAACATTTTGAGCAAGATTCTTACTTCTGTCCTTCTCTCCGTCTCTGGGGGAATAAGCCTATCCTTCTTTAGAAAAGGCTTGTAGTTCTGTGAGATTCTTGGCCTCTTCTGGATTTTTACATACTGTTTTTGAGATCTTGTTGTGAACTTCAGATGATGTTAATTCAGGGAACTTTTAGCTTGCGCCTGTTTGTCAATTGTGTGTTTTGATGTACATGAATGCTTGGAATCATTATCCTGTTCAAAAAGCAATCCTTATTTTATCTTCTGCTTTTTCTTTTTTCACATGGTATGGTGTTTCTGTCCAGAAAGAGCTTGCGTTTAATTGAATCTATTCTTCTTTTTATCAGTGAAGTGTTCTTGTGAAAATGGCTGCAACATGGGCCCAAAGGTCCTTTCACTCTCATTCTTAAAAGGGGTTCTTTTTATAGAATTGTGGCCATTTTCTTTTGTCCAAAGATACCATTGCATTGTGGGCAAAAAGTTCTATTTTAACTCTATCTGTACACAGTGCATGCTTCCAAAACACATTAGGCTTGTTGGGATGTTCTTTTCCAAACTTCTGATGTTAAATTTACTGGCGATGTTGCAGGAATGCCCAGTTGATTCCTGGTTGTCGGTCAATGTCTCTATGTAACGAGTTCATGTTGAGTGTTGTGCCTCTGTGCTTTTGGGATGTTTATGATTGGTTACTGGTGTCTGGAACCAAGAAAAAACTATTTTGTTTGAAAACCTGTGCCTGTGCCTGCTTCCTCAAACCCAACTCAAACCACCATTCGTGCTAATTGCCATTTCTCAATCACATTACAAACTGAGGAACCAGCTACCCGAGCTCGCTTTGCAATCTTTTTATAGCCTTCTCTTGATTTGTGATTGTGATTTTCATGTTCAGAGTGCTTACTAGTTTTGTTTTCCAGTAGTTTTGAGTTAGCATAAAAGCTTCTGCTCTCAAAATCTGCTGTTCTCTGCAGTAAATCATCCATTGACTTCAACACAGCAATTTCTGGCTGCTTGAAGGTGTTTTGGTCATGGCCACTGTGAGCATTAATACAGTAAAATGGTATCAGTGGGGCCTGTTGTTAAAGTGAAATGAAATAAGAGAACTAGCGCTGTGGTTCCAGCGCCTGCCGGACTGAGGCCAAATTTTTTAATGGGAGTTTGATTGTCTGCTTGCTCTTAGAGTAAGGAAACCATGGCGTCTCACCCTCTCTGAGCCCAAACAAATCTCCTCTGTGTTGGTTAGGCCTCACTACTTCTCTCCTGTGTTTCTGTTCCTCAACAAAGCTGCACTTATTCACAAAAGAATTCTGTTGCAATGCTGCCTCTGCCACTCAATTTTCAAAATATAAACCAAACAGATGAAGCACTGAAAAGACAGGACATCTTCACACTTTTCATGATTATGGGCCACAGCACATTTGCTACTTCTGAGGAATCTTTTAAAACTCTTAAACTCTTCCATTATTAAACTCAAGACTTGTTATTCAGCAAATAATATGAATTACTTCTATAGATAACTACAATAAATATGTAAATTAATAGAATTTCACAGATTTAAAAACTATGCATAATTCAATCAGTAAGATGTAAAGACGTTTTCTTCTTGGTGGTGAATAAAAAGAGTGGATTTGGTGTCAACACTAAATAGCCAATGACAAGAGGAACTATGTCTTCTGAGTTAATATGTAATATTAATAATACTAAAAATACTACATCTGAAAAGATTTTCAGATTGTCTGATGAATGTCTGGTCCTTAGTACCAGCACTGTGAACAACTCTGCCACTGCATGGTTCTCTAGAATAGAGCATTTCACAACAGACTGTGGTGAATTGCATATATATTAATGATTTAATTATTCTGACAATTTAAAAAATATTTGGAAAACCCCCTTTTATACTAAACAGAGGTAAGGAAATGAAAGAGCAAACTAAAGAGGTTCTAAAGGTATAACATGTAAAAAGTTCAGTTTTCAATGACAATGGAATGTGCAATAATAATTATAGTTTGTATATAAAGCATTGAATTTTCTTGCACAACAGTATCTAAGTGAACCACCTGTACACAGGGAACTGCATGGTGTCTCCTCATATTGGACTCATTGCTTCTCTTAGTTCTTAGTCTTATTTGTTCATTATTTTTTTCTATCTGTTATCACTCTCCAGTGTCAACGAGAGGAGGATGGGTTCCTCTTCAGAGCCTTGGTTCCTTTCAAGGTTTCTTCCTACAATTTAGGGAGTTTTTCTTTGCTTCTGTTGTCTTTGGTTTGCTCACTGGGGGCTCGGACCCGGATTCTGTAAATTCTGTAAAGCTGCTTTGTGATGACGTCAGCTGTAAAAAGCGCTATACAGTTAAAATTGACTTGACTAAGTGAACTCTTTGTCCCTTATGATCCAGGATGCTAAAATCAAAAAGTGCAGGTTTTTTATTGGTACAGCTGAATTTTCCCACAGTTTTGGAATTACCTTTCAAATATTGTCTGGGAATTAGACACCATCTCAAAAGTCCAGGCTTGAAATTTGTTCAGTCAAGCTTTCTGTTACTTCTTGATAAGGGGCAGATCCAGAGTGTTCTCAGCCATTGTTCTGGTAAACTGGGATGTTTGGATGGTGTCGTCCCCCAATCTGACACGTTCATTTAGGTTCGTGGATGGATGAGTGGTTGGCTGCCTTGCATCCCAAAGTCCTAACCACTAGGCCATGACTGGCCTCCATGTATGTACTACTATTGTATGTACTATTAGCCCATGCAGAAGACAAACTTAAACTTAAATGCAACAAATGTGCTATATCTATGCAGTGTGGAAAAAATAATTCATGCTTTTACAACCACAAAACTTGACTACTGTCTACCTACCAGGAAGTTTGATCATATTAGCCTGGCTCGCAGATAAATTCCATATTGATTTCAACATTTTATTATTAACATACTGTACACTGTATTTACCAAATTATAGGCTTATACATCACTTTTACAAATCTGCATAATGGGTGTGGCTTTCTTAAATGGGGTGACGTGTCTAAAAATATGAAATCACATTTGCTAAAAGTATTATTCAGTGCACAAAAAGACGACCTCCCCAAATCATTCGTTGAATTTAAATGTACTGTTTACTGCAGCAATGTTCTGTCACTTAACAGCTGCTGCCACATTCAGCCGCTTTTTTACAGGTTTTTTTTTTTATTTCCGGTTGGGGGTTTTTCATTTTCGTTTAAACAACTGGAGGGTGAAAGTACTGTACAGTGATGTCAATCATTAGTCTATACTCGTCAGTCTAAAATGAGCAACACTGAAATGCAAAGATTATTAGGCTTACCTTTCTTCAAATCCTACAAAATCAAATCTGAAACGGCTTATAGAACGTGGCGGCCTATAATGCACTAATGCCCTACATGGCCTCACCCCTGAGTACCTTATAGAACTTATCTCTTACTATAACCCTACACATTCTCTTAGCTCACAAGGTGCTGTTTATTTATTTGTTGTGACAACTTCAGCAGGGGGAAGAGCCTTTTCTGACATTGCCCCCAGCTCAGGAATAATCTTCCTGTAAACTGAGACAGTTTCTGTTTTCAAGTCCAGGCTCAAAACCTACATGTTTAGCCAGGTGTTTGGTATTAAACTTCACTGGTAGATGGAGGGCACAGAGTTGGGATTACATGGGTATAGAGAATTGGCATAAAAAGTGTGATGTCACCCCACCACTCTCTAGTGTCATAGGAAGCTGTCATGTTTGTGTCATCTCCATCTCTGTCCTCTCAGGCCAGGCTGTTATAGCAAGATCTGCCAGAGTCCTGTCTCGCACTCTAAACGTCTGTTCTTATTATATCCCCATAAACTCAAACAATGCTCGTTCTATCTTCAGACTAGTTCGACTACCACAGGTCACCTCCACCTGCCCCATTTGCTGCCCACCTCCTAACCAGAAAACTTACAAGTGTTAAAATAATAATCAAGATTTTCCCAGTTGTTACCAATACAGGACTTGTTTTCTGAAATTTGTAGAAACGTTTGTGCCTATGTTGCTCAAGGTCTCAGCATGCTGTGTTAACTCTTACAACAGCAGTTAAACACTAAGCAGTGGTCAGCTTGTGGTGCACCATGAGTAGAATTATGGGACATGTTCTTTAACCTTAAGCCTTATGCTTTCCTGACCATATCACTAAGGAGCCTGGCGCCATGAGGCTTTTTAAATGACACTGGCTAAATTGGCGGTAACATGTCTGTGTCTGAGGTTTGAACTGTGAAGCCGTGTTTCAGGCTCTAAATGACTGATCTGAGAGAACATTGCTTTGCCCAAAGAACTCAAGAGGAGCGCTGGTTTAAATCTTTGTGAATATTCACAGAACTTTTGCTAAATCAGCCCTTTCCTTCACCATTATTACATGGTCAGCTTGCACAGAGGCAAAGATTTTCTCTTTTGCTAGACGATGGCGCAATCCTGATCTGTGCCCAGGAGCAATTTAGTTCTCAAAGACAAGCTGTATTACAGAATGCGACAGAGGCAGGGAAAAAACTCCCTATGCTGTAGCAAGAAACCTTGGGAGGAACCAAGGCTCAGGTTATCTACCATCTAGCAATGATTATCTAGCAAAATAATTACAGTATAATTACGCCAGTGTGGCTCACCTACTAGATATCCCAGCGGATGTCATTTTACTGAAACAGTGGATAGAAGTCCACGGGTCAACCCAAGGACCATACCAAATTACCAACAAACTCCTGGACACGACCGAGCAAGAGAGTTGCATTCGTGCCCACCAGAGCAACCTGGAGGTGCCCACGAAGGTGGCCAGGAGTAACCAGGCCATATAAAGCTGCTGAGCCAATTGGCTCATATCAGCACCTGATTACTACACCTCACTCAATGAATGGCACCCAAATGCTAACTCGGGTCTTGGCCCTTACATTTAGGTAATAATCTAAAGTTGCTGTTGTACTCATACTGTACTTTAACACAGTCAAGACAAGTTACTCAAATAAGCTGTGCCCAGGAGCAATTTAGCTTCTTTTTTTTTTTTTACAGAATATGTCCATTTAAAATACTCTCAGAAAAATTTCCAAGGTATTTCATTCATCTGCAGCCAAGTAATTGTGTTATTTGCTTTGTTGTGAAGAAACCTCTGCTCTTATTAAACTTTCCATATTTTAGTTTCTTAACCAAACTGAATAGCTACTGCTGAAATAAAAAAATATTAATTAAAAAATTAAGGAAAGTAAAGTAAATTTTATTTTTATAGTGCTTTTACAACAGGTGTTGTCACAAAGCAGCTTTGCTGAAATACGGGTCTAAGCCCCTACTGAGCAAGCGACAGAGGCAGGGAAAAAACTCCCTATGCTGTAGCAAGAAACCTTGGGAGGAACCAAGGCTCAGGTTATCTACCATCTAGCAATGATTATCTAGCAAACTAATTACAGTATCTTTTATTTCTTTAAAGCAGGGTACTCGGAGGAGAAATGGATTGGGACCCGATTTGCAATGCAAGACATAATAGTAATTATGTCAATTGCTCTTTAAGATCCCAAAGCAATGCAGTTAGAGCTGTAGGTTGCTGCAATTCTTAGTAAACACACATAAACCTCTTTCTAAAGATCACTTTAGTTACATGTTACAGCTACATGTGCACCATGCTTGCCTTGCAACCTGTTTAAATATTGGGCTAAAGCTAACAAGTAAAAGTAAATGCAGAATTTAACACATGCCTAGCCTTGGAAGTATAAATGTACTGAGAACACATGCACAACTCCACAACACGGGGATCCCCAACGGTGACTGAGTAACCTGGAAGTGTCTGCAAATGACCAGCAGGCATGACGCAGCACTCTTACACAACAGAGTTCCCCAGCAAAACTTACACCAGCCCCACGGAGTGTTCGACTCAAACCCACACTGCCTCCCACTACCGACGCATACTTCCTCTGTTTCAAATCTGTCTGGGGTCAGGGAAGCACCAGTGTGGTTCACCTACTAGATATCCCAGCAGATGTCAGCTCACTGAAACAGTGGATAGAAGTCCACGGGTGAACCCAAGGACCATACCAAATTACCAACGGACACGACCGAGCAAGAGATTTGCATTCGTGCCCACCAGAGCAACCTGGAGGAGGAGGTGGCCAGGCCAAGTTACTCAGATAAGCTGTTTACTGGTAAATGTACCCTACTGGTCAAAAGTTAGAAAGTTAGAACACCCCTTTTTTCAATGTTTACTGGTCATTTTAGCAGTTCTGTTACAGTAAGTAATCTTAAATGGTACAAAGGTAAGTGTTTACCATAAATAAATCCATCATAAATAAAATGTTTAGGTCACCAAACACTGAAATAATATACAGATTTCATAGACAACATCCTTTCCCCCCCAAGCATTAAGAACCTGGTGAACTTACAGTTTTCCTGTAGCAATTTACATCAATAAAGCCTTGAAGTTTAATGTAAACAATTCTCATAGGTGCTGTTCCCAACTTCTCCTTATGACCTACAAACCCCTCTGTGTGAAGAAATATATTGTTCCTCCACCTTCGGATGCAGGATTAGTACAGTACTGTAGAGCAGGAAGTAGTACTTCACATTGTGATCTCTATATACAGTAATATGGAGATCACAATGTGGAGGAAAAGGCCAGAAACTAAGACTCACAATGAGAGAATGAGCAGAATATTAGAAGAAAATAACTCAACAGTAGATTTAGTTGCAGCTCAGTCTACAGACTTTAGCTCCATCCAGCTGGTTTGGGATGAACTGCACAGAATGGGGCTTTTATGGCTTCATTTATTTTCTTAAAAAAAGCTGTAAGATAAGCAGGTCCTTCATTCCTGAAAATTGTCCATGAAATATACATTTTTGTATTTATTTATTATTTATTTATTTTGATGCCTTTTTTTATTTTAACATTTAAGGTTATTCATTGTAAAAAAAAAAAAAGCTTATATTACCAGTAAACACTGGAAAAACTTTTGACTGGTAGTGCATATTGTTAATATACATTTTAAATGTATTTTATTTGTTTCATTTGATACATAGGCTTCAAGATAGTCTACCTTTAAACTTAGCTTGCATTAGCTAATAGCTAACTAACAGGAACTTAGAATAAAAAACATATTAACAGCAAATTTTAAAAGCTTGTTTTTCAAAAGTAGTGAATACAGACTTTCTAAAATGTAAATAGTAAAAAGTAAAAAAAAAAACAACTGTTCAGCTAAGATTAAATACAGATTGTAAGAAGAGTTGACTGTAAAGTGGAAGTATTCAACAATATTATAATAAAACTCTGTTGTTCCTTTATATCCTTTGTTGCAGAGAGTGTACGAAAGTTTTGTGATAAGTGTAGTTGTATTTTGTTATCTGCTAAAGCAATAAAGAGTCAAACTCTCTTCCCTTCAGCGGAACTCGGATAGGGGCTCTGATAGTGGAAGGAATTGTAAATGATCAAATAGAGGCAAAACATCACTGCCATTCACTACACAAGCCGTCTGAGGTGCATGTTTGTGGTTGGAGTACAGCATGGCGCCAGTGGTATGGGAACCCCTTTGATTTGCAACCTCTCCCAGGTTAATTATAAAGAAGAAGTCCATTAGCCATAATAATGCCTTTTCTCTTCTTCTTTTTGCCATGCTCCTCTATTTCTGTTCTGCTCTTTATGTCACAGTTGAGACACTGCAGTGTTTGATGGAACTTTTCTGGTGCTCAACAGGGTTAACGGATGGCTCGGCGTCAGTGCCAGTGTCTGGAACGGGTGTTTAAGTGTTATTACCTTCAAATTTTCCTCTTACTTTTACCTTCTGGTGGTCACCCTTCACTGACAGAAACCCTAGAAGTCTTTCATGAGAAGAGTAGAGCTCAAGACAAAGAAGAGAAGACAGGGAATTATTGCCATTGTTGCGTGTTTTGCATTGTTTTGTTAAAGGATTATCACTGCATTACTAGACAGAATATGAATGAGTCATTATGGGTCTTGAGTAAAAATGCTATTTTTTATTTCGATTTAAATAAGTATTAGATACAAAATAATTACTTTTACATTTTGTATCAAGATGTTTGAGACTCCCATATGCTTGATGTTTCAATGAAAAAACACAAAAGCATAAAATCTGAATCTGCTACAAAATTTCAAAGTTCATACAGTTTAGAGACTGTAGCAATTTTACTTTTTGCTTTTCACTACAAAATGTGCCATGAATAGTGAATTGAGGATGAACAGTCAGGCCTTTATAGGTCTTCAAATAAGGTGTAATTATTTCTGGGAATAAAAAAACAAGCCTATAATTGGTTTGGTTTTATCTTTTTTTTCTCCATGTTACCTTTATAGATACACCCAAGCCATCTGTTTGGCTTGATTTGGTTTTCAGGAACTGGTTGTAGACTGACTCCAAACATAATTAGCAAGAGAAAGACATTTTAACAGACATTTAAATTACAATGAAAACAAACTCTAGATTTTTCTTTTACTCACTGTGAATACGAGCTGTAGTCTATCTAGGATTTAGTCAGTTGTTCGAAATAAAACATAGCTGCAACCTTGTCAGAGCTCTTTACTAAAACAGTCAAGATACAAGCAAGATAGATATTAATTGTATATATGTCAATTTCAAGACCTGTATAAAAAATAAACATACCTTATTATTATTGAATTTTTCACTCACCAGTAGTTTAATACACTGTGTCTAACAGAATATCGGGCCAAAACTAATGAGTATGTTGCAATATATAAGGTGATTAAAAAAATAAATACATAAATAAAATGTTAGATTCACAATTAAGTATACAAATTTAAATCCAGACAGTCTGGATTCTTCAGACAATTCTATTATATTACATGAACAATTAGACTCATTGATTAGTTTTTCTTCCATTTAACAATCATATCACATTTCATTTATTTCTTCATCAAATTCATCGAAATGCATCTGGACCCCTAGCAGCTCTGAAATTATTTGCCTATATGAAACCTCCCTTTTTTCTATTTTTCTCCTTTATTTTAAAGATTCAAGAAAAAAGCTGTAGCACAGAAGTTATGCTCATTTGTACATAGGAGCACCATTCATGAAATTTTGCCTATCCAATCTGTATGTTCACTCAGGTTTGTTGATGGTTGAGTGGTTATCCTTATGTCTGAAGATGCCCTCATGTCTGTGCTACCTCCTGGTTTTCTCCCTTTAGCTACGCTGTCATTGAGAGTCTTGCTGGAGCTCCTGCTTGCACTCAGACCACAATGTTCATCGTTCCTTATCACTCACAACATTGAGCAAGCCTAACAGACTCTCTCTCTCTCTCTCTCTCTCTCTCTCTCTCTCTCTCTCTCTTGCCACTCTGAACCACTGATTCAGTCCCTTTCTGCTGCTGATATGGGCCAATCCTGGTACTCTATTTCTGTATGAAATTTTTACCTCTGGAACCCACTCCTACTGAGGTGAGGCCATTGATTGGAACTCAGTGAGGCCCACCTGTACACGTGGAACTGTCAATACCTCTTTAAACTGAAGTTATTATTACTTTTATTTTTTATTTCTTTATTTACATTCTTTGTCTGTTATTGCTAACTGGTGTCAACGAGAGTAGAATGAGTTCCCCATCTGAGTCTTGGTTCCTCCCAAGGTTTCTTCCTACACTGTAGTAAGACTTTCCTACCCTCTGTCACCTTTGGCTCATTAGGGGCTCGGACACGGTTTCTGTAAAGCTGCTTTGTGACAAAAAGCGCTATAGAAATCAAAATTACTTGACTTGACTTTATTAGTCACTCTCTGATGTGTCTTGTGGCATGATTATGGAGTGTGTTTTCATTCCTCTTTGACCCCTCCTATTAGGTACATTACAAAATTATATCCCCAAGCTTGCTAGTGCAAACAGTATTATTAGTTCAAGGCTTCTTCTAGTATTTGAGTTCTTGCTTCAAAGTCTCTAATGGATCTCTAATTGTATGCTGTGTCATTTATTTTGTCAACTGTGCCTCATTTCTCACCATTAGCTCTTGCCAGCAAAGTAGTCATAGTGCGGTCATGCCGCATGTGCTGGTCAAACTCTTTAAGATAACTCTACAGTCTTTCCATTGCAAGCTCCTAAGAGACAAACACTATGTGGCGGCTGGAGGCAAAGATAGGATGTTTGTGCTGCTGTTGTAAGCACAGCTGTGTTTGGTCTGCTCTTCTTCCAGCTATGTGACCTACACTGAGATACACATCATACACCCTTCGAGAGGAAGAACAACAGCTTGCAACAGTTGACAGGCTGTGCTCAGGCTGCTGTCATTTCTGCTGATAATTGCCCAGCCCACATTTTTTATGTGCCTTGTAATGCAGAACGAATGCCAGACATTTTAAACATAGTTTTAAGATCAGTCATTCAGGCTTGTGATTTGGGGCACCAGACACATGTGTAAATTAAGGTTTGTTCCACTGCTGAGTCACTTCCATGTTGAACAACATGGCATATCCTGGTTCTTAGAGTCTGTTTTAGCTTGTTTTTGCATTTCAATGCACCTAAACAATCAATTATATATTTACATTTCATTTGCAATCTGTTTTAGCAGGTTCAGATCTGTGATTATGACTTTCTCCATATCGTCAGTTACAAATAACGTCAATAAATAATTTCCTTAAATAAGACTGCACACTAAGTTACTAGAAGCCAACAATGTAAAAGTCTCATTCTATGGACAGGTAATGTGTACAGATTTCACCCTATGATTGCTGATATATGCTTCAGCAACCCACCACCACCCTGGTTAAGATAAACAGCTCAGAAAATGAATGAATGAACTAATGGATAAATGAATTAATGATTTAATGAGCAAATTAATTAAAAAAAATAATAATTATAATATAATATCATTATAATATATCTGCATTGTTTCTTGCAATAAAATGACACCTTCTTAACCAAATAATATTTAATTACCACCTGGTGTCAACTGAGGTGGATGGGTTCCAGTTAAAGGTTTTTTTTCTCAATTTTTTCTCAACCTTAGGGAATGTTTTCTATCACCATCCACATGCTCATTAGGTGTTTAGTGAAATAACTTTGTGTCAACTGTACAAAGAACTGTAAAAATAAAATGTTTTTGAATTAAACTGAATATATCACAGTAAAAGGCATGAACAAATCCATTAGCATCAAGCTGTTAAAAATACAAAAGTGATGAATTTTCTAAGTAAATATATTTCTAAAGGTGTTATTAACATACAATTCTCACCAAATGCTGGTAACAACCCATCCAATCCGCACATGCAAAGAAATCAAACCATAAATGTCCATACATTAATTAATGTGTAATAAAATGGAATAACACAGGGAAAAGGTATTGAACACATGAAGAAAGGAAGATATAAAAAGGCATGGAAAGTCATGACACCAGCTGAAATCAATCAGTACATTTAAAGCAGTCCTGCTTTAACTGGTTCAGTTCCAGTTGATGGCTATAAAAAGGTGTCTCATTACCAAGGGGTCACCTGGTAATCACCTGGCCTCAACTTTTCTTGAGGGTGTAAATTATGTTTGTTTGGAGCAATGTCATAGAAGAATCATTTTTGGTTCTATAAAGCATTTATCAAAATGTCATGAACTTTACACATAATCTAGGTTTAATACTAATAAAATAGGTTTTCTAATAAATTAATATATGTTCTTACAACATATAAACCAATAAATATTTCTGGACCTTTTTGTTTAAAGATTTCCACTCTAAAAAGCTTTACGCCTTGTTGCTGGTCTCAGATCACAAAGCATTTCTGAGACAATGTGAATCAGGTTTAAGAGTGCCATTAATAGAACTCCATTTAATTCTTGGCTTCTGTAGTCTCCTGATTTTTTAGGCTTACAGATGGCAGGACATTGGCTCTGGCTGAATGATATCCTGTCTGCATGGAAGCACCCAGAGACTCAAGACCAGAGCAGAAGCTGAGGCAACTGCTGTCCTCTATCTGCTGCCATTATGATTCACCCATGATGAACAAGCTTCTGGAGTCCTGCCTGTCTGGAGGCTTTATCAAGTTCCTCTGGTTCTTATCATTGTCAAGTAGGTGCAGGTCATTGCTTTGAGTTACATTTATTAGTCTGGTCGAGTTAGCTTAGGATTAGGATAGGCATCCAAATTTGGAAAGGTTCAAAGATTACCTCATGGCACGATGGCTTAATGCATGTGTAGGACAGATTTTAAGAGCCTGAAATGAAGAAAGATTTTTTCTCTAAATGTGCTATATTTTCTCATGCAACCTTACAAGGGCACAAACTTAGTTTTAGTTTTTTGTCTATTTTTTGTATTATTTCTGCTGTGCCCTTGTAGTTGTATGTTCGTAAGTCCCATCTTACAATGGACCTGTACAGATGATGAAAGTTACCTTGAACCTTTTCCAGGTAATGGATTGCAATCAAATAGTCTTTCTGTCTTCGAAAGGTTCCTAACTAAGTAAAATGAGCCAGAAGATCTACGCAGCAGCCATTATCAAAGGTGTTTTAGTCCTTTTCTTCTTAATATAGGGTACACTGGAGCATCCTTTTTTAAAAGAAAAGGCCATCCCACCATTTATTTTTGTTTGTTTGTTTTTGGTTCCTCACAAAAGTAAACCCTCAACATGATCAGTAATTAGAGATTGGTTACATAAGGACAGTTTTCTATTATATCAAATATGGAGATTGTCAAATCCAAGTAAACCATTTTATTACATTAAACACCTTCAAAATTATTTTTAGGTATCCCACATCACTAACAAATTCTTTTGAAATGCAGTTAATGTATTTTAGCTTTTGAATTCTCCTTTGCATATTTCCATGACCTCATGATGTTTTCCAAAGAAGTCAAGGATAATTTTTTAACTTACCATAGCCATGGATTGAAACCATTAACATGGATTTTCAGAAATTTCTTAAAGTGAAAATTCTGTGATATTCTGCAAAACAAATCCACAAATTTATTGGAAGAAAACAACAACAAAAGAAGCCTCCTACATCAAAGTGGTGACCTTTTGGTGGCAAAATAATTTAAGATGCTTTGACTTTAAGAGTTATAGGCAGTGATGTGTGAACATGTATGCAGCATATACTTGACATACACAATGAAATCTTGCTTCATTTTTTTGTGTAGCTCTCCTGAAAGAGACTTAAGAATTCAATTTAATGTGTGTCTGCTTCATAGACACTGAACCTATGAATCAATAAACTACATTTCATATAACCCCATTTCTGGAAAATCTGGAGCAGTTAATGCATCCAATAAAAATAAAATAAAATAAAAAATTTAACAATTTCCCCCCAGGATCAATAAAGTTTTCTGATTCTGATTCTGAAAATCTTTCAAGATGTTTAGTCTCTTGAATCTTAGCTGAGAAAAGAACTAGCTTAAATGACAATGGTTTGGCTTAAAATTTGAAATAAGCTCAAAAAAGTTGGAACAAAGAGGTAATAAGATTGAAAAGGTTTTTAGATATATTAAAAATGTACTTTAAAAACATTAATAAGCCCAAATCAAGAACACAATAAGCGGATGAACCCACTCATAATGGTGGTTTAATACTTACTCTCAGTTTAAATATAGAAAAAATATTTACAGTTTTGCAGTCTGAAGCGCTCGCAAATCATTATGTTATTTCAATTAAATTTTATGTTAGCAATAACACATTCACCTCACCACAATATCACATCAAGTGCACATTCACATCATTTACGGTTAGAATGTCATTCAATTCAGTTCAATTCAGTTTTATTTCTATAGAGCTTTTTACAACAGATGTTGTCACAAAGCAGCTTTACAAGGTTCGGGTCTGAGCCCCTACTGAGCAAACCAAGGTGACGGAGGCAAGGGAAAATTCCCTAAACTGAAGAAGAAACCTTGGGAGGAACCAAAGCTCAGTCTTGCTGCATTCTGGACTAACTGGAGCTTGTTTATGGACCTACTAGTACATCCAAAGATTAATGCATTACAATAATGTAACCTAGAGGAAACAAAAGCATGAAGTTTTCTGAATCATATGATGACATTATATTCCTTATTTTAGCAATATTTCTGAAATAAAAAGGCAGTTCTAGTTATGTTATTTACATGTGTTTCAAATGAGAAACTGGGGTTGATGATCACACCAAGGTCTTTCATTGTTGTACAGGCTGATTTCAGGAACTGGTACTGAGATTCTGCATTTGAAAAATAATTAGAAAAAGGAAAAGAGAGTGGAGATTGGTTTAGGTTTTTTTGGTCAACTCTCACACACTGAGTGTGTGGTTACTGGTGGAGGCAGGCTTCAGATGTGTCCAATTTGATTTACAACAGCTAATAGATAATACATTAATAGATTATTATTTAGGGTTGCTATACATTATTACGTATTATGTGTTTAATGGAGGATCAGTTCTGCTTGAAAGTTTAATCAGTATTATGTTTACAGTAAATCTGTAGTTCTGTTGCTAAATTTTCTCAGATTTAACTTAGCTTAGAGGTAGAGAATTCTTTAAACTTGTGGTATAAAACAAAACATATGCAGTTTTTTTGCTGTTTCATTGATAAAAGTTTTATCGTTGTCCTTGCATAGATTTTTTTGGGAGAGTAAATATTTTATTTGCACTGGGACAAAACAGACACAAGAAACAGTTGCATCCCAGTGCATCACCCCTGACAGATGTGAATGAGCTGATATTAAATCAGCTGTGAGTAGATGTGAATAGGATTCTAAGCATAGAATTGGATTTGTGCCTCTAGAGCACTGTAATGTGAACATGGACTTGGTTTCATTTCCTCTGGTCATATCTCTCTCTCTCACTCTCTCTCTCTCTCTCTCTCTCTCTCTCTCTCTCTCTCTCTTTCTCTCTCTCTCTCTTGTCCAGCGGCAACATCTCCCCAACCACTTACAGGTATTGCTGCACAGCACAGCCCTGCTAATAGTCCCACCACCAGGGAGAGAGATGAAAGAGCAGGAAACTACCGCCAGAAGCTTCTGAGAAAACAGAGTGAGATAGAAAGAGAGAGAGAGAGAGAGAGAGAGAGAGAGGGGCGGGGTTGAGAGTGAGCAGTCCATAGAAATGCTAATTAATGTCCAAAGCCAAAAGTGGATCAAGACCAGGACAGAGGAAGGAAGGAAAAATTTAATAGGGGCCTTCCCTCCTAACTCATCTTCATCACTTGCAACACAGAAAAGTCAAATACAATAATATTTAACTGCTTGATCTGGCCTAAACTTACTGTAAGTGCAAGTATTTATCGAATAGTAGGGTTCAAGGTGTCAGCCCTGTCTACACTGGGACTAAAAGTTAGAGGGACAAAGAATGCTTTCATTACATTCATTAATCTTCTATTAGTACTTATGTAAATAATTGGCTAGTTGTAATTCTATAATGCTATAAAGGATCTGAAGTATTTGAGCTGCAGCATGTCTTGCTTTGTACAGACATAAACTGAAGGTTAATCTACACATCATCTGCAATTGACCATCCAAATAAAGTGTTACCAGACTTTTTCTTCAGCTTCAGTGAGGGGCAGAAAGAGCAGTCAGATTTCCTTCCATTTGTCTGGAAGATAAATGGAAAGTGAGGTTCCATCGGCCTGGGCTGGGCGAGGATGGGAACAGCCTGATGCTACAGGAATTCCCACAAGCTGGATAAACACTCGCCGGAGCTTCTGGAAAAAAGAGAAGCTGTGATAAAGAATGCTATCTGTCACTACACACACCATACATGATCTCAAGAGTGGTCATGTTTAGTGGAACAGAACCCAGAGTTTATGTTATGGTAATTTAATTTGTGTTATGTTCATATTAAGATATTATAAGATATTATGATTATAAATTTATGATGTTCTTACTGTACATTGGAATCATACATACATAGAGAGAGAGAGAGAGAGAGAGAGAGAGAGAGGGGTGTTTTGCTTTAGTATATTTTTGTAGTTCCACCCTGTCAGTCAGAGAATACTCAGGAAACAGGGCGAAATAATACGGTAGTATATCTTTGTAATCACCTCAGTCTTGTGAACTTATGTCCTGTTTACCCTCATGGGTCCACATAGTTGCTGTAGAGGTGTGCAAGCATTTTGCATTTCTCTTCCACTGTGCTGCTGTAGTTGGGATGGCAGGCAGGCTAAAACGATAAAGTGCCCACATTCCATATTTCCCCTTTAGCTTTTTTTAAAAACGGGGAACGACTTAGTGATCCAAGTGTTCAGAATTGTTCATCTCCACCACTATCTAGCGTTTGCTGAACTGTTCACAACAATTATTTAGATCAGACAGAAACGTAACGATCCATTGTCCGATATAGACATGGTTAAAACCAGCGCACTGTAGTGGAGTGTTTTTACGCGTTTGTTTTAACCATGTCCAAACAAATTATCAAGCGATCTAAATTATTTTTTATGACTAAGAGGAATGTGTTGAATTCATCAGTATTGTCATGTCTGAATTTATGCTTGATTGTTCCTGTACCTGGAAGTCGCTTTGGACAAAAGCATCAGCCAAATGAATAAATGTAAATGTTAGTAGCACTGTGTTAGCGCAGATGGCCAAGTGACAAAGGGGAACAGAAGTGAAGCCCTGAAGCTGAAGTAGCAGTTTCTCTTCACTTCTGACCGTGGTCGCAAAGCAAATATGGGAAAAGTGACAGTAGCATTGCTGTTGCTTATGTAAATTAATAACGCATCCCCATGTTACTCTGTTATATCACTACATCATTGTCGTGCTATATATTGATTCAAATATCAATTTTTGTTTTGACTTATTTTTAACTTTAACATTAAGGTTATTAATTGTAACAGAACTGCTTATATACATTTTTTTTAGCATTTTTATTGAATGTAGTTTGCAAGCCAAAAAAGTGTGAGTGCTCTTTCAAGAAATCTTTTACTTTTGTACTTTTAATACTTAAGTATTTTTGGAAGTAAGTACTTTCTAATTTGACTGTTTGACTTTCACTAGTGGTATCTGTACTTTCGCTTAAGTACTGAAGTTAGGTACTTTGTCCACCTCTGAGTAAGAGTTTATGAAGTGCTGGTTCTTTGCAGTGAGTGTTATGAATGTGACTCTTAGGCCCGTGATGCGCTAGAGCGATGCAGTGAATC
This sequence comes from Lepidarchus adonis, assembly GCA_037576955.1. Classification (NCBI taxonomy): domain Eukaryota; kingdom Metazoa; phylum Chordata; class Actinopteri; order Characiformes; family Lepidarchidae; genus Lepidarchus; species Lepidarchus adonis. The sequence continues at coordinate 23,710,250 of JBBIGC010000104.1, read as the reverse complement.
TGTGAATCAGTGAGTCAAACTGAAAAGCTGTAATTCCTGCATGAAGCCCAGTCTGACTCACTGCTGTAAATGACTTCCTATCTATTGTTCTGCTCTCAAAGGGTATTAAGAGGAAAGGACAAGCATGGCTGTTACCAAGGCCAATGCCCAGAGCAGGTGGACACTCTGACTGAAGATACTTCAAACACACGTCCCACCTACACTTTCATCATAATCCACATGCGGTATCCAAGGGGATTTAACCTTCATGCTTGTTAGCAAACACACACAAACATGAACAAACGTGTGTGAAAACATATACAGTGGTGCAATACTAGGGTAAAAAAAACTAAAACATAGCCTTGTGTGACAAAGGTATGTGTCCCGTAACATCTGGCATAGAAGCGACAATGCATTTCAGAAAAAGAACATCATACCAACAGTAAAATATGGTGGTGGTAGTGTGATGGTCTGAGGCTGTTTTGCTGCTTCAGGACCTGGAAGACTTGCTGTGATAAGCCATGAATTCTGCTGTCTACTTAAAACTCCTGAAGGAGAATTTTTGGCCATCTGTTTGTGACCTCAAGCTGGAATTATATTGGGTTCTGCAGCAGGACAATGATCCAAAACACACCAGCAAGTCCATCTCTGATTGGCTGAAAAAAAACTAAATGAAAACTTTGGAGAGGCCTAGTCACTCAAGTTGTCTTTGACTTAATGACTTAACGCAAAAGTTTGGGCACCTCTTGATAAATAACATTTTGGTGATTTTTAAATCGAAAAGATGTTAACACATTCTCTCTAGGACATGGGGAAAAATGCACAATATTTTGCAAACATTGGTGCATAGTTTCTTTTAATGCCATAAACTGAACACAAATTTAAAAAATAAGAACATTATTATGGCACTGTGCAAAAGTGCGGACACCCAAAGCATTCCAAAGTCTCAGATTCTTTTCAAAGGTTTCAGACCTTAATTAGCTCATTAGATCTGATGCATGACAACAGCTGTCATTAATAAATGTTGGCTGGTGTGAATTTCAAAGCTTTACAAATACTCTGACTCATCAAACCTTGTGCACACACTTGTGGACACTCAACAACCATGGGGTCCTCTAAGCAGCTGTGTAAGACTCTGAAAATGAAAGTTATTTCATGAAAAGAACACCTTGCCAACCATTAGGCATGGGGGTGGATCATGCTTTGGGTTTGTATTACAGCCAGTGGCACAGGAAACATTGTACGGGTGGAGGGAAGAATGGATTCCACTAAAAAACAGCAAATTCTGGCTTCTACAACAGGGCAATGATCTTAAACATATCTCGAAATCCACCATGGACGACCTCAAGAGATGCAAGTTGAAGGTTTTGGAATGACCATCACAGTACCCTGATTTAAACATCTTTAATGAGCTGTGCATGCAAGACGACCAAAGAATAGGACAGAACTAGAAGCCTTTAGCAGAAAGATCCCAGGTCCAACAACTGAAAGACTTTTAGCTCTAAAAAGCATTTGTAAGCTGTGATATCTGCCAGTTCAAGTGTTACTAAGTACTGATTATGTAGGGTGCCCAAACTTTTGCACAGTGCCACAATAATGTTCTGTTAATAATAATATATATTTTTTGTCTTCAATTTATGACATAAAACACAAATAACTATGCATCAATGTTTGCTGGAAATATTGTGCAATTTTTCAGTTTCCTAGAGAGACTGTGTTCTTTTCAATAAAAAAATTATGTTATTTATCCAGGGGTGGCCAATTTATTTTCTGTATTCTCCCATCTTGTGAAACACAACAATGGGCCTCAGGATCTCATCACGGTATCTCTGTCCATTCAAAAGGCCATCAATAAAATGCGCCTGTGTTCATTGTCTATAACATACAGCTGGCCAAATCATAACCCCACCACCACCATGGAACACTCCATCCACAACGTTGAGGTCGGCAAACCGCTCGCCCACACAACGCCACACACACCGTCTGCCATCTGCACTGAACAGTGAAAACCAGGACTCATCCGTGAACAGGACACCTCTCCAACGTGCCAGACGCCATTGAATGTGAGCACTTGTCCACTCAAGTCGATTACGACGAATAACTGCAGTCAAGTCCAGACCCCGTTGAGGATGATGAGCTTCCCTGAGACGGTTTCTGACAGTTTTTGCAGAAATTATTTGGTTCTGCAACCCGACTGTTGCTGCAGCCTTCGGGTGGCTGGTCTCAGACGATCATGGAGATGAACATGCTGGAGGTGGAGGTCCTGGGCTGGTGTGGTTACGCGTAGTCTGTGGTTATGAGGCCCGGTTGGATGTGCTGCCAAATTCTCTAAAAAGCCTTTGGAGACGCTTATGATAGAGAAATGAACATTAATTTCACAGACAACAGTTCTAGTAGACAATCCTGCTGTCAGTAGCTAATCACACGCTCCCTCAAACGTTGTGACATCTGTGACATTGTGCTGTGTGATTAAATTGCACGTTAGATAGATAGATAGATAGATAGATAGATAGATAGATAGATAGATAGATAGATAGATAGATAGATAGATAGATAG
>JBBIGC010000104.1:23695218-23706118 GCA_037576955.1 Lepidarchus adonis | reverse complement strand
GGTTCTCTGAGGTAAGAACGTGCAGTGACTGAGTCATGTACAATAACCAAATCTGTTTTGCGCTGACTGGTGATGTCCAGACTGCTGCACCTCCTCCACCAAAGCAAACCCTGGGGACCATGTTGACCTCAGCGTATCACTCACCTCCACTTCTCCAACAACGACACTCATCAGTGAACAGGACGGTAGACCACTGCTGCACTGTCCAGGTCACATGGTCTTGAGCCCCCTGAAAACGTACATGGCGGTGTCTCAGTGAAGTCACCTGCAATGGTTGTCTGGCCAAAGCCAAAGCGGTGGAGTGGGTTGCGAATGGTTTGTCTGGAAACACTAGTTCCCCTCACATCTTGTAAATGGGCCTGCAGCTGTGTGGCAGTTGCATAACGATGTCTGAGTGCATAAGACCTTAGGTACTGGTCATCTGTCTGTCACTCGTGGTCTCCACTCCTGGGTCTGTCATGAACTCTGCCAGTAGTTCTGTGTCTTCTGTGTCTGCTGATGACACTTTGAGATGCACCAAGTTCACGAGGAACATCTGACTGACTGCCACCGACCCGAAGGCGCCATGTCCAGGTGACGCTGCTCGTCTGTTAAGTGACTTGTTCATGGCTGTTTGAATGATAAACTTGGAATGACTTACTGACAATAGCAGCTTTTTATTCCCACAGAATGTTGAAATTGATGCCACATTGAGAAAAGTTGTCTTTTGGTATTGACCCCAATATAAGGCACCTGTACACAATGAGACCATTACATGAAAAGCACAAAGTGAGCTGTGTCCATCACCCCAATACAATTGCCTCCCTATCCCAAAAATGTCTGAAGCGAAACACACTGTATGTATGACATCCACTAAGTCTCTCACAATATCCCTAACTTATTGTAAGTAGTATATATTGGAACATTGCTGTGAGGAACAGACTGCATCCATCCACATGAACATTTGGCCAGGTATGGATTACTTTTGGATAAAAAAATCCAACCTGACTTATTCCAAAAGGAGCTTTGTTTTATTGAGCATTTATCTGATCCAAAGCCTCAAAAAATACTGGGGAACTTATACCTATGTAATGGTACAGGGCATGGTGACCAGGCATAGTGACTTTAGGCTCACGTGTGGTTTACCAGAGCTCTACTGTCAATATTTTCTATGGAGCTTGCTCAAGTTGTGTCTGCACAAGTAAATACCAGTGTTAGCAATGGGTTAATGGGTACAGTTAAACCAGAGACAAGTATTTTTAAAAATGCCCAAACCTGAAGACTTCCACCACCTAGCTTTAAAAAAGTGACTATTTTGTCATTGTGAACACACCATTGTGTTGATAAACTTCTAATAAGTTCAAAAACACAAAAAAAGAAAAATTCTAACATTTAACTGAAATACAGCGTGGAGAATAAGTATTTGACACATCAGCCTTTTTATCAGTAAGGGTATTTCTAAGTGGGCTATTGACATAACATTTGCACCACATGTCAATTTCAACTCAAGTATTTAATTCATGCAAATACATCTAGACATGTATGTCCATTAATTGAGTTATACGTAATAAAGTAAAAAGACACAGGGAAAAAGTATTGAACACATGAAGATAACAAGGTGCAAAATGGCATAGAAAGCCAGGAGATCACCCGAAATCTGTCAGTATTGAGAGAGAAACCCTGCCGCCTACCAGTACTAATTGATATCAGCTGCTTTAGTCCTAATTGATGGCCTATAAAGGCTTTTCATTACCCAGGAAGCACACAGGAAAGACTTCATGATGGGTAAAAGCAAAAAACTCTCCCAAGATCTTTTTAATCTTATCGTTGAAAATCATTTTGATGGGAATGGTTATAGGCGAAGGAAAGGGAAATGGAAAGCGCATTTTCACCATAAACCAGCAATGATCAGGTGCTCCATGTAAGTTTCCTGTCCGAGGAGTCCAAAGAATAATCAGGAGAGTTCTCCAAGAGCCAAGAACTACTCAGGCAGAACTTCAGGAAGTTCTTGCATCAGCAGGTACTGTTGTTTCATAGCATCCATGCACGCTCACCACGCAAGACTCCATTGCTAAGCAAAAAGCATGTTGAGGCTCAGTTAAAGTTTGTGAAACAGCATTTGGAGAAGCCTGTGGATTACTGGGGGACTATAGTATGGTCAGATGAAAGCAAAATTGAACTTTTTGGCTTTCATTCTACACACCATGTTTGGAGAGGAATTGACACTGCCCACCACCCCAAGAACACCATTCCAACAGTTAAGGTAGTGGAAGCATCATCGTTAGGGGCTAATTTTCCTCAAGGGGTACTGGCAGACTTCATATTATTGAAGGCAGGATAAATGGAGAAATGTGTTGGGACATTCTGGATAAAAATCTGCTGGCATCTACCAGAAAGCTGAAAATGAAAAGAGGGTGGACATTTCAGCAAGACAATGAACTCACGTTGCTTAAATGACCCAGTCAATCACCTGACCTAAATCCCATAGAACATTAATGGAGAGAACTGAAGATCAAAGTTGATAAAAGAGGCCCAAGGAACCTTCAACATTTAAAGAGCGTTTGTGTGGAAGAATGGGCCAGAATCCCTCCTGAGCAATGGAGACGACTGACCTCTCAATACAAGAGGCGTCTAGAAGCTGTAATCACCAACAATGGCTTTTCTACAAAGTATTAAATAAAGTGTGTTCAATAGTTATTCCCTGTGTCACTTCACTTTATTTATTATGACACAACTTAAATACTTAAATGTCCTGATTTCTCTGTATGAATTCAATATTTGGCTTCATGGCAACATCTGATGCAATTTTGTGTCATTAGCCACTTAGAAATACCCTTACTGATAAAAATGCTGATGTGTCAAATACTTATTCTCCCTGCTGTACATTTATTAATTTTGAAAAAAAAAATCACACATTAAGAAACACATTTTTACAATTGGCATTTCTAAGAATTCCTATAAAATACGTGTAATTGAAGCCTTTCTGTCATTTCTAGTTTAGTTTTTTAAAGCTGATCGGAGTAAATAGGAACTTTTAATTAGTAATGTCGTCCTGTTTCCCACGGGTATAAATATGATGTGACACAGAGACCAATTGCTTTTAACTGCTCTTCAACATTGGAAAGACAAGAGAACCAATTCCATTCAAATTAGGAAAATGTGTGTTGAGCTTAATAAATCAGGTAATGGATGAAAGAAAATAGCTACTCACCTAAATCTTTCTGTATCTACAGCCATAGAAATAATAAAGAAGTTTAAAACAAACTTTAACAGTGACAAACAAGGCTGGACTAAAACTTTTCCCATCTACAATCACAAACATAAATGCCTGGAGTTTGCTAAGTGATACTCAGACTTCAACTGGGACTGTGTGCTTTGGTCAAATGAGACTAGCATAGAGTTTTTTGTCAAAGAACATTATAAGTGGGTCTGGCATAAATCCAAGGGTGATTATGTAGAAAAGCTCCTCATGCCCACTGTAAAGTATGGTGGAGGATCTGTGATGCTGTGGAACTGTTTTTCTTCCAAAGGCCATAGGAACCTAGTTGAAGTGTGTGAGGGTCCAAGCAGAAAGGCACAAGGACACAGGTGGGTTGTTCAAAAAAGAAAGGGTTTTATTTACCCTAAAAAATGACTAAATTAATTCACAAAAAATTCAATAACTTCAGGGCCCTTAAAAAAGGTCAACAAAACAAAAAGAATCTCAAAGTTAACTTAATAAAATTAACTTTCACTGAACAACTTAACAAAGACAAACTGACCTGCATAACTAAACACACACGGGAACATATATCATGGCTGATCAGACACACACGGGGTAAATGAAACATATACTATTGTAGCAGTTTTTCAATTTGGAAAACACAGGGTGTCAGTGCTCAAACATGGCCGTAGTCGCTTCAGATTTATTTTTAAGCTCTGACAACAGGTTTTGGAATCAGTGTGCCCTCTTCAGGAGAGTTCACACCAAGCAACAAAAACCCCAGTGTGGAATCATGATCATGGTGGTGGATGGCCTGGCCAACGAGTTATCAACGCCCCACTAATTCCATCCATGGTGAGCCTGGTCACCCACCACCAAATCCACACAGTAAACTTGACGGAGTTTATTTCACAAGCTCAACACATCTTAACATTTTCTGTAACACCTGAAACATGCTCATACAACTGCAAATAACCAACTCCCATGATGCTCAGCAACATCAGCCAATGAGAACTTCCCCCCAGCTCAGTTACACTATTAACAGAAACTTAAAACAACAAAACTCAGTCTGTTTGAGAGATTTAACTTAACCAAAGTAACCAAAATACTAAATGTTTATATCTTTATGTGTTACCTAGAACAAAAAGTCCAAAAGCAAATCCTATGCAATGGTATGGCCCAATTAGGTATTTCCTGTATAAAGAAGCTGCGCACAATGGAGCACATCCTTTGACCAGACCCAACAAGATGGCTCCTGACCAACTGCAAAACTAGCAGTGGAACCTCATTATCAGGAACAAATTCTCTATTACTAACACAGGCAGAAATACTGCATTAAAGTAACTTAAATGTGTATAAATCAAATCAAATTTGTGTCCATGGATAACTAAAATGAATGTTTCTTAAATTAAAAGGAGTCTGTTTTTTCTAATAAATTTTGATGTGTGATGTTCAAAATAATCTATGGAAAATTGCATGAAGATGACCAACATTGGTTAGGTTGTGTGGCAGACAGTGTGGCCATTATAGGGTCCATGGCAACATGAACCTCTTTGAAATGGCATAAGATTTTAAATCAAAATCTTGTGGCCTCTCCCAGAAAGCTGAAGCTGGTAATCATTGCGTCATCCATCAGGATACTGACCCTATACATATGGCAAAATCTACACATAAATGGCTCAGTAGACAAATCAAGCTCCACCATGGCCATCTCAGTCCTCAGACCTCAACCCCATTGAAAGCCTGTGGGGTGAGCTGAAGAGGAGAGTGCATAAGAGAGGACCAAGTTAAAACAGTTAAAATAAAACTTTGTGAAATGTTATAGATTTACTGCTGGCCTGTTGGGTTTTCCCCAATTAATAAATGTACTTTAATTAAAGGTTAGAATTTTCTTTTTGTATTGTGAGCTTATATATTTTGGGGAAAAATATTGAAACCTAATGACTAATGTATGTTATATCCCCCCATTGCTGTTTACATTGTCAGCAAAGTTTCTGTCCCTTTTTTATTATTATTAGCAAGGTTGGGCCTCTTTTTATGTGTTTATTTTGATAGACAAAGGTTTTATGTTTGTAGATGTTGGCTGGTGAGTGGAAGCCATTTCAAAGGGCTCAATTATAGGAAAGATTTGAGATAATTGTCCTGCTCAAATTCTCCTCAGCTCTCCCAGCTCCTTTCAGCAAATGGCTCTATCATCAAATAAGATGGCAATTTTATGAATATGAGCGAAATGTCTGCCAAAATCTGCTATGTCTGTTGTGTGCAGCTTAGTCAGCAAAAGCAGAAGGGAAAAATGTTTATGATTTATTGGTCTTAAAAACATTACAGAAGTCACTAGAAGACATTTTTAAAGTCTAAAGTTGAATGTCTGTTTATAATAACTGTTTACCTCACTCTGTGGTTTGAAGTTATAGATGGCGTAGTTGAAGACTAAGCCAGAATCCACTGATTGACTTGGCAAAATGTTAGTCTTCTGCACTGCTATGGAACATTGTGAAAAGACATAAACATGCACTGTGTGCTGTGCTCAGTAAAGTGGATTTATTCCAACACCATTTGAAAGACTAGGTAAGTTAATGCATTTATTCATTTTACCCTTTCTGAGAGGTCGTTGAGTTCTCATTACTTACTAACTCCATTAACCTGCCAAATTAAAGAACAGCTTGATCAGCTAGACTTTTGCTAAACTATTATTTTGATGCTCTTAGAAAATGTCTGGTCTCTGACTGTCTTCTAGGAGAGCCTGGGTTCCTGCACAAGATTGTCTCAGTGCTTTTGTAAACCTTGGCCCTGTGTTCTGCACCCACACCCCAGACCACAGCAGTGATTTCGCTGTGGTGGGTATGGGGTGCGGCGATTTTCACAGTCGTGCTTTGCTGCCCTTTTGAAATTGTTGAAACATCTTGATTGCCCTTTAATTGGCCCTTAAGCGTGTTGTCCTAGCCTGATGGTTTATATTTTGTATAGCTGATGAAGTGATGATGGGGCTGGAGAACTACAGCTAGGTCTGTGGAGAGTGGGCACTGTGTGGTAAAGTGGTGATGGAAACTTTAAGGGCCTTAAAGCTCTTCATAAATCCAGCTCATAATGACTTGTGACAACTGTACCATTAGCTTAAGAAGCTTGTAATGTTGTCAAAGGTCTATATTTGCTCTTAAGTAATGTCAGACGTCCCTGCTTTCAGCAGCTAATGCACCAGAGGGGCTGTTTATAATGTAACCTGAATACTCAACCATTACAAACGACAATGTTCTTTTAACTGGATTCTGTAATGTTGCTTTACATTGCTTTACACTGCAAGGAATTGCAGGCGACTCTTTAAAATGAAATTATTATTACTTTTATTTTTTATTTATTTTTATTTACTTTCGTCTCTTATCACTGGGTTCCTCCCAGTGTTTTTTCCCACAGTTTAGGGAGTTTTCCTTGCCTTTGTCGCTTTCGGTTTGCTCATTAGGGGTTTGGACGAAGATTCAGTTGTAAAAAGCGCTATAGAAATACATTTGACTTGACTTTGCAAAAGAAGATGCTGAAAGTTAAGCTAAAAGTGATTTCCTAAATTAACCACATAGGGCTTAGTTTAAAAACTGTATATAACCCTGTAGTTGAATAGAGAGTTTACAATATTATACTGTCTATATACTGATAAATATACTGTTTATCACAATATTACATGCTGCACATCACCAACCTCACTATCACAATATTACATGCTGCACATCACCAACCTCACTAACCTCAAGGTGCAATATACAGTGTAACTGCAATCACTGCTGTTATCATAATTTAATTTAAATTTAATTTTACCATAATTTATCATATTATTTTTACTGCTTTTTCATTAAAAATCACAGATTTTACCTTGTAGTTTTTTTACCTTTGTATTTTTAGGACCTTTGTATTTTCATTAGTATAGGATGTATGTTATTTTTATGTCATTGTCTCTATGTCGCAGTCGTTATATAAGCAATTTCCTTAGGGACAATAACGTTTTTTCTGATTCTGATTCTGATTCTATGACAGCCCCTTTTTCAGTCCACATGAACTCAGTCATTTAGTTTAAAAAAAGCTTTTATTGGTAAAAGTGGTAACATTTACATTACAGTGTGTCAAGTCAATTTTTTTTATACAGCAAAATCCAGGTCCCAGTGTGTACATCATTACCACAGGAAGGACATAGATCATTATTATTAATGATACACCAATCAGCCATAACATTAAAACCACCTTTCTAATACAGTCATGTGAAAAGTTTGCACACTCCATTAAATATTCAGTTCTTTATTTAGAAACATTCACATATCAATGTCTAATCTTGTTTTCATTCATCTCTGGAATAGAAAGTGATTTAATTGCAGGTAAACAATAAAAAATAATTTTGATTTATTCATTAAACAAAAGATATCAACGAAAATGTGCATTTTAACTCTGGAAAAAGTTAGTACACCCCACTCTCAGTGTAACATCTTTTGGCTGAAACAACTGCAGTGAGGTGATTCTGATAGCGATCTACCAGTTTCTGATATCCCACATCATCTGAATGGGATTCAGATCTGGGCTTTGACTCGGCCACTTCATGACTCTCCACTTCTTAGTTCGCAGCCGTCAGTCCTCGGTGGATTTACTGGTTTGTTTTGGGTCATTGTCATGTCGCAGGGTTCAGTTCCACTTCAGCTTTAATGTTCTGACAGATGGTCTCTCATGTTCCTGAAGCTACCTCTGATACACAATAGAATTCATGGTGGAGTCTATGATGGTGAGCTGCAGTAATGCATCCCCAACCATGACACTTCTACCTCCATGCTTCACAGTTCTACACATTCCAGGTTCTTTTCCTGGAATGCTGTATTTGGTTTATGCCAGACATGTTTTCTGTTCCAAATATTTAATTTTAGACTCATGTGTCCAAAGAACATTATTCCAGAAGTCCTGGCCTTTGTCTTCTCTCTGGCAGGAGAGGTTTCTTCTTTGCACACCTTCCAAGCAAGTTAAAGTTGTGCAGTCTCTTTCTGATTGTAGAGACATGTACTTTCACATCAACAGTAGCAAGAATCTGCTGTAGATCCTATGATGGGTCCATTTTAGGGTTTTTTGAAGACGTCTTTTAGCATCTTGCCATCTGCTCTCTGGGTAAACAGACCTGGGCATGTTGGTAATTATTTTACTAAACTTAACCAAATATACTTGATGATTGGCATTAGTTAGATTAAACATATACTACACACTATTAGACTACTGTTAGAAGTTGGTGGTTCTGTTACATTTGGCATAAAACCAACACAGCATTTCACCATAAGAACAAAGTGCCAGTTGGTGCTCGTGTGTGATAGTAAGGGGATGCTTTGTTGCTCCATTGGATGTGTGACTTATCATAACTGATGGAAGCATAAATTTTGCACTTGATTAGAAAATCATAAAATCCCACAATAATGATTTGGAGCAAAAGTGCAAGTACACCTCTGAATAAAAACTTTGAAGTGGCTAATCAAAGTCCTGCCTTGAACCTCACTGAGATGCTTTAGCAGGATCTACGGGCATTTCATGCCTACAAAGCAGAATGGGACAAATCTCTTCAAATTTCCTGCTGAAATGCTGATCTCTTATTTTAAGCTCAATAATAAAGTTTCAGTGTAATTTTTTACATTAATGTTATAGGTTTTCCAAACTGTTAATAAATAAAAAGACAATTTAAATGGTTTTTGTATTTCCTTATGTAGCTGGAAATCTGGATGAGTAAATATTCTTGATGGCTTCATATTTGCAGTATTTTTTATAAAAAATTTTAAAGCCAGTAGACCGTTGCCACTAACAGTACTTTTTGATTGGATCAAGGCTGAAAATGTGTCTGGTAAACTAGTCTTTGATGTTCTACATCTGCTAAATCACCCAGGTAAGCCTATTATCAAACAATTCCGATCAGTCGGCCCAGACTACTGAATGTGCCTCAAGCTGTTTTTTTCCAATCCCATACTCCGTCTGGAATCCACATCATCAGTTGCATTTAACCTTCTCTTGTCTCGGGGAAGATCCTCCTTTAATGTCCAGTCTTTGTAAACAAGTTTGTTTGGATGGGAAACACCTGTGCTTGGAGAGGAGATTAGGTCGGTCTGAGAGGGCTGTTTTTGTCTGATAAGTAAGGCTCTTACAGCCCCCATCACCTGCACACAGCCACCACTCTTCATGTCAATGACACACCTCGCCTGTCGCCTCCTGCTAATAAGCAGAGGCAGAAAAGAAATGGCCGACAAACAGCAACAGTACTGGTAGTAGTAAAAAAGTGTATTTTCCTATTATTCAGTCCAGATTTGCTTGTTGTCTAAAATCTGCTTCTTTAGTTTTGTACACTAGCTTTGAGATTTAGCTAATGAGTAGTGGAAGCTAATACCACACCAAACTGCATGCTTAAATCATCACTAATCTGCCTAACGCCATGTCAATATCTAACAGACTTTTCACAGTTAATGACATATAGTAGTTGTGTTCAGTATGTTGTGCTAACTCGAGCTAAGAAGTCACAGCTGCTTCTGTCAGAGCTACACTGCTTAGCCTTATGCTAAACAACTACCTTGTTAGTAATGGGTTTACTGCCAAGACTATTACTATAAGCATTCATTTTTCAGCAACCATCCGCAATCCAGACATATTCATATTTCTATGTATGATATGTTGAAATCTGTTAGAAATACTCTTTGGTTTTTGTCAAGGTGCCTGATGTGCCATAGCAAATCCCCTTGCTCTGCACGTCTTACCCTTAACATCTTTAATATTGGCAAAATGAAATGTAAGTTGTAGCATATTTGCAGTTGCTTGACTTCTATTTGCTCTTACCAGAAGCAGTAATTCTTTTGTGGGCTATCTGTCATAGTTATGGTCAATTTGTAGCAATTGTGTCGGCCATTCAGTGAATAGCTGAGTTTGTTATTGTATTCAATAAAACTGCAGTGTTCTTATTTCTTGGCTTGGGCTCACAGTATGCTGTAATGTGACACTATGCTTTATTCGTAAAATGCTTCAGAAGTTTTAAAAGGAAAATACACTGGTTATAAATGCTAGAAAATATGTTTGCTTTGTCACTGGGTGAAGGGGTGGGGTTAGGGTGGGCCAAATCAAGCACCCTCATGCACCACACTTTAAGCAGCCATTTGTAAGGTGCTGAGTTTAGAAGTTTTCAGATACAATTAAACTGCAGCTGCAAGCTGATCTCACAATGGGGTTTTTTGTTGCCATAGTCAACCACACGATTCTGCTGACTTCAAACTATCTCTTCAACCCCTTGCTGCTTAGATATCTACAACTCATATTTAATGAAAAATAAGGCCATCTTTGAAGAAATTTGCAACTGGACATTAACTACTGAAGATATATATATACATATCAACAGCTGTCAGTGAAAAATAAACTACAAAAGACTGACATATTTGAATAGCTATGATAGCAGCATCATATTTATACTTTTTACTTTTTTCCTGGACTGAGAAAACTGCACATTAAATTTCATGGTACAGTTGTTACAATGACAATAGGTTTCTGATATTAAAATATAATTGCACAATTTTAAGAGAATGACATTTTAATATCAAGGTTTATTAACAGGGGCACAGATGACATCATTAACCCCTATCTGTTGGGGCAGAGTTACATAACTTATGTGTGTGTGTGTGTGTGTGTGTGTGTGTGTGTGTGTGTGTGTGTGTGTGTGTGTGTGTGTGTGTGTGTGTG
>JBBIGC010000104.1:23668728-23689789 GCA_037576955.1 Lepidarchus adonis | reverse complement strand
ACACACACACACACACACACACACACACACACACACACACACACACACACACACACACACACACACACACCTTTAAGTCATGTTACTGTGCCCCAACAGATAGGGGTCAATGATGTCATCTGCACCCCCTGTGACTGCAGCTTTTGAAGTCTATGAGACGATGTTTGGTAAGGAGCGGCTGTTTTCCAACTTTATCTGTGTTGAATGGGGCAGGGAAGAGAGCTGTTTACAAATCATTATCACCAGCTGATATGAGTCGGGCCTTTTCCCAGAGCTAAAAATCAAGGCTCACTTTTATTTTTGGGGTCATTATGAGTTTAGAACGGAGTGGGACCTGTTTTAGAAGTGAATGTCAGTGAGAGCACAGTGTAAAACCGACAGGAATGTTACTGAACAATGTTTTTATTGTACGAAAAAGGCATATAAATTGCCAAACTTTAAAAAAAGCCACAAATGAGCAAGAACTACATTTTTGAGGTGTTTGACCTGGTCATGCAGCATCGGAACAAATGTAGGATCTACGTTAAATGCCATTTTGTTAAGGCACTTCCAATAATGCCAAGAAACTCGATGCACAATCTCTGTCATGGAGTTACTGGAGAAGAAGGGGACAAAAGAGATTCTACAAAAAGACCATACAAATGAAACATTCCAAACAAATGAAACAATATCGCTGAACTCTGACAATCACCGCTTCTTTCTTTTCTACGAATATCACAAAATATTAGCACTGAATATGTACATAAATATTTATTTACCTCTGGTCCTACAATAAATAAAAATACATAATTTGTTTCCCAGCACAGTAGTTTCTGTTCAAGCTTTGTGAAATGTCATTTTTGAAAAGAAATGCATGGCTTGCATTCATGACAGCGTGGGTCATATAGCAGCATGGTACCATGTACACAATAACGCATGTTGCTGATTCTTCATGTGTACTCTGGCTGCTGTATTCACACAGGCTAGGTCACTTGAATTTGTCACAGCCTGCCCCCTGGTGGCAGGAAACCTGTAGGCACTGACCCTTGCCTGTCAGTTTTAGTGTAATGTGATGATGTGGATGAATGAACATAGCATCTTTCTCTGGTTCCTGTGTCTTAAAACAAATAAAAAAACACCAGAGTGAGATCTGAAGCATAACAGAGAAACATTTTTTGACTGCTTTGAAATTAAATGATTGACAAGAAAAGGCATTTCACCATCGTAAGAAGTCCCTTCAAATGTATAGTGTACAGTACTGCGGTATATAACCAGATGTAGCATGGGAGAGTTTATATTTCAAAAGTAATAACCATATATACACATCATAATATATTATAACAGTGGCGAAGAAAATAAAATTCAGACCATGGAACTCTGTAGCACAGCAGAGCAGAGTGTTCTCCATTACTCCACCCTTTATAAGTGCAATTCACTCAGTCGCTGATAACACTGCTCGTGTGATCAGTGAAAGGCAAATGAAACGCAAGAGTAAGGGCACTATTCATGAAGGGAAGTAATGCTATATGGGATGAAGCTATTACAATCTATGTTCAGGTCTGTGTGAGGAGGTCCAGAGCTTAGCACAGAGGAGCAAATGGAGTGCTGCAGGGAGCTGAGACAGCCCAGTGTCGCTGCAGGAGGGGAAGCAGCATTGGGAAAGGCATCATGGTGACTCATAGAGAGACTGTTCCTTTTTTTTTTTTTTAAATCCGCCTCCTCAAGCAGCAGTCACACAAACATAGTCTCATCCTTAAGGGCCTGACCCACAATCTTTCCAGGCTGATCAGGCCCTTCATACGGCCCAGGTTTAGAAGTCAGTGTCCCAACCTGAGTTATCATCAGGCGGTGGATCCTCATTGTCCTCTGGGAAGCTGTCAAAGTTACTGGTGTCGGTGGGTGATGACACCTGGTGGAAAAGAAAGAGGTTGTATAGGAATATAGCAAACAATCTCAGGTGTTAACTTACATAAATAATAGCTATTTTCAAAAACTCACAATATGTTAAATAATGAATTCTGCAATGTGAAAGGTAACTAATGAGAGACTTCAGCCAGAACATATCTTTCATACATCAGTATATAAATAACAGAGAACTGAAAGGTGTAACCAGGCATTATAGTTAACATAACCAATAAAAAATAAATAAATATACATTTAAATAAATAAATAAATAAATAAATAAATAAATAAATAATTATATATAAAGAATAAAATAGTAAAATAAATACAGTAACAGTTTTCTCAATTTGAAACTTTATTAGAACTTTTTGCTGCTGTAGACCCACAGACCAGCAGGAAACGCACTGTTTACCCTTATATAAGACATTCATGGAGCGGTGCTTTTTTGGTAGATTAAAATTATTGGTGAGGACAATTCAGCAAATGTTAGATGTTAGTTGGGACGCACAATTCTATTCCCCTGAATTATTGGGTCTTTCCCCCGTATCAAAGAAGCTCTCCAGCCAGGTTTGTTTTTTTACTGATGTTGAGGCATGTTTACTCCAGTAGACGCATGTTCGCCTGTATTCTTCATTCATCGCTACATGTAACAAACGCAGGAAAGAGAGGAGTGGAGGTGCGGTCCAATACAAAATGATCCATGATCCTCTCCATCAATGTTGTAAAAGCATAAAGTGGACCCAGACTTTAGATTTAAATGTAATTGGGGCATCTCTGTTGGTAACTTCCACTTCAACTTTTACCTGAATTCATTTGAGCAGCACCACCCAGAGGAGACATGAAGTACTGACGCCGGTGGGTCAAATTGGCAGAGAATGTTTATTAATTAAAATATCAATATTGCTGCTGGTGTATCGATTATCATATCGCGTGATCAAGAACAACGATACATCACCAAATCGATATTTGGTCCCATCCTTAGTGTTAGCCTTGTAGCTTACAGCCTTTTTGTTAGTTTTTTTTGTCTAAGTTTATGTTGTATCTTAAACTCTCTTATATACACTTTTTTGAACGTTTATAGATAACAGCAAGATGATTTGAGATTACTTTACAATGTAATGTAATTTGAGGCAAATGTCTGATTCAGGCATTATGCTAGTTGCATAAGCATAAGCATTTATTTGTAACAGCCTCATAGCCCCTGTTCTAAACTAGAAAAGTAAACTTCTGTCTTAGTTCATCAACCACAAACCAGTGTTAAAGTGTATATGAGCTAAGCACATTCAAATTTGAAGCAAACTTTACAATGCAAAACTCACATCAGGGATAATTGGGGGAGTAAGGGTTCCTTTCCGCAGCCCTTCCCAGTTAAAGCCTTCAAACCATCTGGGGTTCAGAGAGAAGAGGTCAATGAGGTTAGCATAAGCTAATCATAAGCTAACCATTTCAAGACATTTTCAGTGTAAAATATACTCACTTGTGCTTTTGAATGTCTTTCACCCCATTTTTCAAGTTTCCCAGTCTCTCAGATGGATTGTCCCTACATTAAACATATCATTTTGAATCTGAGAGTATTTGATTCCACCACTAAACTGACAGGACCATTGTAGGCCATAATGTAGTATTACAGGAAGTATGGTACTTTCAAAACCAACCTGCATAGTTTCTTTATTAGATTGGCAGCATTTTTGGTGATTTTCTTGGGAAATTCTATCATATCAATACCTCTCAAAATGATATTGTACGTCTTCATCGGATCAGGACCTGAGAACGGTGGGCTGCAAGAGAA
Source organism: Lepidarchus adonis (assembly GCA_037576955.1). Lineage (NCBI taxonomy): Eukaryota > Metazoa > Chordata > Actinopteri > Characiformes > Lepidarchidae > Lepidarchus > Lepidarchus adonis. The sequence continues at coordinate 23,686,119 of JBBIGC010000104.1, read as the reverse complement.
GAACAACATTTTAAGGAAACTCCTTTATACTGTATATCTGACATTAAAAAGAGTAAAGAAAACAAAATTTTCGCTTTTCACAAGATCATGTGAAAAAAAAAGAACACCTGATTAAATATATAGTTTTTTATTAAGGGATATTCACATATTGATGTCTAATCTTGCTTTATATATCTCTGAAACAAAAAGTGATTAAACTGCAGGTAAACCAAAAAATTAATAATGTATGATCGAAAAAAATGCTTGATGTATTAATTAAACAAAAGATATAAACAAAAATGTATATTCCACCTGAGGGAAAAGTTAAAAAGACATCAAATTTTTGTAGAATTACATTTTACAGAAGATTTTGAAAAGTCTTTTCTCCAGTTTTCATTGATTAGTTGTATTACCAGTATTATTAAAATTGAAATATCCATATCTCCAAGAATGTTACAAAAACATAGGGTGTTTCATATGGTCTCCTAACTTTTTCACAAGACTTCATACATGTCTATACATAAATTACCTGCCAGTCAGGAGTTCATACATGAGGATACCTAACGACCAGTAGTCTGCTGAAATGTCATGGCCTTTGTTGAGTATAATCTCTGGAGCTACATACTCTGGCGTTCCACAAAAAGTCCATGTCTTCTTCCCAAACCCAATTTTTTTGGCAAAACCAAAGTCCACCTGGAACAAAACCAACCTATGAGATGAGGTAAGCCCCTTAAACCCAACCATCCCATATTCAGTCTTGATGGCGAAAATAAAAAGAAGGTTAAAAGATGCTAGCTCACCAGCTTGGCGTAACCTCTGTGATCTAGAATGAGGTTTTCTGGCTTGAGATCCCGATAGATTATGCCTTTGGAATGCAGATAAGCGAAGGCTTCCACCACACATGCTGTGTAAAACCGTGTTGTAGAGTCTTCAAAAGAGCCTCTGCAGGCAAACATAAGAAATATTAGAACATACGTAACAATGACTTTCCAATGCATTTTCTCTTGCAGTAATGTAGTAGTAAAATCACCTGTCTCTAAGAATGGTCCATAGCTCTCCTCCCAAGCAAGCTTCCATTAACATATACAGATACTTGCTGTCTTTGAAGGTCCTGTACAGTCTGAATTAGCAGACAAAAGTGATAAAATTGATTTTCATAATTAAATGAAACATTGCTAATAAGAACACAGAGATCGTGAGCCCCATCAGGATTATGCAAATGGTACTTACTAAACCTATTTTTGTGTGAAATAGTAAATCAATGCGTATTATCATGCCAAGGTTGGCAGGTCCCTGGTCAAAATACAGGCCTTGTTGATTTTTTACATTTAAAATAAGCGCACATCTACAGAAGGTACACTTCTACAGATTGTACTACACAACTACTGTTCATACTGCTGCTATACAACTACTGTTCATACTGTTTATACCACCCTTGCACTATAGTCATTTTTTTCATGTTCCCTGTAAAGGATTTTAACGTTTTTTTGCTACAGAAATAACCAAAACATGCAATTCCAGAAAATAAAAGTGTTATTGTTCATTTTTCTTTATTTTTTTTTTACCTTACTATGAAGTCTGAATGGGCCTCCTGCATGATCTGTTTTTCAGAGCGGATGTGCTCCTGTTGTCTTGTGTCCACAATATGGCGCTTCTTCAAAATCTTCATGGCAAACGTTTTGGTTTCCTCACTTTTGAGCTGCACCTGTGGTAAAAGCCAAAGAGGATGGTTGGAATGAGGGAATTAGCAACTATTCTGTAAACACTGCCTGCGCAAACAAATTCTCTAACTGCTTGGGCAAGTGTTAATAATAGTATATGAGTCATGGTCTATTCATGACTCTGGCAAGCTGAATATAGAATGATGGACATTCTTCACATTGTGTATCAGAGGGAGCACTTACATGTCAAGGGTCATTTGATCTCTCAACTATCGAGCAAACGGGTTGCACTACTGGTGAACATGATGCGCTCTGGCTAAAGGCCACTTGTTTTTACTGTGAGGCTAAAACAGGTCCAGGACACGGGGGTTCCTCTTTAGGCACGACTACTGGGCTTTTCCTTACAACACAAAATGTAATGAAATCTGCAAGTCTGCACTTTCTACAGCAAACTCCTTTACTATTTCATACATGTGTATTGGAGATAAAAGTGGAGCTTACAATCTACTGCACACGTCTGCCTTCTCTCCAAACAGTGTAGATAAATTAACAGAGGACAGTAAGTATTTTTGTTTAATTCAAGCTGTTTATGAATAATTACAGGTTATTAAAACTTTAAAATAAAAATTATTTATGCAATTTTCCACTTCCAGAACTTTAGCTTGACACTGTCCTAAACTAGACTAAGCAGTATGCTCCAGTCTAAAAAAGTCTTGGACAGTTTTGAGGAGTTTGAGTAGTTTATACGTTTATATTTGTACAGAAACAACTTGTGTGACTATTGCGTTTCAGTTTCAACTACAGAGCAAAATATGAACTTATGGTCTTGACTGAGTGACTACATCTGGAGTAGGATTGAAAAAAGTTCTAGAAATAATTGCATATTTTCCTTTGTTTGGTGTTTTTTTAAAAATACATATTATTCCTTTGTTACTCTGTTTCATTTAATCATAATTTGACTTATTTGGCACAAAAATATTTTCTGTCTTGTAATGTGGGATGTTTTAAGAAATGTATGTGACATACCTATTAACATGGCTTTATACTAGTCATGGAAATTAACTCTGAATAGAGCAACTACATTCTTAGATCTGACCTGTGCATTACCACTACGTCATGCATGCCATGTAGGAACTGACCATTTCCACACAATATAACATATAGTTCATCAAAAACATTTTAAGAGAAAATTGCTTTTGATTGTTTATTGCTCTCCTGCCAATTATGTTTAAAGAGTTTAGAGCACACCACAACAGAAAGCAAGTAAGAAGTAAAACATGCATATAAGTTGTTCAAGATTTTACCATCCTACCAGTTCAACACGACCAAATCCTCCCACTCCTAAGGTGTCGATGATGTTAAAGTCCACCAGCTTCAGGTTGGAGAAGAAAGCATTCTCTGCCTCGTATCTGCATTTTTTTAAGTGGAAAAAGGGGAACTTCTTAGAAGTATGAACAGTGTACGTCACAGGGAATGTGAAAGGAGCAGGAATGGAAGCAGGTAGGCTGTTAATTCGCCCCCTCTCTCTCCGCTCCCGCGCTGGGATAGGAAGCAGCTCGCGCATTTTGCCTTCTTCTTGGTCAAACCAATAGAAATAATGCAGTACAGCCAAATGGACTCCTCTCAAAAAGCCAAGTACAGTTGTGATTAGGATCTTACAGTAGCTGGCTTGCAAAACAACCCCGATTCCTTGCTTCACGAGCACGTTCGACAGAGTGTTAACGACAGGCCCCTCTCAAAGGTAGAATTAAAGCTCCATTTCCAGTTTACATTTTGAAAGTTGCGGTGCAATGTTGGCCAACTATGGAGGACATGAGAGTTGTCCAGGTAACCAGAGTCTCCCTGCATCAAGCTTAGTCTCTGCTCGCTGTCCTTTTTGGATCCGCGTAAGGTCTATCAAACTCAAAACGATTCAGCTGCCTCCTAAGTGAACATAGTCTCTTCACCTCAGGACTGGAGTGAAAGTAGCCAGAGTCAAAGCAAAGGCAGGCACAGAAACTTCCCACCACAGATTTCTAAAAGATCTCTTGTGGGTGGAGAACCGACAGTCTGAGGAGCAGTGTTCTTTGGATGCTAGATGAGTGTTGAGACCAGTGCAGTCCACATGCTTAAATGTCAGTCACTTTGGCAAAACATGATCTAGGAGTGTCCCCCTGTGACTACAAGCTTCCACTAGTGTTGCCTACCCCATGATCCCCAAAGTATTTTTAGCTTGTGAACATGGTATGAGGTTCTCCCAGTTAGAGCTCCTTTTTGTACCTCTGCCCTTTTGCCAATGACTGACCTCATTCATCGCTGATGCCTAAAGTTCACTTGACATTAAATTCATGCCTTTGACTCTATATTGAGACTGCGCTTGTTCCCCGATTCAAACTGAAAAGGGGACAAGTTTGTAAGAGTAAATGGCGAATAAAAATACATACATTGACTGTTTTGGTTTTGCATTGGATCAACACAAAAACAGCTGAGAAAAAAGCCAAATTTGACACAATATCACAAAAACTTAATAAAATTACTGGAACCCTCCGCTTGCGTTGCACACCCTTTGGAAAGAATAACTGAAACCAACTACTTTTAATAACCATCAACAAGCTTGTTGCATTTCTCAACTGGATTTTCAACCACTTTTCTTTTGTAATCTGTACAAGGTCTCTCAGATTTGAAGGCTTCCTTCTCCCAACAGCAATTTTGAGATCTCACCATAACTTTTTTAATCAGGTTTAGATCCAGATTCATTGCTGGACACTTAAAAACTCTCCAACGCTTTGTATTCCACCATTTCTGGAGGGTTTTAAAGGTATGTTTGGGCTTATTTTAGGGTATTTTCCTGCTGGAACTTCAATGAGCTCTGACACAGACACAGCTTTCTGACACTGGGCCCTACAATGTGCCCCAAAATCTTTTGGCAGTCTTCAGATTTCATGATGCCTTGCACACAGTCAATGTTCAGAATTTAGAGAAACTTATTCATGCATTCATATTCTGCAGGGTCAACTATCACAACATCACTGGCCTCTCCAAAAAGACCAACAGCTACAGTTTATCCAAAATGCTTCTGCTAGAATTCTTACGGAAAACCAAGAAAAGAGATATCACTTCGGCCCTCGTGTCTCTTCACTGGTCCAATACACCACAGAATCAAGTTCAAAGTCCTACTCGTTGTCTATAAGTCACAGAATGGCTTGAGCCCTAAATATCTCTCTGCATATCTCGTAGCTCATGAGGAGTAGGTCAGCTAGTGGTGCCAAGAGCTATAACTACGTGAAATGGCATTTAGTCATTTTGGTGCCTGCTGCTGGAACCAGCTTCCAATAGAAATCAGATCTCCAACAACTGCTGAGAAAAAAGTTCAAAACAGCCTTATTTACACAGTTTTTAGTTAATCTAAAGCAATGTTATAATTGCTTTGATTGATTTAAATTCTATTCTTTATGCTTTTCTCACTTGTTTCTTCTTTTCTTGCAGGGATTGCATTAATTCCTGCTTAAACTGGGGGACTTTAATAGGTAGAGGTGAGACTAGCCTCTACCCTCCAACCTGAGGTTAGGGTGAGAATATAATCTGGACACTGAGGTGATGACCACCTGTAAAAAGAAGGGACATCCTATGTGCAAAGACTTGCAGAGGAAATCAGTAGCAATAAGAAAAGACTTGTTGAGGACATGAGTACGAAGGGAAGAAAATGGAAGAAAAGTCAAACCCTAACATAACCCTTATTGTTTATTACCTTTTATTTCTGTAACTTTAATTTGAATTCTGCATCCTAATATTTATGCTTTTCTCTATTTTCTATAAATCTTAAGTATTGTTTTAATCTATTTTTATTTTCCTGTAATTATGCTCTTTTTTATCTTTGTAAAGCACATTGAGAATGGCCTCTGTGTATGATAATGTGCTATATAAATAAACTTGCCTGTTACATAAAAGGAACAGATGCAATTCATGGACAAGTTAATTGAAGTAAATTGGGATGTTGGACGTGTCCCACCACTCTCTCAATATCATTCATGATTGTTTATAGTGGCATGGGGGGAGGGTGCCAATCTCCCAAGGTGCTCTCATGTCTGTGATACCCTCTGACTCTGCCCTTTTTAGCTAGGTTGTTATGGCTAGGTCAGCCAGGTTACATTTTACAATCTTGAATTTGGATTTTGTGCACTGAAAATTCAACCAAAATGTTTGGAGAAACAAAGGAGCAGTGTTTTATTAAAAGAACACCTTGCTAACCATTAAGCCTGGGAGTGCATCTATCGTCTACCTATCATTTGGGGTTGGGTTGCAGCCAGTGACACATTGCACAGGTGGAGGGTAGAATGGATTCCACTAAATACCAGCGAATTCGGGAAACAAACATCACACCATCTGTAAAAAAGCTGAAGCTGAAAAGAGGATGGTTTTTACAACAGGGCAATGATCATAATCATACCTTGAAATCCACCATGGACGACACAAGCTGAAGGTTTTGAATGGCCATCACAGTCCCTGATTTAAAAAGCATTGACAATTTGTGGGAAGATCTTAAAAGAGCTGTGCGTGCAAGACGACCAATGAATATTACAGAACTAGAAGCATTTTACAAGGAAGAATGGGAGAAAATCCCAAGTACAAAAAGTGTTTGCAAGCTGTGATATCTGCCAGAGGAGGTATTACTTAGTACTGATTATGTTGGGTGCCCAAACTTTTGCACAGTGCCATAATAATGTTTTTATTTTTTATTTTGTTCAGTTTATGGCATAAAAATAGAATAGAATAGAATAGACTACAGAAGTACAACGAAATTGTGAGGTAAAATTAACTATGCATCAATGTTTGTTGAAAATACTGTTGTTGAAAATAAAAGTATTTTTTCTATGTCCTAGAGTGTTAATATATTTTCAATTGCAAAATCACCTAAATCTGTTATTTATCAAGGGGTGCCCAAACCTTTGCATACGACTGTATATCAGCTTATGAGTTATCATCATTGGTCAAACAATCTTCATGGTCCCTGAAGACCTGTTCTCTTCTAATTCTGCCATTGGTATAATCTTCAGACAATGCTAGTGCATCCATTATATTACACACAAATGTGATTGTCAGAGTGATTGTTTCACACTGTGTCCATATTATCATGATGAACATTATATATATTTGATTTATGTACAGATGATATATTTTCTGTATATATTTATTCACTATTATAAATACGTGACTGAATAAGTGAAATTAAATGTAAGGTGTATGACTCACTAGCACAAGGAATTATTATATTATATTATTATATATGTACTGATTCCACTCGCATTTTTGCTCACTCTCTTTACCTGTGGTCACATTTTTTGCCCCAAAATGTTCGCATGCGGGTCAGAGTTTGTGTATATATGTGTATGTTCTACTGTCAAGTTTGTTACTATAGATTCAGAAAGATGGGGATGTATTCTCCTTCAAAATCTTATGTGACTTGATTTTTAATAAAAACATAACATACTCATGTGCCTTGAGTGAGTAAAAACACAATTGCCCTGAGGGCTATGCTCTTCAACTTTAATATTCATATTTTTTTCTTGTCAAATTCACATTCAGGTCTTAATTGGACTTTATTTGTTCTGTACAGACTTTTGGGTTGTATTTAAATGTTTTCTAAACTATGTCATGAATTTACCCATGAAGTTGCATAATGTAGGAAAGTAAAAAGAAATTGCACAAGGGAAAACACCCTCAGAGGACCCCATCAGAAATCTGACCCAGCAAAGATACAACCTCAACAAAATACGTAATCCTTCCATGGAAAGGGCAGCACTTCAAACTCATCTGTCCAGGCTTTCTTGTGCCTTTTCATGTGAAATCACTTTTCATATATTATTCACAATGTGCTGTATCACAGCACACTAACATGTGGCCAAAGTATGTGTATACTTGACCATTAAAACATATGAGCTTGTTAGACGTTCCATTCTAATAACCACTTTTTTTTCATGGTCAATTCATTCATTTGATGTCTGTGGATTGAATCTTATCAGCATCTTTCAGAGTCAAGAAAAGGGTGAGAGCTATTTGTGAAGATGCTCCTTGACCTTCTCATAGTTTTTGTAAAAAGTAGCTTTAAGCGATTTTGGGGTATGCCAACAAATGTGCTTGCTATTGATACAATTCTGGAAAGATGCTATAAAATTAAAATCTCCTCACCAAAATCTAATGCCTACTAACCACACAAAGTACATACTATTACATGTAGAAAAAAAGTTATATGGGTAGCAAATGTTTACATAAGCATTTCACATTTGTAGGTAATACCTCAATCAATTTGCATTTCATGGATGTCTCTTAACTAGGTTGCCTACATCACTATGGTTACAGCTACTATCTTCTAAAAGGTGTCAGCTTTCATGGGGAAGCTCTAACATCCATAAGAGGCAAGAGGACCCAGCGTCACATGGTGGCTTTTAGGAGTTGATGACAGCTGATATGTAAGGCTAGGGTTCTGAGAAGAGCTGCCGACTGGTGTCGTGTCGTGGGCAACAGATATTTTCCACTGAGTTGGTGGCTCACTTGGTCAGCAGTCGCCCGAGAGTCCATACACACCAGGCACAGTAACATAGCAGTAAACAAGTCCAGCACACTGAGCGGTGGGATTCAATTCTGTAAGATTGCTTGACTTCTTAAAACAAGGACTATCACAATACCAGATTTTTCCAATCCACACATGCACATGAAGAAAGGTACAAAAAGGCATGGAAAGTCATGACACCAGCTGAAATCTATCAGTAATTACAAAGCAATCTTGCCATTTAGTGCAAATTCAATTAGTGGTTCAGTCCCAACCGATGGCCTATAAAAAGGTGCTTGATTGTTCCTGTACCTGGAAGTCTCTTTGGACAAAAGCTTCAGCCAAATGAATAAATGTAAATAAATGTAAATGTTGTAGGGCTGCAATAATGAATTGATTTAATTGCTAAAATCGATTACTAAAAGACTTGGCAACGCATTTCATAATCGATAAGTTGTGTCGTGCGATGCAGAGATGGTTGATTATTTAAAAAAATAAAAACTTTAGTTGAGCGTGGATGCTAGTAGAGTTAGCGCCTCATAGACAGGGCAGAGCAAACATTTAAACAAACGAGCGCAGGAAGATAAATCCATGCGTTTCACACTAAATACACAGAAAAATTGTATTAATGCACGGGAGCAGCACGGCAATGATCCAGCACCTGAATGATCCTGGTTTGATGAGGAGGAAGCGAGTTCAACAGCAGGTAAGTCACTACAGAACCCTACTTTGATTTGAGTTGTTTCAAGTTGTGTCCCCCTCTTCAAAGTGCATTCCCATCTTCGGTTAGGACTGAATGCCTCTGCGCCCAAGGGATCTCCCGTATGAACCTCCACCCATAGATACCCCATGGATGCCGGTTTGCTGACCAAAGTGGATACAAATTTACCGGCGGGCTCCTGGATATGACAGAGCAAGGCAGCAAAGCTGATGAACAGCACCCATCGCCAACTCTTACTCGTCCCTTACACAAGGTGTCACACGAGAAACAAAGGCTTTTATAGAAAGTATTAAATACAATTAAGTAAACATCTTTAATCCTATCTCTGTGTCATTCCATTTTATTACACATAATTTAAGGTATGGGCATCTATGGTTTAATTTCTTTGCATGTGTGGATCGGGTGGGTTGTTACCAACATCTGGTGAGAATTTCATGTCATCATAAGGTATATGTACCTCGAAAAATTGGTGATGTGTTCAATACTTATTTTACCCGCTGTATATGTTTGTGTGCTACGTTTCCTACTGTAGAACTATATAAAATATATTGTTCTCTTCTGCACAACTGTCAAGCACACATGACACATATCAGTGCATCAGGTTAGCCTTACTAGAATGGCTATTTTACATTTCTGCCATTTTAGGGTTTAGCTTCTGATAAATGTGTGAAAAACTGAAATAAAATAACAATAGTGTCATAAACACTCTTTACAATCTTTACAGTCTTTTATGGTTTGGGCTGACTGAAGCTGTTTATGAAATCCAGCATTAAGGAACATTACTGCCAGTTACTATGGTATGAACCACAGTGCTACTGGCACAGGATTATTCACTGTATTACTGTATCTGTAATAATAACATGGCATCAATATTACAATTACAACATCATGGTTATAATTTTTCACATACCATTCAGTTATACTGAGTTTTAAATAGCAGCAAACCTTTTAGTACATTGATAATATTGTATATTTATGAGGTTTAAAAGCTTTTTTAAGATTGTTAAGACTTTCTTAGATTTTATATTCCTTTTTTTGGGCAAGGAATAGTCTTTCACTCCAAATGCCAAAAGAATGCTTGGACTCCCACACAGATTTAGCTTATGGAAAGAAACCAAAGTGGGCAATGAAAAGTCATGCGACGACACAATGCCTGCTCACATTCCAACGTCTCAAAGTGGCCCTGCTCAATATTTCCACCTCTGATGATGCAGCTGTAAAAATAAGCCCTAAGTCTGAACTCCATCCCAAGCGAGGCCAGCTTTCTCAGGGGTCAGTGATTAGCTAAACCTGACTGAGTGCTGGGGTTTGACCTTATGTTCAACAATGTGCCGTTGCAAAAAATGACAGAAATCATCATAGTACCGGCAGCATAGTCAGGTGTTCCTTCACAATGCTGCATTTGACATGATTATGCTCCCTTGACCTGAGAGGGCCACTCAACGCCTAGGTCAGCACAAGCAGGGTTTCGTCTTGTCATTTTGTATTTTACTCAGTCATTTTCACACACGCTTTTTAAACTTTTTGCATGAGCAGAACATTTCTGATTGATCATGCTGTGCCCCTGAGTTATTTTAAACTATTTTATAATAAAATAATAGAGACTTTGAGCCAAGCATTAATGCTTAAAGCAGAAAATAATGCAAAATACTACAGTAATGCTATTTGCTGTTAGTACTTTACGTAAAATTCTATTCTATGCTACTAAACGGCTGGATATTTGAGTGATAAACTTTAATAAAAAAGAAGCCAGATAGATAACAATACTGTTAAGAAGCTGAATATATAATTTAAAATGTATAGTTTAGCATAATTATAAGTAACTCTCTTTAAATCACCATTACAATGGACAGAATGGATTACTTGATCATAATGAAAAGGACAACAAGCTATAAGCTAAAGTTAGCAAGGTAGACCATAACAAGGTAAAACCTGTTTAAAAATGCTGCACTTCCTTAAATATTTTCAATGAAGTCCTTTAAAATAGCAACTAAGATTAAGGGTTATACAATTGCCCAAACTTTACAGCCAAAAACAATCAAAATGTCACTTTTGTTTCATTTTGTAACGTTACTGTAACATTTAACCTAAATCTAACTTTTATTTTAAGTTATTTTAATGTTAAGGAGTGTGATTATTTTTTGTTTCCATGTATTTGCCTATACTCAAACAGTTTGATCAACAGCAGATCAACAAAAATTTGAGTTTATGTGGAACTATTTCACAATTTCTAGACGGGACATTAGACAAGTGATTTGTAATAACTATTCTTTCTAAGTTTCAAGAGCCTCCCATTATAGGTTCAATTCCACTTAAAGATAATGTCCTGCTCCACAGACAGAATACAGCAGAACAGCAGAAGCAGACAGGGAAGCTCCCACTAGTGTGCCACATGTAGTTGCAGTTTTTCAAATGACATAAAAATTACTTCAATACTGAAAACAATGGGATTATTGCCTTGAAGTCAAGGCTGGTGACACTGCAATCTGACAAAACAGATTTGCATATTGCATGCTGGGTATTACAGTCAGAAACTACTGATGAACAGAACAGAAATATAAAAAACTGTGACTGATGAAGCTGCATAATATGAGAAATGACATAGCAAATGTTACTTAGACCAAAATTCTCCTTTAATATTTTTGTCCATAAATGGAAACTGTATGTGTTCTGTTTTTAGAGATGGTCAGGAGGTCTTTGGAACATACATTCTGAGCAGTAATCCTGACCTCTGTCTCAGCAGGCTTCTTTCATTCTGCAGATAACTGTGGCTGTATGACCTGTGAGGGGCCTTTGTTCAGACTGGACTTGGACTCTAATGGCTATAACAATACAGAGAACCAGAGTTGAAAGAAATGAGAGAAACTTTGGCTGCTATCTGTGGCACTATCTTCTCTTGTTAAATCTTAAAAGTCACGTAACTATTTTATTGTTTTTATTACTATTTGCATTATGGTATATTACAAAATGCAAACATGAAACTATATGTTTAATTATATGTTCAATTCAGTGTGTTATGTGATTAAATACTTCTGCATTGAAGTTCATTGTGAATTACACCAGCAATAACTGCCAGCAATAGAAAATAGTAAAATCCATATTGGCACATTTGCAATAGTTGTCCTCAAGCTCCCCTCCGGATTTTCACTCCAGTTTTTTATTCTATATTGGTATGGAATATAGGCAGCTGCTGCATTGAATTACATACACAAGGATGTTTATTTGTTATTCACAGCCAGATGGCTATAGGTACATGAACATAGATTAACAACTACACATTTAGACAGCAATAAATACCACATGTATAGTAGTATTATGATGTCCTGCTCAAGTATAGAACACAAGATTATCAAAGTATAACTGCCCTGTGAAAGGCTGACAGAGATAAGATGGTCAGCTGCCCTTTAGTTAGCCATGAAAAGTCAAGAACAAAAATAAGCAGCTTACATAACATCACACCAGATTATGTTTCTGCTGCTGTGGATACATCCCGAACAGCGCGGGGGCAATATTGTCAGCCCTTGTATGAATTAAAGTGTAATGCATTTAAAATAATGCTGAGTATTTAGGTACATTAATTAATGAAGTATTTCCTGGTTAGTGTAGTATGTATAGTTGACTAGTAATCATACAGCAATGAGAAAAGCTGAAGATACACTTATTGTTCAGTGCTACAAAATACAAATGACATTGTTTGTGCCCTTGAGCAGTGCCCTTGTAATTGGCCAATCATAAATTGTTTGTAAGGCCTTATGTCTGGAGGTGTCCTCTGCTCCTGCATATAGAAGCTGCGTATGCTAGGCCATTCCCTGAAGAAACAACATGCCAACAAGAGGGTCAACCTCTTACATGTCCAGCTTAGGTTTACCAACATATCCATTACTTCATATGCAGCTATGTGAAGATATGTACCCTCAAATGACAGGTTTGACATGCTTTTAGTAAAGTGAAAGTGATTACTTGTCATTGTTAACACACCATCACACATAGAAAACCACAATGAAATGTTATCTCTGCATTTAACCCATCAAGAGCAGTGGGCAGCTATCAACAGCACCCAGGGACCCAAGTACTGTGTTCACCTCAGTGTTGCCCGGGTTGGAACTTGAACCTTCGACTTTCTGATCTCCGGGGAAAAGTCATAACCACTAGGCTACACACTCCAATAGCATCATAAAAATTTAACATAGTTCTGACATAAAACTGTAAAGTCTAAACTATGTACTCTCTGAAAAATCAAAATAAAAATGTTGCAAAATGCATTTTAAATTGGTTTAAAAACACCCTCAGACTTGTTACTCTACCCATACACACTCTTGTGTTACTGCCTCAGAGGTAAGCCCTAAGAATTCAGGCTGGCAGTCGTACTGCATAGTAAGGTGTCTTCTCAGTTTGCATAGAGGACAGAGTGTCTCAACTGCTTCACTGGCATGTGAAAAATACATCTTCAGTGTGCATGGTGGACTAGCCCTAAAAACCAGGCCGGTCAGTCACCTTCACAGGTTAAGTATTAAATGGAAACAGTAGGTCACCTTCACTTTGTTTAACCACCACATGTGGAATAATTGATCACATAGAAATGAACAGCTGGGTATAATGTATCTGTGTGAAATGATTTATTCCATACAAAATCCAATGAAAGTAGTCATCACCCTCAAAACCTCAAACCCAAAGCTAATCATTGCTCTCGTGTGCTAAATAAACAATGCAATTTACATTACAGGTCTTGAAGAGTCTTTTGCTATTGCAAGCTTGTATTCTGGCTATTAGCAGATAATGTGTTAGTTTTCATTGCTTGGATTTTTTAGAACATTTGTTAGTTTTCATTGCTTGAATTTTTTAGAAAATGTATTAGTTTTCATTGCTTGAATTCTTTAGAAAATGTATTAGTTTTCATCGCTTGGATAAGGCCAATCTACTCTCATTACTATCAAAACAAAAACTCTAACCTTCTGGATTTAAGTAAACCAGTTCATAGAAGTGTGTACACATGAATATGTGGATAGACAATAACAATGCAATACTACATTCTTTCCAGCAAATATCAGCATGTTTAATAATTTCCCTCAAATTTCCTGCTCCAAGAACTCTCACTTACAACACTCCTTAACACTTCAAAAAAAACAAGAGCTGCTAAAATGACTGTAAGCTGAAGTGAGCTGGTTTTCAGTGTAGTTCAGCTGTTTAAACTGAATAGTTTATTCCCAAACACAATGTTTAGCAATGTTTACATATTCTATTACTATAACATGTCTTTCTTATTTCTTGTCCTGTCTGATATTATCTGTTTACAGATATTATTGTTCATTTACTTGTGCTGTTGTTACAATTCCCCCCTCTACCCTATCCTACCCTATCCTACCCTATCCTACCCTATCCTACCCTATCCGCAGTGTTCAGGTGTCCCAGGTGTTGCTAGTCATGGTTCCCTCTGTCTTAACACGTGTTAGTCATGTTACCTGTGTTAACCTTCAGTTTTTTGATTGTTTTTCGTTCTTCAGTTTTGTGATCTGTATTTTCTTCAGCTGTTGATTCATGTTCCGTGTTGTTGTTTACTTAGTGCTTTCTTAGAAATGTTACGTGCAAGTATGCTGTTTGAATGCTTTACAAATACAAGTAAAAAACAAGAAAATTCTGCATTTCCATGATGCACACTCTTAAATAAACCAGGCCATCATACAGTATCTTAGCAACTAATGGTCTTAATAGAAACCCATCAGTAGCACTCTCAGTCACTGGGGGCTATGCAAACATTGGTCTGAACTGGCATTGTGGGGCATGGGGTGTTTCATTAGCATGATTTCATTGCTTCCAGTGCATCACTTCATCCACAAGACCAAGCTGGTTAATGAGACAAGAAGAGCTGGAGAAAAAAGCCCAGATCAAACAGCTGAACACCATCAGCAGCCTTGCTCAAGAGGAGTAGCAGAGTTATAAGAGGGAGTATTGAGCTGTATACTGCACACACAATCATTCAGATGTTTGCAATCAGTCAGACATCACAGTAAATAATATTACTCTTGCTGAAGATATGAGAATAAATTATTCGAAAGCTGATCCAGATTTGATTCTGATATTTTCGCAACACCTAATTTAAAGAAAACTTGTTCCTGTTTTAATGGTGTAATTTAGCTATGAACAACCCTAATTCAATAAAAGTTAAATAAATGAAAAAAAAAGAAAAGGCCATTAAAATTTAACAGCAGCATCATGTCTCAAAAAGTTGTAACAGGGTCATGTTTAAAAATGGCTTGGAAACATCTGGGAAATGTTGCTGGACTTTTGGGAGACGTTTGTCCATTTTAAATGACCGTTGGCCCATAGAAGATGCCATCATTTCTTTATCATATTCACATATGGCTTTTTCTTTGCATAATATAGGTTTAACCTAAACGGTGAACCGTGTTCAAAGACAATGATTTCTGTGTTGCTGAGCCCATGCTTTTAAATGTTTTAAATGCAGTGCGACCTAAGAGCCCAAAGAACACAGAAATCTAATATTGATTTTTGGCCCTTACCCTTGGGCACAGAACATTCTCAGATGTTTTGATAATGGAACGTACTCTCAGTTTTATGTCGAGGAAAATGATTCTGAAATTGTTCAGATGTTTTTTGCAGCTTGACAAACCCATCTTTAAATCTGAGAGACTCTGCCTTGATGCTCTTGTCATACCACGTCAGGTTATTACAGTATTATAGTAATTACTTGCAAAATTTCCTGTAGCTGTTTCTTTTAAGCACCACTTACTTTTTAAGCCCTGTGGCTCTGTCCCAATTTTTACAAACTGACATAAAAATGCGTAAATATCTTTCAGGACATAGTTACCGTATATGTCTCACTTTCAATGTTTGATAGTGAGGTTGTATATTGTAAGCCTATCAGATCACTTTTTCTTGTTAAAGTTGGATACCAAAACCCATTCACTACTTTTTGAAGATGTTTCATTTCTCTCAAAACGCATCTAGTTGTTAAAATGTTTAAAAGTTTAGACATAATGGGATCACTGTTTACTGAACTAGTATAAAACAACAGAAAATGTACATGTATGACTCTAAAAAAATTAATACATGTATTAAATGTCATTAAATGTGGGTATGTACAAAATTTGTCCAAAAGTATCCAGACCGCTCTTCCAGTTTTTAAGGTGCAACAATCGCTGTCTACAGATATTCTGCCTATATGCATCGCTTGAATCGTCTGCACAGAATTGCAAATAAAATGGGAAATGCACGCATGGTCTAGAGTGGGTGTAAAGGCCCCTGGCATTGGGCTGTTAAGCAGTGGAACTGCTCTCTGTGGAGTGATAGAACTCCATGCAATACTTATAAATGACCAGGAGTGGAGTTTGTGATCCAGAAATAATTTCGCAACATCGATACCTGATCTCACTAATGCTGATGTGGTTTAATGCAATAAATCCTCACAGCAACGTTCCAGCAACTAGTGTACTGAAATATAGTATATCTGTCTCAAGGTTTGAGCATCACTTGTAAAAAGGAGCCAATCTGGATGTTAATTTTATTATATTCTCATTCTGGATAGTATGCAACTTTAATTTAATTCAATATTCTGGACTCATCGAAAACTGAATATGGTTTTCTCAGCTTCCTAAAAGATTTGGACCCTGTAAAGAAGCATATAAAATCATTTTCTACATTTATCTGCAAAGTGCATGGGTTATACTATTCAATGAAAGCATTGATCCCAAACTTTTAAACAGCAATTACAAACTTTTATAAGTGTACATTAGTGTATACACCGCAAGGGGGCGCTCTAACACCAGCTGCTTCATTTCTACTCACTAGGCGCCACAGATGGATTTTGAATCACAAATTCATAATTATATTATAACAATAAAAAGAGAGCAATAACGCATATCTACTGTAAATATATATAAACACGTCAAACCATCAGCAGAACCATAGATCCATGCAAATCACTTAAGACTAAACAGCATGATGGATTGAGGCTTCCTAGCTTTAACTACTTCAATATCTCTGCAACTATATCTGTGTTTGTATATCTGTGATTATGAGACAACAACCTTTAAGTAAAAATAATGTTCTGAATCATTTCCCTTTATCAGCACTTGAGTGAGTATTGCATTTTATTTCTGGCAAAATTCTGCCATACACACTTCTGCCAGTAATGCTATTTTGGAGTTATTTTTACACATATTTACACATATTTTTACACATCGACGCAGTTCCTGTCTACAGCGTTGTTTGCCGCTAGTTCAATCGGGGTTGTCGTCTGAACGTGACACGTTTTTACTGACTTTCAAACTACTTTTTAAATAGCTATTTTTGCACATATATTATCTTATTGTCATTTTTATACGAGGAGCGCCCTTTTTCCTCTACACGGGATTAAGAAGGAGCGCTTTTTCCACCACTACAACAGAAAGTAAAGCCTTCCACCTCCTCGGGTTTAAGTGTGAGTATTCATGGATCTTACTGGGCTTCCTGTTTGCGCCGAGTGCGGCATGTTTAGCTGTACCTCC
>JBBIGC010000104.1:23599377-23611818 GCA_037576955.1 Lepidarchus adonis | reverse complement strand
TAATTTCAAGAGAATTCATCAGTTCCTTGTGTACAGATGGGTCTGAGTCATAATGTCAGATGGAGCTGGATTCTCTCTATATGGGCTCTTCTACGGAGGAGTAAGTGGGTTGCAGTGTATCAGGATTGGTCTGTATCGGCATGGTAAAAGCAGCAGAGTGGGACAGGATCACTGGTATCTCAACAGAGTAGCTCAACAGAGAGCGAGAAAGACAGACAAAGAGAGACTGTTAGGCATGCTCAATGTTGCGAGTGGTTAAGAATGATGTACAATGTAGTCTGATTGCATGCAGGAGCTTCAGCAAAACCTTCTATGACAGCACAGCTAAAGGTGAAGAGCCAGGAGGTAGCACAGACACGAAGGTATTCTGGGATGTAAGACAGCCAATCACTTGACCGTCATCAAACCAGAGTGAATGCGTCAGATTGGGGGGCAACAGCATTCAAACATCCCAGTTTACCAGGAAACTCTATTCCTTGAGAAACCTCTGGATCAACCCCTCATAAACAACTAACAGAAAACTTGAATAAACAATTTAGTTTTTAACCTGGAGTTAAATATTGAGCCACAAACAATATTTGGAATGTTATTCCATAACTGTGGGGCTTTATGAGAGAAAGCTCTGCCCCCTGTTTTGACTTTTGCATTGTAAAGTGCCAGCAAAAAGCCTGCACCTTTTGATGTGAGTAGGCATGGGGGATCATAAGGGACCAATCATTTCTATAAATGCTTTATAGGTAAATAGTAGTATTTTAGGAATTTGATCGGAAGCTAGTGCAGATTAGATCAAATGGGGGTGATGTGATCATATCTTCTGGTTCTGGTAAGATCTCTTGCTGGAGCTTGTTTATGGACCTACTGGTACATCCAGACAGTAAAGCATTACAATTATTTAACCTATAGGTAAGAAAAGCATTAACTATTTTTTCGAAATCAAGTGATGTCATGCCTTATCTTAGCAATATATCTGAGATAAAAGAAGGCAGTCCTATTAATGTAACATGGACTTCAAATTAAAAGTTAGGGTCAATAATCACACAAAGGTCTTTGACTGCTGTACAGGGTGAAACAAAATGGACTCCAGAGTTACTGTGTAATCGGACAGCTTGCTCCGAGCTTCTATTGGTCCTATTTTGAGTATGTCTGTCTTTTCAGAATTTAACAGTAGGAAGTTTAGAAGCATCCACTGTCTAATGTCCTTTACACATTCCTCAGTTACATTAAGCTGATTAACTCCATTGTTTTCTGGTAACTTATATAAAGAGTATATATAAAGAATAGTATTGGGCCTAGAACTGAACCTTGTGGAACACCAAACTTTGTCTTGCTACAAGTAGAGGAGTCAACACTTATATTTATGAACTGATAATGATTAGTCTGTTAAACCAAGAGAAGACAGTTTCCTCAATTCCAACAACATTTTCTAGCCTGTCTAGTAGGATGATGTTATCAATAGTGTCAAAAGCTGCACTAAGCTTGAGCAACCTTCCCTTAGCCCTGATCACATGCAAGTAGAAGGTAATTTACTACCTTCACCAGTGCAGTCTCTGCGCTTTGATGAGGCCTAAACACTGACTGGAACAATTTGTGAATGTTGTTCCTATGTTAAAAAATAAAAAATAAAAAAGAGAGCATATCTTCTGTGCTAGATCATTTTCTAGAATCTTAGAAATAAAAGGGAGGTTTGATATTGGCCAATAGTTGGAGAGCTGACATGGGACAAGAGCTGGCATTTTTAACTGGGGTTTGACAACTGCTGGTTTGTCATTACACATTAGGTTTGGTCCAAGTTTCTGTTAGACACAGCATGTTAAACTTTTGATCAGTTATAGTTTCACTAATAATAAGGGCCTGTGAATTAGGAAACCTAATATTTAACTATCCTGACTTTAAATCAAAGGTGCCAGATTTACAGTTTGTGTGATATAGCTTGATGTGAATATTTATGTTTTTCAAGAAGACGTCAGGTAATCGAACTAATTTTTAAGGTTTTATTTAAGAAAGAGAGAAAATTTACAAACTACAAGTAAAAGTTTGTGAAATGTGGATGTGCAACAATCAATCAAAAAACAAAATCACACCTTCTCTTGCTGGAACAAATGTGCATAAATCTGACCTACATTACAGTGTGACCTATGTGCAAAATTAAGTAAAACAATAAACCTAAAGAAGTTTTGTGTGTAAAATTTTTTTTATTAAGTAGTTTTTGAAGGAATTAGAGTGTTATTTTATGTAAACCTATGGTCTGCTATTATAATGTTTAAATTGCCCTAAAGTAAGGTACTATGTTGAGCGCAATGTTTCACCCAGTACTTATGGCAGAACACTATTTTATATATACAGGGGGTCCTTAAGTTACATCGTGGTTCGGTTCCTTTCGAATTTGACGTAACCTGGATTTTGATGTAACTCAAAACTCATGCATGTAATAGTGTTGTGGAGGCTTTATTGAACAGCACCTTGCTTGTCTTATATTACAGTAAAGCATTTAGGAAACATTCCTACAGATAGAAATGCTCTTTTTAATGGCTTCAATATGCACCACAGCAGTAAACGCATTGGAGAGGTGACACTGACGATTTCTTAGCACAGTGCATTGTTAACCCCCATCTCACCCACCAATCCACATGATTCACATCAATACTAACGGTGAATAAACCATAAACATCACAGCACTAACAGATATAAACAGCCCACTGCAGCACAGCACAGCAGCCCCTATTTACGCAAGGTTAAATAAATGTATGCACATTTGTTCAAGCAAGAGAAAATGTCGTAATTTGGTTGTGTGCATGTGCAGTACCCAAAGCTAGGATGTTTCGATGGGTAGGATAAAATGTTAGAACACCAGCAAACAGGAACTACATCAGGTGTGAGAGTGTAGAAAGTAATTCTTTAACATTTCATATCTTGTTCTCAAAATACTTTGACAATCTAATTAATCATCTAAAAACACATTTTGCAATACAGCTTTGAATAATTACATATACGTTATATATGCACTGATCAGTCAAAATAATAAAATCACCTGCCTAATACAGAGTAGGTTCCCCTCATATTGCTGAAACAGCTCTGAGTGTGATGTGTTCTGACAACATTTTAAACTACAGTAGCCCTTTTGTGAGACTGGACCAAATCGTTGGCCAATTCACTATTTTTCTTTCTTAAATCTCCATTGGTAGACCTGCTGTTTAAAAGATGCTGTAGCCATTAACTTAAGGCCCTTGGAAATGGCTAATTTTCCTGCTTTGAGCTCATCAGTTTTAAGAACTGACTGTTTATTTGCTGCTTAATATAGCCCACTCCCTGACTGGTGGCATTGTAGTGTAATAACTTGATAGTCTATGGAATCCACAGTACATGCCAATGGTGTTAAAGGCTGACTGGAATATATTAGCACTATTGTGTGCTCCCAGAACATTTAAATTAAAGTGTAATTGTTGTAATTTGTTTCATAGTCCAGTGAACTTTGCTGGTAATGCAAATACATAATATGTTTCTGCAGGCCGGATTCAGCTGTGGGGTCACGCTATTGCGGTGGACTGGGCAGAGCCAGAAGTGGAGGTGGATGAGGACACCATGGCTACCGTGAAAATTCTTTATGTGAGAAACTTAATGCTGGCCACAACAGAGGAGACCATAGAAAAAGAGTTCAACACTATCAAACCTGGTAATGCAATAATCATTTTCTCACAGTGAGTTATCAATTAGTCTTCTGAAAGACCATTTGGTTTATGTTTGACTTATGACTGTACTGTACATATGACTTCCCATCCAGGCTACATCAGCGTAGCATTTTCTTTCCATTCCACATTTCAGCACAAGCTGATTTTTGAAAGAGGCACAGTAAAGTGCAGTTGATCAGGGCAGAAATCAACTCCATTTATTAGTCTAGTATATATGGGCTGAAGAAAAGGGTCATTACTATTTTTGATACATAAAACAGAATACAAAAAAAAATGGGTTATTCTTTTTAAACCTCTTGCATAGTAATTCAATAGATAATAAAGTTTGATGTTTAATAAAGACAATAAGCTTGGTAGCACAGTTAAATGTGACAATCTCACAGGTGGAGTGGAGAGAGTGAAGAAGATCAGGGACTACGCTTTCGTTCACTTTTCTCAGAGAGAAGACGCTGTTGCAGCTATGAATGCACTTAATGGAAAGGTAGGCTTATCTCATCCATGCCACTTTTTTCTCACATTCTGTATATTCTTTCCACATAGAATATGTGTATCTTTGTTACCATGTACAGTGGAGGAAATGAGTATTTGATCCCGTTCTGATTTTGTAAGTTTATCCACTGACAAAGAATCTCTTGTTAGTGAGCACAGGTCAGAAGTTTCTTGTAGTTGATGACCAGATTTGTGCATATAGCAGAAGAAATTTTGGTCCACTCCTCTTTGCAGATCAGCTCTAAATCATTAAGGTTTTGAAGCTGTCACTTGGCAATTTCAATTCAATTCAACTCAGTTTTATTTTGTGAACGGGATACTGACATAGACAACACCAACAAGTCGGATAGCAGGCAAAACAAACCCCCAAGGTCGACTGATGGTCATTTTGTTGTTTCTTCTATTTTCAAACAATTGCACCAAGAATTGTGTCCTTCTCATCCAGATTCTTGCTGATGGTTTTGTAGCCCATTTCATCCTTGTGCAGGGCTACAATCTTGTCCCTGACATCCTTAGACAGCGCTTTGGTCTTGCCCATGGTGGAGAGGACAGAGTCTGGTTGATTGATTGAGTTCGTGGACAGGTGTCTTTTTTTACAGGTGACAAGTTGAGACAGATGTCTTTAATGTGGGTGATGAGTTGAAATTAGGAGTATCTAATCGGTCTGTGGGAGCCAGAACTCTTAATAGTTGGTAGGGGATCAAATGAAATGCAATCAATGAAATGCAAATTAATTTATATATTTCATAATATGTGATTTTCTGGATTTTCTTTTTGATAGTATATCTCTCACGGTTAAAATAAACCTACCATTAAAATTATAGATGGCTAATTTCTTTGTCAATGGACAAACATACAAAATCAGAGAGGGGTCAAATACTTATTTCCTCCACTGTATGCTTTCAGTTACTGTTTTTTTTCTCACAAGGGCAGATAATATAGGAAAAACACTATGATTTATATGTAGTATCTTTGTATATAAGAACAATTTATTTAAAGCATTGAGGATTATTCTTCAAGGCAATGAAAATGATTTTTTTTGTCACAAAAAGTGTATATAGTAATGATTAACAAACACTTTTCGTCTTTAGCTTGTTGATGGGTCTCCCATAGAAGTGACATTAGCCAAGCCAGTGGATAAAGACAGTTATGTCCGTTACACCCGTGGCACAGGAGGACGCGGCGCTTCATTGTTGCAAGAAGACTACGCCTATACATTAGGCCAGGTGTATGACCCTTCGGCCACCTACCTGGGTGCCCCTGTGTTTTACGCCCCACAAGCATACGCAGCTCTACCAAGTCAGTTCCGCTTTCCCGCTGTGAAAGGTCACATGGGGGCACGTGGGATAGTGCGCCCACCGTCTATTAGAGGTGAGTATAATAATGAATGTTATATTACACAACTGGTGAATGGATCTTTTCAAACATAAGTTAATCTGAGATCAATAAGAAACTGCATTATCCTGTGTATGATTCATTAATGTTGCACTGGAGCTATTAGGTATGGTGCCCCTTCTAATGGTGTATCTTAAACGTTAGAGTACATTCTGAAAATGTTCAACTGCTTTAGGTGGATTTTTTTCATTAGCTGGTAAATACAGAGTGCTGGTAGCTAATATTACTGCTAAGTAAGATATCTTACTGCAGAATTAACTTTAAATAATCATTACAGTGGATTATTCAAATTAAATGAAAAGCAACTACAAAATAAATGCTAAAGTTAGCATGTTAGCTGCTTTGATACTTTCTGCAGAAATGCTTTTCTCTGGCTGAAATGAAGGAAACTTGTGTTCATTGTATTCTTAATAAAGATTTAGACCCATTTTGACAAATGTGAAAAATAAATGAGAGAATTTACACATATGTTAGCTTGACTGTGTTTACTGGAGTGTAGCTCAGTGGTCTAGGCCAGGTGGTCTCCAACCACCAGGCCGCGGACCGCTACGGGGCCATGGAACATTTTGAACCGGGTCAGGGGCCAGTACCAGGCCAAACAACAAAAAATGTAACTTTTTTTAAAATATGATCACAATCCATAGCATCTAAGTATGTTTGAGACATCAACTTTGCCAGTATTCTGGATGAAAGTCATGGCAGAAAACCCTGAGATAGCATTGAAAATTTATTCTAAAAGGACCGTTTACACGTTACCATAGTGACCAGAGCGCGTGAGGGGCAGAGGAGGACGTTACTCTGATCGTTGTTAGTGCATTTCAGAAAGCTACATAATAAAGCTACATATAATTACACAGTGGATTTACATTTATTATTATATTTACAAAATACCACAGTTTTTGTGTTGGTCGTATAATTTTATTTTGTTGTTTTTATCCACAACATAACACCGGTCCACAGAAATTTTGTCTATCATTCAACCGGTCCGTGGCGCGAAAATGTTGGGGACCGTTTATCTAGGCTAGCACTCAGGGTTATTTAACAACATAGCTATTCTCAGTGTTTGTAATATGCCTGTTGAGCATTGTAGTAAAGACATTTAGGAAGGAAAACGTGATAACAATATAAAACTGTGAAATCTGTTAAGCAATAAAGGCTACGGAATCCAGTTCTGTTCTACATAATATTGCATGACGTGACAATTAACATATCAAGCTCTATTAGCCCAAAATGCTGTTTATAATGCTGTTTTAAACACATGCATTTACTGTTATCAGATGCGTTAACACCTAAATGTTGTTTTGAGTGTATGATGATTTAGGCAGACAGATTTAATAGGTGAAGTATAAGCTTCTACTTCTTGTTAACAACACTAGCCTTTGTATTTCAATGCAAAACTAATGAAGCAGCCTTTAGACACCAAACCTGTCTTGGCTAATTGAACAAATGTGGAGTAAAAAAATTGTAAACAATGATAGCATTTTTAATCAATTTGAATCAATAGAATACAAATATGGTGGTTATGCCAAAATAAGTTACTTAACAGCACTGTTTTTTAGGGGGCTGGGTGTTTTTCGTTTTTTTTAGCTTTTTGGTTCAGCATTTTTTAGTTCGTTCTCCATGCTTGTATTATGCAGTCATGTAATATCATTCAAACAACTTTAGCTACCAGTGTTTTCATGAAATCTATAAATGTAATGAGACTTGAACAGAAATCATAAATGAGCCTATATTGTGCTGGGTTGGAAAGATTCTTGATTGAAACTTTGATTTCTGGTGATTTGATTTGATTTAATGCCTTCTTGCATTCCTAGAAATTTACATGAATGTGCCTGTAGGGGCGGCGGGTGTGCGTGGTTTGGGCGGCAGGGGGTACCTTGCCTATGCAGGGCTGGGCCGTGGCTGTCCCACCTACCAGCTAAAGACAGACAAATGCCCTGAGGACAAACTCTATGATCTGCTTCCTGGCATGGAGCTCACACCTATGAACCCTGTGACCCTAAAGCCCCAGGGAATTAAACATGCACCACAGGTATACACAGCTTTCTGACTGCTGTCGCTTCCTGATTTAAACACATTCCAAAAGTTGATTCATATTATTTATCTGCTTAAAATGAAAAGATTTGCGTTTTGCAGATCTTGGAGGACATCTGTCAAAAGAATAACTGGGGACAGCCAGTGTACCAGCTTCACTCTGCTATTGGACCAGATCAAAGGCAACTGTTCCTTTATAAAATTACTGTCCCTGCTTTGGCCACCCAGTACCCTAACATGTGAGTACTGTTCAACTCAATGTAAATGTAATATTTAAAATGTACCTTATGGCAACTTCTTGAGAAAAAGTCACTGTAAAAACCTACACTTGAATTGGTTATGGTCACTTAGTTAATAGTAAAGTTAAGTTAGAGTATACAGTTTTTATTATTATTATTATTATTATTATTATTATTATTATTATTATTATTATTATTATTATTATTATTAAGATTGCTGCTGTTGTTGTTGTTGTTGTTGTTGTTGTTTTTGTTTTTATTGTGATTATCATCAGTTTATTTATTATTATTATTATTTTGCACTTGTATTTATTGTAATGTTGCACTGCATGTTAATTGTTTAGTCTGCGAAGGAGGCAAGTTAGAATTTCATTGTAATTTGTAAAATATATTTTTTCACATGACAAGAATTATGTTTTTAGCCTAGATTTAAAGCTTCTTTTGTATATGCACATAGTATATAGAATATAATAATCTTAACAGGAATTATAGGGGTGAAGAAAACACATTATGATGGTAGCTAATTCTTATTTGTACACTTTACAGACACCCATTCACCCCTGCTAAGCTGAGTACAGCTGTAGACGAAGCTAAAATCCATGCAGCTGAGCATGCCCTGCAGACCCTGGGCCTGCAGACAGAGGGAACTGATGCTTCCGCTGCTGCCGCTGCTGCTGCCGCCGCTGCTGCTACTGCTGCTGCTGCAGCATTCCCAGGTATGTAAGGTCTGTAAGACACTTATTTCTGCTTCATTATGTCCACTTGTGATCTGTAAGAGTATTGTTAAAGGGTGTATCAGAAACTTTCCCTAAAGTTTGGATCCATATACTGACAGTTCTAAGGGTTAAATTAGAGTATAACTTTAAAGAAGTCATTAAAAGGAGACACGTATATGCTGTGCTGTGGAGATGCGTGGTCAATGCATGAAGCAAAGAACTATTTGCCTGATCATACAGCAAACATCTGGTTCTCATTTATGAGCATGTTGATCATGGCTGTGTGTTTGTGGCTTGAAAGATGCATTGGCTTACAGAGAATGAAATGAATATCTAGGCTGAAGAGACTATATGAAACTTTATTTTAAAGTTTGTGCTAGATTTACCTGAAAAGTAAATTTTAATAAAAAAATATGCATAATTTTAAATAGAAGGAAGAAAAATTTCTTATACTTGTACACAAACCTTTGTTTAATAAGTGAACACATCCTTTAGAGGGAACAAACTTAAATATTTTAGACACTTTATGTACATTTTGGCAAATGGACAATAATTGTGCATGAAAAAGTGTAAACCAAACACACTCTACTTTTTACAACTGTAAGCTTTTATATTGTTTTAGTCTTGCTACAAATGTAGCAAATGTAGTTAAAAATAGACATTTTTAACAATACACTCAAGAAAGACCACCAATAATTGCAGTGTAACACTTTCTCTGTCCTGTTTTTTCCATGGTGTTCCAGGTTATGCAATAGCTAACACAGCTGCCACCGTTGCTGCTTCCCAGCTCAAACAGACTGTGTCTCTGGGTCAGGACTTGGCAGCGTATGCCACCTATGATGGTTACCCAGCGTTTGCTGTGGCAACTCGTGGAGATGGGTATGGGGTCTTCTAAACCTCAGCAGCCACCAGCAATTAAATCTCATAAGCTGCGTTTATTGTTTTAATGTCCATTTCTGTTATGGGGATCATTTCTGCAATGTGTCCCATAACACCTCAGTCTGAAACTTTACTTTAGTGGCGCAGAGACGAACGCGAAGACTGCTGTTCATCATTGAATTCTTATTGAGTCAAGCTCAGGAAGGGACAAGCTGGATGCTGTTAACAATAGCAATAACATTAACAACCTTGTCTGTTAAAAAGTGCACTCAACATTCACCTATTTCACTTTGTACTTCCACTACTGACTTTGTATCAGGTCCACCTGCCTTATAGCCAGTGAAGTCCTTCATGTCCATTAGATAATGGCGAAGACTTAGGAACATGAGGTTGACAAGGCTGAAAACCATGTGTTTTTGTTTAACTGAATATGAACACATTGTGAGTGAATATGAAGCGTAACTCATTTATTTTGCCAATGATGGACCCTATTGCTGTTTTTTTTCTGTTTGTCATTCTCACATGATTTTTTTAAAAACTTTGTCTACTGAGCTACTGTAACTATCAAGAATACTCTTCTCAAAACTAGTACCTGTCCTACAGAACTACATTGTCTCTCCATAGATTTCGTCGACATTTCTTTGGTATTTAAAGTTTCAAAGTTTTAAAGTATTTCAAAAACAAAACGTCAGCAAAATGACACATAAGCTTTAATATTTACTGTTTATTTTGCCTGTTTTTTCTCTATTTTTTCTTTTACAAACATTTGACACTTTTTGGACATAAAACTTGTTTTCTTTTCTTTTTGGGATATTATCCAAAATGCAATAAAAATGTATTCTGTGACATGTTCATTTATGTGAACCTTCATGAAAAGGACAAAGAAAAGATTTTCAGTAGTTCTTCTGACCACCTTAATTGTAGTGTGTAAATATACACGTGAGTATAGAATCTTACAACTGCAACACACTCAACAGAAGTTGTGACAGAGACACGTTTACCATTTTTTACACCTTTCCTTTTAATAACACTGTAATCATTTTGAAACTGAGGATATTAACTGTAGTTTTGCAGGTGAAATTGTTGTCCTTGTTGTTCTTACTTGATATAAGACTAGAAGACTATATGTGATATAAGCTACTCAACAATCTGTGCTGTTATCTGATTCTCTTCTTTATGAAGCTCCTCTTTGCATAATACTGATTCACATTGCATTTTCGATTCAGTGACAGATGGTATTAAGTGACAATGTTAAGAAAGTACTACTGAAGGTAGATTTATTTGTGCTGCCTAAAGGCTTGAAAATCACATTCAACAGTGTTTTCTAACAATATTTTATGCACTCACATGTCTCTGTATTCTCAGAATCTTTTCACAAAATTATGTACCGTAGATGCTGATTTCTTTGCAATCTTGTGTTGAGAAATGCTCCTTTTCAACTAACTATCACAGTTTGGACAAAATAGTGAGCCACAACCCATGCTTGCTAGCAAACACTGATCCATCACCTGCTACCAATCGGCTTCTTAACACTTCCAAACCAGTGTTACTTGAATATTCTGTACACTTTTCAATCTTGTGTCAACTGTTGCAACTTTTGTTGAGTGTGTTACAGCCACCAAATTTTAAAGTAGTGTATATTTACAAAAAAAAATCAGTAAAACTATTTAAATTTGTATTTTACTTTTGTCAGTTAAATCATTTAACTTTTTTTGCATTTTGCATGATGCATTTTGGAAACTATCCTACCTTTTCTGGAAATCAGATTTGTACATTTGTAATGATTGTTCCAGACGTGCTACCTACTACAAGCTCTAAACATCCCACCTCCTCTTTTGGCAAATGAATGAATGTGAACCTTTTCGCATAACACACTTTTTGTCAAATATGGAGATGCCTAAGCAGTGACAGTATTAAAGTGTGTATAGCACTTAGAACTTATTTTTGTACCAGAATTCTGACGTTGTTTGTATGACGTTTTAGAATGTTCCGATGAAAAATCATCTGTCTGAGTGATTGGCATAAAGCCTGAGGGAAAATCGCGAGAGGGTGCCTGGGAGGTATTTCAATTCCAAACATCATTGTGCTACAAAATAAGGGTGGTATATTGGATAATTTTGAATGTGTCATCTAAAATCAATAAATTCAATTCATTTCTGAAGTGGTTGCTGTTATTTCTTTACTTTTTTTATCATAAATAACATTTCACATATTCCAAAAAACAGAGTTTTTGACAGCCAATAGAATGAATCTATAAAACTTTATGAGGTTTTTTTTACAAGGCTGTAACATGTAAAATGCATTTACAGACATACTGTGAACATGGTATTAAATTTATGCTAGGAATGGGGTCATATGCAAAAGTTATGTCATATATGCATTGTTATTTTCTAAGTGAAAATAAGAACACATCCTCTACAATCCTTTGCTGAATGCAATGTGTATGGGGTCAAATGTAGCCTCTACAAAAGCTGGCAAAGAATATTCTATCCCACACTGAATACTCCACTGGCAACAGGTTACATCCGCCTCTAGGAGTCTATTTAGTCAGAAAAGCACCAGTGTTTCAGATGGAGTCAAATGACAAAGATAATGACAGTATGATCATTTACCATATAACAGTGAGGCTTTATTTAATGTTACCACAAAAGAAAAGACAAGTAATAAACAAGAGAAGCAGATATGCATGATGTAAAAACTACTTTTTGAAAAATGTTTTTTAAAAATTCAACTTATCAACTTATTTGTTGGTTTTATTAATTAGTTAATTAGTTTCTTTATTTAATTATACATAAATTAAAGAATGGAACAACTTTTAAAAAAAACAGCTTTTCATCAATTTGGTTTTTATATGTTTATTTATATATTAACATTTTTTAATTAAAATAATCCTTGTGGAGAAAAAATCCTGTTTATCAGTCAAATATGTACACACACACAGAGAGAGAGAGAGAGAGAGAGAGAGAGAGAGAGAGAGAGAGAGAGAGAGAGAGAGAGAGAGAG
>JBBIGC010000104.1:23568862-23599277 GCA_037576955.1 Lepidarchus adonis | reverse complement strand
TATCAGTACATTGCAGAAAATAATGAACTTTATCACAATATGCTAATTTTTTGAGAAGGACCTGTATATATAAAATATGGAATGTATTTTATCCAAGTACCCTCTCCTAATGTGTTCTAAAGTTTTTGCTTTGTTGCAGGGAGTTGGGACGGCAGCGCAGCAGTATAGAGTTGGACACGGCTGCAGTGAAGGTAGGAGAGATGGAAGCCTTGGAGGCTGCTGTAAACAAGAAGATTCGTGCACATGTCCCTGTCCGCGTGCAGCTCCTCTCTCTAGATGACCCTGCTATAGAGCAGGTATGTGTGTTGTTTAAACCTGGTCAATTGTTTAGAGCAGGTTTTTTTTAGTTTTGATCTTATAGAATTATGCTGTTAACATTGTAACTCATAATCAATTCTGTGCATTATCCATTACCCGGTGTCGACCAGAGGAGGGTGGGTTCCCCTACTGAGCTTTGGTTCCTCCCAAGGTTTCTTCCTCAGTTTCAGGGAGTTTTTCCTTGCCTCCGTCGCCTTAGCTCATTAGGGGCTCGGACCCGGACCTTGTAAAGCTGCTTTGTGACAACTTCTGTTGTAAAAAGCGCTATATAAATAAAACTGAACTGAATTGAATTGAATTGAATAGGCACTACACTTTTTTTCTTTAATAATTCACTATACTTAACACATCTAATTAAGGTCAAAAGTGGCAGGTATGTTTCAAAAAGTTAGATTTTACAGTAAAGCCATATAGTTTAAGCATAAACTAAGGATTATCCTGTGGTTTTGTTCCTTACTTGTGTAAGTGGCCAGTGTGGTGAGACTCCCAGTGTTGTGATGCCATCTGCAGATGGAGGGAGTGGCATGCTGCTTGTGGAGCAATTAACGCTGTAATGGGACAGTTGATTTGGTCCTGGTAGCCTTGCACGCTTCTTCTTCGGACTGGCAAATTCTACCGTTACAGGAACCCATCAGTAATATGGGTGAATGGTCCTTGGGTTTACCCCAGCTTGTCATTCAGGGCCTCCTGCTGGGTTTCAGCATACCAGCAGTTGCACTTTACTGGTTTGGGAGACGTACTCCTGAATATACAAATTCTGGTGGGGGAAGGCAGTGTGGGCTCAAGACAGGCACTTCCGGTGCGAATGCTAGCTTTGCTTTGTAAAGGGAACTGTAACCGGGGATTCCTTATTAGGGGTTGTACACATGCCTTTGAGGTGTAGTTCACCAGCCTCAACAGGCAGGATCCCTTAACCCAGGGATCATCTCAGATTACAGGCGGCCAGAGCAGTGCCCTTGGCATGTTTACACCTCATCACAACACCATGCCACCATTATTATCGCACTCTGTGATTGACCTTTATTCGACAGAGGGCCGCACATTTGTATACCTATACAGGGCATGCTTGTGTTCTGGCTTGGATCTACTTTCTGCCTGGCTAAAGTAGGCTAATTGATAAATCCTTCTTTTTGAAATGTAGAGTAGCGTAGGTGGGTTTGTTGCACTGCTGCATTTGGGAGTAGCGTATGTTAATATCTGTTTATTTTAATTGTACCCCATAGATACAGTGAGGAATATAAGTATTTGAACACCCTGCGATTTTGCAAGTTCTCTCACCTAGAAATTTGCAGTGTGTGCAAACTTGGTCAAGAACTACAGGAAACATTTTACCTCTGTAATTGCAAACAAATGCTTCTGTACCAAATATTAACACTGATTTTCTCAGGTGTTCAAACACTTATGTGCAGCAGTGCAATACAAATAATTTTTTAGAAATCTCACAATGTGATTTCCTGATTTAAAAAAAAAAAAAATCTCTCACAGTGGGAATGCACCTACAATGTGTATTTCAGACTCTCCATGATTTTTAAGTGGGGAAAAATTGCAAAATCGCAGGGTGTTCAAATACTTATATTTCTCACTGTAAATCATAGATTTATCTATTTAATCAATAGATTTCTCTGTCATATTATTACCAGTGTATTTGAGGAACTTTTGGTTTGGCAATGTTAGAATAAGAATTAAGGTTAGGTTTGGGTTTTGATTTAAGGTAAGGTTTAGTGTCAGAGTGAGTATAATGGAAAATGTGAAGTAATGCTTTTTAACTTATTGTCTAAATGTAAGTTATTGGAAGGTTAAGAAAGTATCTAACATACAATTTCATGTAAAGTTTTCTTATCTATTCTTTCTTTGATCAACAAAAATGTACTGGAAGCTAATAGCACAAGGCTTCAGCTAAACATTCTGGAAAACTAAAAGTCTTTGTGTCTGTGTATGTTAATAGGTTAGAAGCAGAGGTCTTCCAGGTGATCATGCAGGACCTATTAGGATAATTTACATTGAGGGTGTTGATGCCAACATGTGCTGTGGAACCCATGTGTCCAATCTCAGTCATCTACAGGTCAGAATACTATACACTGCTGAAACTATTTATAATAATAATAATAATAATAATAATAATAATAATAATAATAATAATAATAATAATAATAATAGTAATAATAATAGTATTTAATTTTTAAAGCACTTTACATTAAAAATCTCAAATACTGTGTGATGTAGTCTTCAAATTGTGTAATACTGTTTAAGGTAATGCTGAAACTGAGTAATACTGTAATATTATGTAATTTAACTGTAATACCATGTGATGTAATGATACGAGTTAGAATTTTATACAGTAAATGTCAAATTATGTTAATACAGAATCGTTCTCAAGTTCAGAACATTATATTGTAATGTTGAAACCAGTCACATTCCTACTTTTTACCTGAAAAAAATTGCGATATTGTTAATAAGAATGCTGTGCATACTCAAGTTATTGCATTAAGCTGTTATCTCTTTGTTGTCAACAGATGATAAAGATTCTGGGAACTGAGAAAGGGAAAAAGAATAAAACCAATTTAATTTTTCTATCTGGAAACCGAGTACTGAAATATGCTGAGAAATCTTACAACACTGAAAAATCTCTGACAGCTCTGCTGAAGTGAGTCTGTCAAAAGAAATGTGAATAAATATTATGGTTAGTTATTTCTGATCATAGTGCTTATTAATTTAGTCATTCTGATCTTTATGTTCCTTTAGGACAGGGCCTGATGAACACACTGATGCAGTAGATATACTTCAAAAAACAGTCAAACGCCTTCAAAAGGTAAGATGAGCATTTATGTCCAGAATTGCTGAATGACAAATATATATCTTACCTGTACAATATGACAACAGTCTCCCTTTACTATTGATGCCCTTGAGAGATTAAAAATCAATGCTTTAGCAAAGCTATAAATATTGCTATATGGTCTATTATACTTATGCTGTTTAAAACAAAGGAATTACAAGTAGACATACAGTACACATCTGTTTTCTTGGGTTTGGTGTCTTGAAATGAACCATGCTTTTTTGGAAAGAGAAACATAAAATAAATTCTACATTTTCATTTGGAATACATCGTCATATCATAGGGATGATATAACTGGCTATGATATGGTTTTGCAAGCCAGCCCAGATTTGAAAGACACTGAGACAGACAGTTTACACAAAGACAAATGACAGAATCCAAAATCATTTGATTCTTACTGCTCAAAGACCCAGTGAGAGGAAGATTAAGAAGCTAGTGTAGGTAGGTGGGTTGATAATAAAGCGTAAAACATATTAGTTAAACTGGCTTAGTTTATTTATGTAGGCTATGAAATGTTAATAATCAATACATAATTTGGTATCAAACAATGAAATTAAGTACCAGCTACAAAAATGGGAAAACAAACTTGGCTATGTGTTATTTAAGGCAGTTAAAATAATGATGCATAAGTATGGCTCAACAAAGACTTTAATAGATTAAGATTTTGAACTTCCTTATGCTTGACTTCTATCAGTGTAAGCAGAAATGTTATCATATCTGATGAACAATTTGATCTGGTGATGTGACGTCATTATGAAAAGTTTTTTGCTTTAAGTAAGTAAAGTGTTTGAAACAGCATTAAGTTTGTCTTAGAAAAGTAAACGCACGCTTCATTTGGTTCTGATTCATTGTGATTTGTTTTGCTTGCTTGTTTGTTTGTTTGGATTTTTTGCTGTAATCTACATGGTACTGGTACTGGATGTTACATTATGTGTACATATTATACACATTAGCAAAGGCTCAAGAAATGCTACATTCTGTCATGTCTGCAAGTCATTAGAAAATATTTGGCTGTTTGCAAACATTTAAAGTGCAGTGATGGATAAAACCAATACATCATATGTTATATTTCTTGTCTATGCAACATTAGTGTAATTTCTCTCTGTGTGACTTTGGCTTCTGGATTTTCATGTTAAAGTATGTTTGCTCTGCAGAGTAATCTCAGTCTACTTCGTGACATGGCTGTTCTAATAGCACAGAACTTCAAGAACCAACAAGACAGAGGCAATTTCTTCAGCCAGCACTAGTGCGTATCTCTGCTTTAAAACTTATAGTTACACCAGATTGAACTAACATGATACATCTTCACTGTAAAGCAAAATTATATGTTGTTTCTCTCTCCTCACAGCAAAGATGGTGATAATGAGTTTATGAACATCATTGCCAATGAAATTGGCTTTCAGGTGATCTTTTTCCCCTAGTTGCATCTCCTAGAATTGTAAATAATATTACAAAATACTTAAGTGTCGTCAATCATTGTGTAATTACACATTAACAATATGCCAATTTTTTTCTGATATACTCGGGATTACAGTAGTACAACGTATGTGATTGCACACATGTATGATCTGAAGTTATTATATGATTTAAAATGGTAATTTTTAATGTTAATGTGTATTTACAAATGCTGCACTACTACAATTCATGCATAACAGTGACTCCAGTAGTTACCCAAGCTTTGTAGGCATTATTATAGTGTAATTAAATAGTTATTAGAGACGAGATGTTTCAGTGCATAGTCTTTTGTTATGTTTTTCCACAGGACACAGTCATTTTTCTGACTGTGGGAGAAGAAAAAGGAGCAGGGCTCTTCCTGCTTGCGGGCCCTGATAATGTCATAACTGAACTGGGACCACGGTAAGACTGTCAGTGTTGTAGGGGCTGTCAGGGTTTTGGTACTGTACTAGAGATGCAGCTACCAGTTTTCTCTGTAATCAGTTAAGCTCTTTAATCAAATTATAGTTGAATTACTTAATCAGCTTTTATTAATTGAAAATTATGTTCCGTCATGTTTCAAAATCAGGTCTGCAGCTAGTAGTCATGGAAACCGTATTATCATGTTTATGATAATGTTTGTATAATACATTAGGCCTGTAGTTGTTGTTGCTACTTTAAAAGCCTTGTGAGAAGATTGAGACGTTTAATATGCTAAGAGACTAAAAGCAGTGATTGTACATTTGAAATACATTTTCCAACCCAGGCCTGTCTGAAGAATCATGAAGAAGTTTACCTGCTACACAGATATTGCCAGTGCAGAACACACAGACACAATTGGTTTTACTGCTTCTTTGTTTCTTTATTTGATTGCTTCAGAATTCCTATGTTTAATTCTTTTCATATAAGTCAATGCAAAATTCAGTGCAAAATTCTGCCATATAGGTCTCCCTCACTAGGGGTCACACTTATATTGGTACCACAAACTGGTTTTACATTTAATTGCGATTCAAAGTAATTTTGTAGCTTCTCTGCTAGCTGCGGAAGTTCAAGCTTTACAATAGGATTTGCCACTGTTTTGTGCCATCCATTATGCAGTCTTGACTTTTTGCTTGTCTCCTTTTATTATGTCTGTATTTCACTCACAGCATATCTCAGCTGCTTCAGGGAAAAGGTGTAGGAAAGAATGGACGTTTCCAAGGCAAGGCCAACAACCTGACTAAGAGAGCGGAAGCTGAAGTCTTACTGCAGGAGCACAGTCACCCACGTAGCACAGGAGAGGAGTGAAAGAGCTTCAACCATCAGCTAGTGGAGACTGAATAATCTAGACATCATTGTCCAGTGTGAAACTGCGGGCTTAAGCAAAGGGATGTACAGTACTTCAAGTGAGTCCAAATGGAAAAATATAAATGTATGGTCATTTCATTTGAACAGATTGTATATTTATTTTTTTATTGTTTGAGAGCAGAGAAGCGAAGTGTGGTACCGTTACCCAGGCCCATTATTACAGATGGAAAATTACAGAAGAAATGTCTATAATTTATGAAGTTCTGTAAATTTAAGGGTTCACAGAATGGTTGCCTGTTATGATTGTTTAATTTGTAATTACCAAACTGTTAGTGATGTCCATGTTGTCTGAAAATAGTTATTATCTATCCCCTATATATGGCAAATTAGAGTATTAATATAGTTCTCAACTGGATACCATTTGAATGATGTAAGGAATGAGAGCAATAAGGCATAAATAAGTAAACAGCAAGATTTGTAAATGTATTTGCTGTTTTATTTTTAAAAATGTTCAATAATAGAAATATACATTTACAGAAGGCACTCGCAACAATCACATCCTTATACACACATAGACCATTGTAAGGGATTTGATGAGGACAGCAATATCCCTTGGGTTACTACTGCCCCTCATGACAATCTGAAAACACTACACCTATCGGTTCTCAAAAATGAACCTCCACAAAATAAAAATGCATGCTTGAGCTTAATGTCAAGCCTGTTCTTAGCAGACCCTTAAAGCAAAAGGCATAAGTTATAAGATTAAATAAAAACAACAATCTAAAAATCCTGAACAATAATGTTACAGTGCTTAGTAGAGCTTTCTTCTGTCTGAATGGAAATAAAGCCTCTTGTATTCAGTTCAAGTGAATACCTACAAAAAGTAGGCAACTTGGTGACGTAAGGATTGCTTCTACAGAGAATTTGATGCTCTATTAAGAATACGGCACCCGAAAATACTGCTAATAGTTTGGGTCAGGCCAGTGGTTCTCGATCCTGGTCGTAAAATCCCTTTGCTCTGCACATTTTCTATGTTTTCTTGGCTCAAACACACCTCATCTATCTACTCGGGTAATGAATAAGGCTTTCCTGAGCACACGTGGGTGTGCTGGAGCAGGGCTACCCCTGAAATTTGCATGACGGGTACTCCTTCAGGTCTTAACCTCGTCAACTGTGTCCTGAAGTCATTTCATATCTTAGAGCTGCTTTTTGCCTGGCAAACTCAACGCTCCAGACAAGCAGTATGGGATGATGCTAACCGTGACCAAGGGAACAGTGGCACTCTTGCAGAAGGAGAGCAAGTAGAAGAGAGCAGCTGTGTGGGTTGGGGGTTTGATGGAGTCGAAGAGGTGAAGCAGTAAAAGAGAGCTAATGATGCAGCCTATTCTGAAGGGAATGCTGCCGCTCTTCTTGCTTTCAGTGTAGAGTGGCGAGTGGAGTCCGAGTCCCAGGCCAAAGAGGGTACCCATGTTCCGCAGAAGACTAGCAAAGGGTGTGGTGTCCAAATGGACCCAAGCCGGGTTTGTGCACCATCTCTGGGCCTTTTCCAGGGTCCACAACAAGTCCACTCCCACAGCCTTCAGGAGCACGTAGAAGACCACAGCAAAAGAGAGCAGGAACAGAGTGATGTTGAAGTACTTCTGTAAACTAGCTTGGTAGATCCACTGCTGTCTGTTGAAGACCTCTGCCACAATCATGCCTGTGAAAGGTTAAAGGAGCTTAAATGATACAATGCATATTACTGTCACATGAAATATAACTGCATAGCGATTAAAAAAATATTGGTATGGCATATGTGAAAAATGCAGCAAGCAACCTGAGCAAATGCTATAGTAGAGGCCTTCCTTAACTTTCTAACAATTATGCGACTAATGCCATCTATAGGTGAAAGGTAGGTACTTTAACTAGACTTACAGACATACATCAACAGAATGCAATGGAATGGTTCAAAGTATATATATTAGTCCTACAGACTAATTTCAGTTCTGTGTTTTGTTGTAATATCAGCACAGTTTTAGTTTTTATAAGGTATAAACTAACAGAATGTCTATTTTGACATACTGTGTTGGTTATGTGCACTTTGTGCTGTAACTGACCTGTAATAACGCCTGCAATTACTTGATGAGGAAAATGAGCAGCAATGAAGACCCTCGAGAGACAGACGCAAATCTGAACTGTCCAAAAGAGCGCCCAGAGGCTGCCTCGCAAATACCTAATACGAACAGGAAAGAAGGCAGGAAAAAATACATTAGTGTCCTGGTTAAACTCATTATAAAGATAAGCCAAATGACAATTATCATGATGTTAATTGAAAACTGTCTTACAGGGATGTATTGGATGATGTCTTCTTGTTTCTAAGCATGATGGCTAGGATTGAGGTAACCATTGCATAGTATACGCCAGCAGCTCCCATAGCATGTCCAGATGGACTACCTGCATCAGAAAAATATTGACTCAGACTTTATGCAAAAACAATATTTATCATTGTGTAGGATATATATATAATATGCATGCTGGCATATAAATGGAACATTACATTACATATCTATATAACATACATACATATATATATACATACATACACGCACACACACACTATATATATATATATATATATATATATATATAAGGGCCTGTGTAAGAGAGGGGTTGGGTTGAGTGTGTTTTGGGCGCACCTGGTCCCGTCTCACAGGTCATGGGAAACTGCTCAATCTGTGGCATGGAGGTGTTGCTATAGTAGGGTGTCTCATGGACCCACCAGTATGGACGCTCTCCAAACAGAATCCTGTTCAGAAATAAGCAAAATGTAAAATTTCTTAATGTAATTCATGGAATAAAACAATTAAGAGAATTAACAAATACATACACATGACATACCATTTAAAGACCAGGTTAAGCCAGTCTCCTACCACAGCCACCCAGATGAGCTTGATGCCTACTGACTCCCTTAGATGGAACCAAATGGGGAAGAAGACGAAGAAAGTGTTGCGCAGGTCCGCAGCAAAGGAAACGAAGAGAAACCAGCCCTGCGCGTCTCTGTAGTGGGTCTGTAGGTACTGAGTGGTGCTCACCCCATAGCCATGCATAGCATCCATGACCGTATTCATTCTGAAGATTTTCTCTTTGGAGAAAGCTGTCTGCTGATCAGTGAACACAGCGTGTCCGTCCTTGTTTTTATATCAGTGGGCCCACTACCCAAACGCATGGACAACAATGATCTTTGGACCTTGCACATGTGTAATAAAAAGCAAAGGGGGCAGAAAAAAATGTTAGACGTAGTTAACAGCAGTGTTTGTACAAAGGAGCTGGAACACAAACAAGTCTAGGGAACATTGAGGTTCAAATTTCCTTTGAAATAAAGAACAATTATGTAAAAAGTTTTGCATATAACCACTTTAATAGATTGCACTCAAAATGTTGACATAGACTAGCTATTACTCCACAATTTCTTATTAACTTCTTTCTTTCTTTCTTTCTTTCTTACTTTCTTAGCATAAATCATGGGTTATTTATTCCACTATATGTTTTTTAAATGTTTCGTGTTACATAAGTGCACTAGTTTTAAAGTAAAGCTCCATGTTTTAAGTGCACACTTAATCATTGATACTTTCCCTGAAGGTTCTTCTCTGGTGATATTTGTAAGTAAATTAGGGTTGACTAATACAGACCACCTCTAAATGCTAACCAGGAAAGTCATAGACCTTAACCATTATTACTTTCGCAAGCTTTATCATTTTTAACTTAAACTTTATTTTCTTCTTTTTTTGGAGGATGGGTTTCCCATCGGAGTCTTAGTTCCTCCCAAGGTTTCTTCCTCCGGTTTAGGGAGTTTTTCTTGCCTCTGTTGCCCTTAGCTCATTATGGGCTTGGACCCGGGTTCTGTAAAGCTGCTCTGTGACGTCAGTTGTAAAAAGTGCTATAAAAATAAAATTGAGCTGAATTAAGTTACAATGCTTGTTTATGCAAATATATTTACATTTGCTTCTGGTAGAGTAAAATGCTTTTCTCTAGAAACAAATTCATCAATGTGTACATTCAATAGGACTGTTACTGATTTCTGACAATGAGTTACTATTGATTTGCTTTAAAAAAGTGAGACGCTCGTTTCATTGAAAGAGTTCACCAGGGCAGCACAGTCTGAAAAAACCCCACAGAAAAACGTGTAGAACTAAAAGTGGAAAATACTAGCAAAGTTAATGAAATGATCATATTTTGCATAATATTTTTTTATTATTGAATAATGGGGAGAGTGGAAAAAATCAACCTGAAAACGACAGCATATAAGAATTTTATTAACATCTGGACTTAATAAAAGATAAGAATCACAAGTAGCAATAATCTTGCAGATTTAATACTACATAGTTTAGTAAAGTGGCAGTTTATAACTTCATAGTCAATGACATCATCGCTGTGTTTAAGCTCAAAACCAATCATTGAGTCAGTTTGGTTATCAGGACTGGCCCCATCAGCGTCACAATGGGTAAAAAGTCATGGACCCTGAACGGTCCTGGGGACCCTGAGAGTCCAAGCAAACAAGGCCATTCAGCCTTGAATAAGGTCCAGCCAGAAGGGAAACAGCGAAGTCCAAAAGAGCCACACAGGCTGAAAGGTGCCGATCTGCCTGCATTTCCATCCAAAACCCTTTGCTGGGCAACTGCCCTGCAGCTTTTACGATAGCCATGGACCTGCTCCACAGTTGGGGGGTGAGTCTGGCTGTCCACTTGCAGACAGAGTACCGTGCCTATGAGAGCTGGTTTCAATTGGTGTCCTCTCTGGCAGACCTCCATACGACTTACTTTGTCTTCTTCCCCATCTGGTTCCACCTGAAAAGGGATGTGGGCATCAAGTTAATCTGGGTGGCTGTGATTGGGGACTGGCTTAACATGGTGCTGAAATGGTAAGATGCTGTGAACCTTGTTGCTTCATGTAGCATTTGAACTGCTTTGATGCATTTGGCATAAATATACACAGTGGTGTTTGGTGTTTTTTTAGAAACTAGAAGCCAATGTTTTTCTACAAATGGAATGAACTGCTGAAAGCCATTGCTATGGAGTAGGGATAAATGTGCTAAATGCTTAAATAAAAATATTACTGTTTGTTTTTTAGGGTTCTTTTTGGAGAACGGCCTTACTGGTGGGTTCATGAGACCAAGTTTTATGGCACTGATGCTACCCCAGCTCTCAGACAAGTTCCAATTACTTGTGAGACTGGACCAGGTATAATGTCTTCCAAAATGTCATTTGGTCTAATATTAGAAATGGAGTAAATTGCAATGATGATTTCTTTTCTAAGTCTTGGTTTATTCCTTATCAGGAAACTGGAACAGGGCCCTTTATAAATTAGTTGTAAATTATTTGATACTTGTTGATCGTTGGTGGTTTATAATGCTTGGTGAGATAATTCTTGAGAAGCATTATGTAACTAAGATGTAGTAATCACGATGGAACTGGATTTGTCCCTGGGTTATCGGAGTGTGCTATATCAATGGCTACCTTTGAAATCAAGGCACAGATTCATTGATAGGGGTTTATTCCTGACCTGCATTATAGCCAGTGTAAGGATATTTCCAACAATGTGACCTTTGGCCATTCTTATTCCTTCCTTTACGCCTGTTTATAACTATAATGGTGTGAGGCATTTGTAGTTACATTGCTTACTGGCTTGGTTCTTCACTCTACAGAAGAACAGACTAGTTAATATATTTATTCACTTTCTTTCCAACTGCTTTCTGCATTTGTCTGATTGGTGACAAATGAACAATATATTTAAATAAGCTACATTTATTTTGAAATTACGGCCTTGTTTTATAAGACGCCTTATTTGTAAGGAACTGATACATCTCTTCTCTTAAGGAAGTCCTTCTGGTCATGCAATGGGCTCTGCTGGAGTAGGGTATGTGATGGTAACAGCCGTGTTATCCATTGCTGCTCAGAGAAAATGTCCCACTTTACTTTACTGGTGAGTTTCAGGCAAGGTGTACAGGTACAGAAGCGGCACAATGTTATAATCACACTTTCCATTTTAACAAACAGTACTGCACACAGATAGTGAAGACCACTGTCCATATTCATGAAGCTTCTCCTTGTATTAATGTTGATCTCTCAACTATTTTAATCAAGTCAAAGTAAAATCTAATCTGACTGATCAGCACTCCGATTACTCTGAAAAGATAAAAAATAAAATATGTCAGATGAAGTATTCCCCACTTTTTACACACTGTCCACTATCAGGTCATTACAGATAGCACTGTGGATGTTGTTGGTGCTGGTGGAACTGCTGGTCTGCATGTCCCGTGTTTATGTTGCTGCCCACTTCCCACACCAGGTTATAAGTGGAGTTATCTCAGGTGGGCACATTCATGGTTTATCGTTTTTTTCTATCTTTCTATTTTACCATTATTATTTGGTAGTCTTCAGTGCTGTTGAAGCGGTTTAAATAGCATCATTGTATAAACAATTAATGCTAACATGCTAACGCTTGTTTTTCTGATGTCAGGTATACTTGTAGCTGAGGTATTCTCAAGACAGCAGTGGATCTATCATGCTAATCTACAGAAGTACTTTAGCATCACATTGTTCCTGCTCGTTTTTGCTGTTGGCTTCTATGTCCTCTTGAAAGCTTTGGACGTGGATCTTTTGTGGACTCTGGAAAAAGCTCAGAAATGGTGTGACGATCCAACCTGGGTCCATATGGACACCTCACCCTTTGCTAGCTTGCTGCGCAACATGGGAACCCTATTTGGTCTAGGACTGGGACTGCATTTACCTCTCTACACTGAAAGCAAGTATCGCAATAGTGCCCCCTTCAGAATCAGCTGCATCGGTGTATCATTGGTTCTGCTGCAGCTGTTGGATTCTTTGACATTTGCTTCAAATAATGAAGTGATTTTCTACATTCTTTCATTTGCTAAGAGCGCTGCTGCTCTTCTAATTCCCACTATACTCATTCCTGGAGGAATGTCCTTGTTTTTATTGGGTAAGAAATGTGCAAAGACCTCATAGATGCCAATTTCTATTGTTCTAATGTCTGACCTGCCTAACTTTCTGTTTCTTGTTTATAAGTCAGTTTTCTGTATTTGGAATCTGTGAACAACGTCTTAATTCCTACATTACATTGCACTTTTATTATAAATACCTCAGATCCCACAGGCATGAAAGACAATGGCTAGTGGTTTAGAAATCACCTCTTCATCTCCAAAAAACTCCCTTAAGTCAAGTTTATATGTGGAACTTTTAAAATAATTGTGACATCATTCCTTTCTGATGATTTGCAATGATTATCTGCCAGTTATGTAAGAAGTAAAGGAGTTATATGGACCAATGATATTTTGGATTGTTCTTGGGTTTCTGATGAACCCTTTGAAGACCAGATAGGTTGAAAATGTAGCAATGCAAGATTACTTTAACATACACCTTCATCTTGTTACTGGTTAAAAAACCTCTGAGACGTCTCCACCCATATCTTATCTCTCTTTGGTTCTGAATGAGAGTGGCCCATTCACTAAAACACGACTCTGTCATTCAAAAACATGTCCAAAGGTCATTCTATCAGATCCTGTACTCTGTACCAGATAAGGAAGACAGTGTTCCGTGATGTACCCAGCCTGGATTGTACAGTGCTGAGTTACTCATTGTTGCTGAGACAATGCAAATTCATCAGTTACAGTTCCACTGATTTGGTTTAGATTTCAGGCGGAAGTTATGGAAGCACTCAGGGTTACT
The DNA here is from genome assembly GCA_037576955.1 of Lepidarchus adonis. Classification (NCBI taxonomy): domain Eukaryota; kingdom Metazoa; phylum Chordata; class Actinopteri; order Characiformes; family Lepidarchidae; genus Lepidarchus; species Lepidarchus adonis. The sequence goes on along the minus strand of JBBIGC010000104.1, from coordinate 23,585,684 downwards.
CATAAAGCTACTCATTATCTGCTCATTTTTAAAGAACAAGAATCCTGTACATTCATCTGTTACAGAGATTACAAAACGTTTTATTCATTTATTGTACCTGCTGTTCATTTATGTCCTGTCCAATTACAGGTTAATGCAGGTTGGCAGGTCATTTATTGGTCATTTATGTCTGCACATGCATGTCTGTGTTCTATACATACTGTGCCAATATAATGTTTTAAGAGCTGTTACATTTTTTTCTACCGTAAATTAGTAAAATGAACTATTGATGCTTACATTGTGTCAACTGTGTGTCAGTTTTTGACATATGATGCTAAATGTTTAAATTGTTTGTATGAGAGGGATGCACTGGTTAAACACAAAATATACATATAGAGGTGGGCACCACACTGGCAATGCCACATGTTGCTGTCTTGCAAATCCACAATTCTTACAGTCATCTGCAAAAGTTTGGGCACCCTTGGTCAGATTATATGTTTGGTATAAAATAATAGACTTCTATATTAAACACACTATCATATTTTTCACATTTACTGTTTTTTTATTTGTTTTTTTTTAAATAAAAAATATATATAACATTGATGGGCATATTCCAACTGTGCAAATAAACAAACTATGTCATTTGACTCCACTACAACTACACACTAACTACTTTGTTAGTTTATTTACTCCAATTTACCGTGGCTTCCCCATGAAGGACAGAGGGATGGGGTGAGGGTTGTTTTGGGGACAGGTGTTTGTGGGCCAAAGAGCAGAACATTTTGTTTGTGGCACTGGTGGCCTGGTGGACCAGTCCCAGAATTGAGCGTCTCATTACATCACAGACTGAGCAAACACAGCTTATCAGTGTTTTTCACTTCTGCGTGAAGGTTACGTGCCAAACGTGAACTGTCTGAATCAACATTTTTTCTTTAAAACACACTTAAATATTATTGGGACAGTCAACAGATAAGACACTCTTGACCAAGTCAGACACTGTATATTTTTGCACTCTTATTTTTGTACTATTTCCTCCTATGATACTGTTGCAAGAGTGAATAAGAGCCATGGAATGTTTTAAAAAAAGTCACATGATTATATGATAGTCAGCCCCAAGTCAGGTGTTGTTTTTCCACAAATATGTGCACTTGCCCTCTTCTTATGGTTGCTTTATCAGTGCTGCCATTTCTATAGTTTGTTCTTTTCTGTGATCTTCATTCGTTATCTTCCAATAATGAAAGAGTTCTTTGGACAAATGATATATTGTGATATATTTGGGCCATTACCAAACTGTAACTGATCCAGATCTACATTTTAACTAGATGCTGCATGTAAGATATTGTATAGTGGTTTAGAATTTACCTCATCATCTCCAAAAAAGTCTCATTGCTTGTGACCAGAGTCACAAGCAACATGGAATGGCAGATACTGTTGCTGGAAGCTATTTAACAGCCATCATGAGCTGCATCTCAGTCACATTTCTACCACCACTGCCAGAAGTAACCCAGTATTTAACCACAGGTACAAAGTCTGGGCTGTAAAAAGTGAAAACCTTTAGGCCAGCTTGAAGTAATCTTTTAGTCTTATTAGTCTTCTAAGTCATTCAGCACATTAAGGGTCCAGATATGGAACTTAATAGTGATGGACCAGTTCTGATGATGTTGACTGAGATGCAGATGTCTCATGGTCAAACACAGGCTGGGTTCCAGCAACCACATCTGGACCTGTTCTGTGCCATGTCTCCGGTATGTGAGCCACAAGTAAAAGCTACGTTTCTCACATTCAAAATATCATTTAAAAAGAGATTTTTAAAACCCTTTAAACTAAAGTGTATCTTATTTAAAGTTTTTTTTTTTCATTTTCAGTTGTTAAGTCACTTTTTGAAATACATATAAACATTCAAAATAAATATGTTGTTAATATTTATTTTTTTGTGTCATGTATATTATTAATTATTATGTTTTGTACTGTGACCATTGTTTTTTGGGAAATTTATTTTGAAATATAAATCTGGTTTAGTTTTTCAACATTTTTCAATTTAATTAATTAGGAATTCATTATAATTTTGACTAAGATTTCATTTAATTTTAAATCTAAGTCCATCCAGCATAGAGTTGATGGCTTTCTCCAGACGGCTTTAGCTGCTGGATATGATGTTTTTACTTTACATGTTTTTACTGTAATTAATTTTCCTGTATAACTGTAGTTAATACTCAGTAGAACTCACTAGGAGGTTGTATAATATGTCTATAATACACCATGTCATACATAGGTTTGAAATGACAAAAATAGAATGTGTTGTTTAGAGAGAAACTTTTTCATTTACTGTAAAAATAAAACAATAGATGTTCATTTTAAAATGCACTCAGCTTAAAGTATATTAGAGACTTTACAGCTAAATGTACTGCATGTACAGTATAGGCTGAAACCTAAAGCTGAAGAAAGACTTTTGTCATTTAGAGTCAGTAAATTTTATCCTCAAATATTTTTTGCAGTTTAATTCATACATCTGAATATATTTCAGTATGATTCACAATTAACATAAATTAGTTATGTTAAAATAATTATAATATAAAATAAAATAATTATAAATTATTATATTCCAATGAATCAAATATGCAAACAACACATATATTTATATATAGTATATATGCTGATGCAAATGTTTGGCTATTTATTATTTGCTAGTGCCAGCTGTAAACCAGTAGTGGCATATATTTGGTGTGGCCCACACCTGTACGCTATCTGCGAAGGCAATATATGTTTTTGCAAAACATTTTAAGAACAATTCTTTATAAGGAAGTTGAAAAGTGTGAAAAGTATCATTTCTGTTCATCCCATACATGGAATATATCCAAATTATAATTTATTAAAAATGTTGGCGTATTCCTTTCTGGTTGAGTGAGTGGGTGGGTTAAGTTAATGACTGGTTGACCTGCTTCTGCTTCTGCTTCTGCTCAATTGTAACGATAGGGTTGGCAGTGTTGGTTCATGTGCTCCAGAAACTTGAATGGACACACATTAACATCTGCTGTCCTTGTCAGGCAGAGGAGGCGGAGGGTTCACCTTTGTAGACTGACGTAGTTGGAAGTGCAATGGCACAATCTAAGATACAAAAGGGCAGTTGGGCAACAGTAGGCTATGCAGATTTGGAACACTGGCAGATGTCTCGACAACATTTTTTATTAAAAACAAAGGTATGTTCTTGTCTTTTAACATTACTCTTATATGGTAACATTGTTTAATTATATGATATATGTACAGTTTTGTTTATTTACTTGGGTAGGTTGATAGCAACACACAAAGCTAATATGCTAATAACTAATACATTACCATAAATAAAAAACTAAAAAAGTGATAAAATATATAAAGACCACTACAACCACTTAACTGAAACATTTCGGCAAAATACCTGGAGTTAAAAAAAATAAATAAATGTGCTGTATTGGTTGTTGTTCATTTGCATTTTTCCACAGTAAAAGTCCTTTGGGAAGAAGACAAAAATGTGTAAGCCAAAGGGAAACATTAACTTTAAGATTCATTCATGTATTCAGATTTTCTCCACATATTTACCTTGACAAAAGGTAGTCACTCAGTCACTCTGGAAAAATAAGGAATGCTTGATTAAACACTATGCTTAAAAAAAGAACCTGTAGAAATATATTGAATATTGAATCAAAATTCAAGATGTTTTTGCACACACTTACAAGATCATCAAGGTCATCCATAGAGGGTGGCTCTCCTTTCTGCTTCATATCTGAGAGCATCTACGTTTCAAGAGAAGACTCGTTGGGATGAACATGTTATTTGAGAAGGAATATTCAAACTATAACTGCATCTGCATTGCAATTCTCTTCAAATGTCATGAGAATATAAAAGTATGTAACCTCAGAACAATAACATTTGACTGATAAGAACCTGGAGCAATGCAAATGGTTTGCAATTTGCCATGGAAGAACCGCTTTTGGTTCCTTAAAGAACATTTCAATGGATGATTCTTTGAAACTTTACATTACAGTCATGTGAAGAAATTAGGAGACCCTATATGTAACATTCTTGAACATATTTAATCACAATTTTTTTAAAAAATGTAAGATTCAAGTAATACAACTAAACAACTAAAAATAAAGAAAACACTTCAAACCCCCCCATTATCCCCAATTTAATTGGCTCAGATCACACATAGTTGTAGCACATCGGGTGCACGTGATCAGAGCATTGTTACTCAGCATTTTGAAGGAGGTTTGTCCTATTTAAACCTCAGACATTTAGTTTGGTGTGCGTCTGACTGTTGAGGTGAGAGTGAACACCATGATGAGATCAAAAGAGCTGTGTGAGGTCTTCCTATGAGACTTATGAGATTGTAGCAGCTTATCAGTCTGGTAAGGGATTTGCAGTCAGCCACTCCACTGTCCAGAAAATAGTGTACAAGTGAAGGACTTCCAAAACAAATGCCAATATGCTCAGGTCTGGCCACCAAAAAACCCTAAAATGTCATCACAGGACCTACATCCAGCTCTTGCTACTGTTGTGAATGTGCATGCCTCTACAATCAGAAGGTTTGCCAGAGAGAACGTAGACAAAGACCAGGATTTCTGGAATTATGTTCTGTGGACAGATGATTCTAAAGTTAAATTATATGGACATGTTTGCCATAAACCACATACAGCATTCCAGGAAAAGAATCTCATACCAACTGTTAAGCTTGGAGGTGGAAGTGTCATGGTTTGGAGAAGCAGGACCTCACCATCAACAAATCCACCATGAATTCTATCGTGTATCAGAGGATGTTTGAGGAACATGTGAAACAATCTGTAAGGACATTAAAGCTGAAGAGGAATTAGCCTTAAAACACAACAATGACCCAAAACAAACTAGTAAATCCACCAAGAAGTGGAGAGTCTTGGAGTGGCCGAGTCAAAGCCTTGATCTTAATCCCATTGAGATGCTGTGCAGTGTCTTGGAATGAGCTGTAAATGCAAGAAACCCCTCAAACATCTTGCAGTTTTAATGGGGTGTCCTCATTTTTTCACATGACTGTGCATGTTAGACTCTTAAAAAACATCTCAAATGGTTCTCTAAACAGCCAATCAAACATGGCACTTCTTTGTCATTGCTCCAGAGAATCATTTTGGCATCTTTCTTGTATGAAAGGTGTAGTTTTCTTTTGTTTTTTTAATTCAAATTTTAATACAGTGACTGGGGAATGTACTCACATCCATGTACTCTTCATATTCAGCCATGCCATCTTCCTCTTCATGCTCCCAGTCTCTCCAGTTATCAAAGTCTACTGACAACCAAGCTGGCTGTTGGGTTGGAGAAGGCATCAACATGTTCAGCAGCTTTATAACCAAACATCACTGAAGCTGATAAGGTTAGGTTTTTCAATGCTTATTTATTTTCATGGTAGAGGGGCTGTTGTTTGTTTTGACTGTTTATTTTCATGTAATATGGTGTTTTCATATAGAGATGTTAAAATGTAGCCAAATGGAAGAGTGGGGCCATAGTATATACAAAAGAGACATTGTATAAATTCATTAATGCATTTTTTCTAGAAGTTGAGGTTTTTTATTATTCTGTATAATTCCAGACAGGAAATTACTCTATGAATTTTAACTATCCAAGGCTGTGAGCGCGCACACACACACACACACACACACACACACACACACACACACACACAGACACAGACACACAAGATCCAGTAGTGGGTAGTGGCACCCAGGGAGCAGTAGGGGATTAGGTCCCTTGCTCAAGGGCACTTCAGTCTGCTAACTGGTTCTAGGACTCGAACCCTATGACTGTTAGGTCACAAACCCAGTTCTCCATTAATCATCGGTTCATGGTCACCCAGTTCTGAATATAGTTCTAAATATAGAAGTGAATAATAAAAAAGGAAATTAACAGAGTGTGGGTGGAGCTAAGCCCTTATAGGCAGGAGCAAAGTCATCTTTTCTGTCTGTAAACTTTTGCCATAATTAACATTATTAACCCCAATAGATTACCTTAGCGGAGTCCTTTGTGAGACGAGGCCAAGCTACATTGTCCTTCACTTTTCTTATCAAAACATTAATGGTGCGATTGCCAACCTTCTCTCTGGAGTCCTACAAGACAAGGAGAAAAACATAGAAAACTCACATTGTATGTTACTCTGCAAAGGTTTAAAGTAGCCAACAGCATTTCCTCAAGTGTGTTTAATTATAGTTTTGATGAATTTGAGATTTGAGTTTTGACCTGCAAGGCTTTTCCGACAGGACTGCAGAAGATACACATATCTAAGACCTTGTTGCTGCTGAAAACCACTTTTTGGGTTTAAAAAGCACCTTATCATTTTGCATTTGTCTTAAATATGTCATTTGTATTGCATGTATGTCTTTGGATAAAGATGTTTTTAAGATCATTAAACATGGATATTCAATTTGATGTGCCCTGATTTTTTACTGGTTAGATGTTTGTGAAGAAAACTATTTCTTGTTCAATTCCACATTAGCTTTTTACACTAAGATACCAATTCCTCTTTAATGTGATTCTGTTGGTTCTGCTTTGCTGTTGCTCACACTTTTTACTTTAGAGCTATACATTTTTATTTAGACCACAATTTTTCCAAAAGAAAAAAATAGCACTACAAAAATGTGGACATGTGTTGTTGTTGTTATTATTATTATTATTATTATTATTATTATTATTATTATTATTATTATTATTGCTGTTGTTGTTGTTGTTGTTGTTGTTGTTGTTGTTGTTGTTGTTATTTTCGTAATTTAATGAACAACTCAGGATTAATTCTTGCCATTTGATGAACTTGAATTACTCTTGCTAGAAATTCTGCAGAAGCAAAGAACCGTGAACTTACATTTCTGTACACTCGAGCATAAAATTCAATCTCATTGTAGATGTTGTTATCTTCTTCGTCTTTGCAGCTGAAAAATAAAGTAGCAAACCAATAAGCTCATCATAAGCACCACTTTCATTTGTTTCCCAATGGACTGACTAAAAAACAAGCATTAAACATTAGATTAATATTTGCTATATAATAAAAGAGCCTTACCTTAGGATGATTTTGGTGTCCTGGATGTCAACTTGAACATCCTTTGGATTCTGAACCATGAAGTTTATAGTGATATACTTTTTGCGATCAAACCATAGAGTTTTGGCTGCTTGACTTTGGACAAAAAAGAAAGCAAGTGTTAAGACCTACCTAGACTATAGGCCAACAAATCAATCAGGACATCCATAGAATACACAATCTTCTAACCAGTTAATGGGCGTCCTTACAGTTCCTATGGCAAAACCACACGGTAAAGCAAATAGCAAGTTTTCAGTCTTTCCTTTAAAACAAGAAGCTGCTCTGACACCTACCAGTCATCAGGCCTCACAATCTTCGGCATCTTGATTCTTCTAAGCGGAAGCTTTTGAAATGAATGGTTTCTGGACTCTTTAATGTGTGATCCAGCAGAACTCTTAAAGCCCTTTCTGCTGGAGATTGAGCGTAGTGTGTGGGGGCTATTTTTAGGATGGATGGTATCAGCTGTTAGGGGAGGAACATGCCTTGTTCACCCCTCCACCCCTGCACTCCCATTTAAAGGCTGTCAGTAGAACACTCGGGAAAAACACAGCATTTTCCTTCTGTCACCAAGTCACTTCATCTGCTCTGATGGGTGGGGGATGGAGAAGCATGTAATGTTTACATCTGTTACGACACATTTGTTTGTGTTTCTTTTTTCTTTGTTGGTATATTATTGTAACATGTTCAAATAAAAAGCTACAACAACAAACCAACCAAAGTGCTTAAAAAATAAATGAAAAAGTAACCATGCATCACTACAACAAGACTTCAATAGTAAATGTGTATTACATACTGGCTTATAATCATTAAACCTTCACTCTGCACCTTTAATCGTCGTGTACATTCACCTTGTGAATATATACTCTTCCTGGAGTTTAAAAAGCCAGTTAAATGTCCCAAAAATACTGACAGGAAAACAACAACAACAGCAAACATTAGCTCCTATTTTGTATTCTGGCTTCAGTGAACACAATGTTTAATCTAAACAGCAACACAGCACAGTGTTTATCTAGCTGAATGAAATGCTTTCCATCAGAGGTCAATAAACATCCAAATAGTTTCTATAAATACATCTCAAAAACTCTCTTCAGCTTTTTCAAACCTCATGCAGCTTTTCATTAAAGTGCAGAACTATTGAGTTTAGAACACAATATCACTATTAAATATGACTGTATATTAAAATAAACAAAACCTTTATAAAAGAGGATCTGTTTCAGCAGAATAAGTGCCTTAGTGTGTGTTAGCAAAAGACTAAATTTATTAGTGATTTCCAATCGTTGTGAACACACCACTGCACACACAGCACAACAATGAAATTCGTCCTCTGCATTTAACCCATCACACGTGGAGCAGTGGGCAGCTATCAACCCCTCGGCGAGCAGTGGGGGCGGTACCTTGCTCAAGGGTTCCTCAGTGGTAAAAAAAATGGTCTGAATTAAAAATACGAAACAGTTTCATTAAAAAAAGAAACTAAAACATAATACAATTATAATAAATCAAATTAAGCATCTAATAATAAGACAAAAAGGGTTGAAGAAAAAACAATAAAACTGTGAAAATTGTGAAAAAAGAAAGAATTCAGAATATAACAAACATCAGATAGATTCCCACCCTAGATTTTCTTCTACTGTCTGATGACCCATATATAATTCAAATTTTAACAAGATCGAGACGTATTTAGTTGGTATTGTGATGTCAAACAACTTACAACTTACAACTTCCTGTGCGTAGTTACACCGTATACAAGTGTACACTAGTCAGTAGTATTATTAAACATACTAGCTGCTGCACAACTTACATGATGCGGATTGGAACATAGCCCGTTTCCAGTTTCAGAGACGTCATTTCCCAGGTCCTTTACAACCGGAAGAAATGTGGCGCGCGCTTGGGAGACGGTTGTTGTTCACGTTAGCTTAGCTCTCGCTTTACAATCCGTGGTCTGGTTGTTAAACTATTAAACACCAATAGTAATAAGCCGAGGAGGTATACTTCGTTTGCCACTGGCCAAGACTGTGAAATAACCGAATCCTAACGCCATGCCTCGCAGAAAGGTAAGAAAAATGGTCCCTGATAAACACAGCTAACTATCCGTCTCATAGCAACCGGTAACCATGCAGCACAGTGTCTGTGTTCTTAGCAGCAAAATAATAGCGATTTTTTACCTTTAGACTAGCATGATATTAATGCTGATGTTCAACACGAATGACTTTAAACATATATACATAGTGAATACTCACTTAATTTAACCTCGCACTATAACCAAGCTATATTCACTTTCTACGAGAGATAAGCTAAATGCTAACTACAAGCTAGCGCTCGAAATCCACAACTCGCGGAGCTGTGGTAGTAGCGTGTTGGGTAAGGGGATTTCTGGTGAACATTTAAAACGTAGGCGCTGTGCTGGCTTTGGGTTAAATCCATAGTATAAACTCATATATGTTGTGCACATGTAAGTGATTGAAAACAGCGAGTCGTTAGCTTGGATTAGCTGTCCTGCAACTAAACACCTAGTGTGTCGTACAACACGGGAAATATAGAAGTGGATTCCGACGTGGGTTTCTATTACTAGATAAGGCTTCAAGTTAAGAATTATATTTGTGAAATGCGCTAAGAATCTCCTCGAGCTATTTGGAACCGTAGTTCAACGCTCGCTAGCTGAACTGTGGCTCCTTAGCTGGCCGCCTGGTCGCGCGCATGGGCTCTTCTCTCTGGCCTTAATGAAAGCTGCGTGCAGGTTTTTCTATTCTGAAGGCGGCGTATACCGGTATATGTGTTTAATTCTTTGTTTCCAGAGGACCGCTGGGAGCAGCTCGGACGGTACAGCGGATTCCGACGACTCCGCAGAGCCGGAGAAAACGGACAGTGGCTCCCACAGCGACCCGACCGTCCGCAGCAGCGCCAGACTGACCAGAGCGTCGCTCCGCCTCAGCCAAAGCTCTCAGGGTAAAACATACAAATAATTGTAAAGTCTAATGTACATGGTCAATATTGGTTCATGCTGAGTATAATTAATTGTAACAACTTCATGTTCACAAGTAGTAATTAAATAAAACAAGGTGCTTGTTTTCTTAACTTTTAAGGACACATGTGTAACTACCTCTTCTTTAGATGCCCCACCAGATGTGAAACAAGTAGCAGAGAGAGATGAGTCTCCACCCAGGACACCTACAGGGAATGCTCCTTCATCTGAATCTGACATTGACATCTCCAGTCCCAATGCATCCCACGATGAGGGCGCAGCCAAGGACCAAAAAGACTCAGGGAGTGACCCCTCTCACCGGCCAAAGCGACGCCGTTTCCATGAGAGCTACAACTTTAACATGAAGTGCCCCACTCCTGGTTGCAATTCTCTGGGTAATTAAAACATCTTTACTGCCATGCAGAATAAAGTCTTATAGTTGCTATGGGTCTAAAATACACTTGTGCTGTGGTGCATTAGTCTGCAGGAAACTTTTTAACTGCAGTATTTTTTAGTACATTTGTTTTAGATTTTGTTTGGTCAAAAAGCCTTTTAAGGATAAGTGATACAGACATCATATCACAGCATCTCATGATGCTGGTGTAAATTATATAAATGACCATATGAAAATAAGCCATTCAGTGTTATCTTTTTGACCTACATTTCTGAGAGCCATTGTAAGCAAACCAGTAAAACCTAACTGAGTAAATTCTACCAGTGTAGGGCAATGCTAAGTGGAACTGAAATGTGCTGAAAAGGGCATAGATTTGCAAACTTCATTGGTTGTGCTTAATTTATCTAAAATACTAAATAACTAAAATTAAGGATTAAATGAAAGGTTTTGCAGTGCAGAGTTACAGCTGTCTTTTTAGTATTTATTTATTTTTAATTTTTTGGAAAAAATCATGACGTAATCACCATCACTGCTTTATTGGTTCATATTTGTTGTTGTCATATGAAAATACTTGACCATGTCTGCATTTGTCTTAACACCAAAAAGGCATTTTGTGGTGATGTTTATTTTCTCACCACTTTCACTCAGTGTTGCCTATTGCTGTGTGGGAAAACAAAGCCAATGACTGGAGTTCTGGATTATGGATTGTAGTGCAGGGGAATTCTGCTTATAATAAAGCAAAACTACAAACCCAATTTTTGCAAAATAATTGGGATTAAAAATGCAATTAAAAAGGTGTGATTTGTTAACTCTTGAACTTTTATTTAACTAATAAATTCAAAGAAAATATTTCAGATGTTTTCAGCGATCAACTTAAATGTATTTAGAAAATGTAAAAAGTAGAATTTAATTCCTGCAACACAAAGTTGTAACAGAGCAAAATAAAATGGAAAAAATCTGTATATATATTCAATTTGGTCTGATGATCTGATAGATGAGAAGATTCAGATCCATCCAGACCGTTATCCGTTAATGATGAATCATTTGTCATGATACCTCATGGGTGTAAAGGTTCCTTTCATGCTGAGGCATATTTTGGCAATTTCGAGACCTGTTCTGCCATCAAAGTGGCATCTGTTTCCATGTAGTTCATGATGATTTCACCAGAGTGTATGTGTTTAACTGGTGTGCCCCCAGTAAAGATGTGTCTCCTACTGATTGTTTGGACCTTAAGGAGAAACACACAACAGCCACCACGGGTGCTTGAACTGCTGACGTCTTGTATAAATTTATAAGTAAATCCATATGTGGTGTAATATTAATTTTTCTTTTTTTCCAGGCCATTTAACTGGAAAGCATGAAAGACACTTCTCCATATCTGGCTGTCCACTTTATCATAACCTGTCAGCAGACGAGTGCAAGGTGTGCCTTATATTCATGTATGCATTGGGTATATATTACTACATTGAATCTGGATCTAGACGTGTTTGATTTAAACAGAGCTCCTTCTTCTTTAAGGTGAAAGCCACTGAGCGAGACAAACAAGAGGAGGAGCGGAGTCAGAGTAATAATGAGGAAAACCGGCACGCAACACGCCACCAGGTACTTGATTTCTTGACCGTATTTCTTTTCTGTATGTTTAAGTAAACATGTTTATGCTGATTATTAAAATCCTTATCATCTAAAAGGTGGTTATTTTTGAAATAGTAAAAGACCAAACCTGTTAATTATAATTTCAGAAAAAGCATAACTGTAATACTGATGTGTTTAACTTAATCCTGTCTCACAGAAGTAATGTTTAGTCTAACCTTGCCAAGTGTAATATATGCTTGTCTCATTCATGTAGGCTCCTACTGCAAGACAGGTGAGGTATAAAGAAAAGGTTCAGGAGATGAGGAAGAGGAGGGATGCTGGACTGACCAAGGAGCAGAAAGAAAAGTACATGGTATGACTGAAGAAGTATTAACTTTATGGTTTGTTTTACTTCATTGTCTTAAAAGGTGGTGATATTCGATTGAATTACCAATATGTCAGAATTTACATTTATATACAAGGTATATTGTGTTTTTTCATGTTTTCATGTTAGGAACATAGACAAACTCATGGAACAACTAGGGAGCCACTCTTGGAAAACATTACAAGCAAATATGACCTTGAGCTGTTTAGAAAAGCCCAGGCAAGGGCGTCTGATGATCTGGTAGGAATATCCAACTGCTCTTTTTGTTTGTTGTCTCAGTTGTCTAACTATATTCTACAAAATAAATGATAGAAAATAGAAACTGAAGCAAATGTAATGCCATTCACAAGTTCAGTCACCATTTGAACGTTCATTTTTTTAACTTAAAAGCATTCATTTGCATAAAATATAATGTTGCTAGATTTTCACAGCTTCAAAGGCTTATATCCTGGCAAACTTATTGAATATATAGTAGCATATACACTGAAAAGCCTTGAAATACTCAATGTGAAACACTGAAATGTCTAATCTGAAATAACAATTTATTTAGTGATCTAACTTCAGACGTTGTGCATGTTAATTTGCATGTTGAATAGTTTTTCTTTTTTCTTGCTCTTTTCAGGAAAAGCTGCGCATGCAGGGCCAGATCACTGAGGGCAGTAACATGATCAAGACCATTCTGTTTGGTCGCTATGAATTGGACACGTGGTACCATTCTCCCTACCCAGAGGAGTATGCCCGGCTTGGCCGTCTGTATGTTTGTGAGTTCTGTTTGAAGTACATGAAGAGCCAGACCATCCTGCGCAGGCACATGGTACAGACTGCACACACTGATTGCCCTGATCTTTGCCGACTGTTTAAATAAAACATACTTAGAAAAAAGTAGCACATTTTATTCATTGAATGTTTTATGTTAAATTTTAATGACATTTCATGAAGGTATTTGCATCATTATGACACTGATTTTGCAAAAGCCATTTGTTAAGAGTCAGAGTTGCACTATACATAATATGAATAATGAGCTACTTGCTTCTTCTCATTAATCTAAATGTGAACCCTGCAGGCCAAATGTGTTTGGAAACACCCCCCTGGAGACGAGGTTTACAGGAAAGGAGCCATCTCTGTGTTTGAAGTAGATGGAAAAAAGAACAAAGTAAGAGCTTCCCGGTGCTGAAGCAGATGTTTGTGCTGTGGTTCATGTTCTTGAAAATTAAACGAGTGCATATATTTTGCCGTATTCTACATAAAATATTATTTTGCCTTTGTCCTGATAGATCTACTGCCAGAACCTATGTTTGCTGGCCAAACTGTTTCTGGACCATAAGACCCTCTATTATGACGTTGAGCCTTTCCTTTTCTACGTAATGACTGAGGCTGACAACACTGGCTGTCATCTGGTGGGATATTTCTCAAAGGTAAGGAGTTTCTAGGAACTTCTCTTTCACCAGTGAAACATTGTGTGAGATGTGTATCTCTGATTGTGATACATCTGTTCTTGTTTTCTCTCAGGAGAAGAACTCTTTCCTGAACTATAATGTCTCCTGCATTCTGACAATGCCACAGTACATGAGGCAGGGCTATGGCAAGATGCTGATTGACTTCAGTAAGTGCTTATTTCCCCATCTGCATTATTAGAGTATTAGTTTTTTAAATAATTTCTTTATTTCCCCATCTGCATTATTAGAGTATTATTTTTTTAAATAATTTCTTTATTTCCCCATCTGCATTATTAGAGTATTATTTTTTTAAATAATTTCTTTATTTCCCCATCTGCATTATTAGAGTATTATTATAGAGGCTTATGACTTTCTAATTTCTTCTCTCAGTTAAATTTTTTGCCAGGTCCTTTGCAAACCAGCTTACAAAATAGTTTAGTATTACTTTATTTTCCACATATTACATAATTCTTCCTGTCTGGAGGGATAAGTCGTAGCTCAACAAACCTTGACCATCATTTTCAATGTGTCGTATATTTGGCAAAATATTATAGTTGATTTGTTGTTAGATATAACACTACAAAATCAATGTAGTTGAATCACCAGGCATCTTTGCATTTTCCACACCTTATGTAACTAATTTATTTTTTCCAAACCTGTTTGTCTGTAGGTTATTTGCTTTCTAAAGTGGAGGAGAAGGTCGGATCTCCTGAAAGGCCCCTCTCTGACCTAGGGCTCATCAGTTATCGCAGCTACTGGAAGGAGGTGCTGCTTCGCTATATGTGCAACTTCCAAGGCAAAGAGATTTCCATCAAAGGTGAGTGCTGTGAGGAGGAAGGGCAATGTGTGTAAAAGCTTCAGCAAGAAAGATGGCTGCAGAATGCCTCTTGTATACATTTTGGGAAGTCAGAGTAGTCAGGTTTGCTGTCATAATGAGCAAGAGGATGAACTGGCGATTTATGAGTAGCGGCCAGCAAGAATTCAGAATAATAGTGCAAGGGCTCAAGCTGTGAGGACGGAAGCAAAGCTTTGATCCCAATAACGTTAAGTGACAAATATCTGTTGCAAATTTGCTCTTTTTTTTAGAAATCAGTCAAGAGACTGCTGTGAACCCTGTGGACATTGTTAGCACCCTGCAGTCGCTGCAGATGCTGAAGTACTGGAAGGGGAAGCACCTGGTCCTAAAGAGACAGGTATAGTGTGAACTATTTTTCCAACACACATTTTTGTGCTGTTCATTTTGTCTGTCATGAATGGTGATGTGCACTGTTGTTTTAGCTGTGTAACACCAATACTCATCCTTGGCATTATCGTGTTACAGGACCTCATTGACGAGTGGAAAGCCAAAGAGACCAAAAGAGGCACCAACAACAAGACCATAGACCCCACTTCTCTGAAATGGACACCACCAAAAGGAACTTGAACACCATTTGTTAAAATGAAAACTTTTTCTCAATTTCAGCTTTTTACACAGTGAATAATTTTTTCAATTCATTTCTACCCTTCAGTGTTATTTTGGTCTCTATGTGGCCTTTGTGTTTCTTTCTTTTTAGGCTCTTTTATATAGCTGTATTTATTTGCTAATATTTTGACAACACAGTTGAACACTGACTTTAGTAGTCAAAATTCTTTCAAACAAAAAAAAATGTTTTAAAAACAGATTTAAAAGCTGTCTTTGAGCATCTTTTTAAATAGATCATTGCTTTCACACCCAGTTCAGCTACTGAAGAAGTCAGTAATTGCCTTATAAATTAAATTTGGTGTGTTACATGACTGAAGACACAAAACGTACTGGTACTGTGGCCGTTCAGGACTGGAGTCAGACGCTCCAGTAAAGGATTGATGTCAGTTTGTCAAACTTCCATTATGACTGTGAATGGGCTTACTCTACTACTTTATATTGTGACACTTTTCTGTCCACTGTTCTTTACAAACTCTATTTTGATCATCTTGAAATAGATCTCAAATAAAAAATGAACAAAGTACTGTTTTTGACTTTATTTCTTCTGATAAGTCCAATTTTAAATGTGCATGCAGAATAACTCTTTTAGTTTCTTTCAGGACAAGGTATTTGTTTAATCTGAATAGATGCTGAGGCCATATTTCTAAGCTGAACATGAGCACAGTATTGTATTATTGACCCCCACCCCCAATATGGAAATCTTTACAAACATTGTCCAGCGTCAGTAATACTGAAGTTTGTCCCATTCTTCTTGCCAATCTGCCACAAGAAAATAAAAAGTCAATGTTAGGACAATCAGAATTCTGCAGTTCAGTTCCTGAAAAAAATTATGTGCACCCAATTTAATTGTTGCACCAATAGCTACACTTGTCATATGCAATTTAAGTATTTGTTTGACCGGATTTATGTCTTGAATCAGAAATTGAACACTGACATTTTATACTAACAAACTTTGCTTTACATTTTTTGGCAATAATGGAAATGTGCATTTTTCATAAGGTATTTTTAGTAATTATAATAATTATAAACAGAAATGCTTACCTCCTCTTAAAGCTCTTCTACCCATGAGTCCAACAAACATATCTCCTTTATTTCCTACAAACAGGAAGAAATGACCAGTTAAGAATATTTTATATTTTGAAGAATTTAGTCTTTCTTGGATTGAAATGTTCTTTGTCAATATGATCTTGATTTAAAGGGAAGGTTTTGCTTAGTTACTGGTGTATAATTTAGTTTGTTGCAAAAGTGTGTTAATCTTAATTAGGATAAGCACCCTGACGCAAACACTTAAATCATCAGTTCTCACCAGATCGCTTTCCCATAAGTCCGTAAAACTGGTGCACTTTGGATCGCTTGATTAGATTTGCCACTTCTCTAGCCAGATTTTCCCCAAAAGGCTCCTCCTTCTAACAATATATACACAAACAGCAAAATTACACTATTGTCAGAACATCAACATATCAGACTATTTTAATTAGTATCAAAGCCAATGATTATATATATATATATATATGTGTGTGTGTGTGTGTGTGTGTGTGTGTGTGTGTGTGTGTGTATAGATGTCAGAAC
>JBBIGC010000104.1:23541634-23552271 GCA_037576955.1 Lepidarchus adonis | reverse complement strand
TGTGTGTGTGTGTGTGTGTGTGTGTGTGTGTGTGTGTGTGTGTGTGTGCTAAATGTTTAACTGAAAATGTGGAGCCTAGAGAGCCTCCCAGGAAGGAGAGTGAACCCTTAAGTCATTCGTGTGCTTATCTCTTATAATCATGTGATTATCTGAGTCATTGCTGTTATCTTACCAAAAGCAAATTCAGCCTCAGATCGCTCAATCTTTGTGTTAACACTGAATCACCTCATTACAGATATATAAGTGGGATTTGACAAGTGTCAACACTGCAAGTGACAACAAGGTGTTTTGAATAATGCATTTTTAAGAATTAGCTAATTTTTTGTATGGTGTGTAAAAATGATTGATGCCTTGTGATGAATGAGAAGTTGTCAGTTTAACAAGTTATAACTGCATCGATGTTGAATTGTTAACAGATGTTTTATTGAACAAGATCGGTTTTCATATAATTTTTATAATTGTTTTAGCTCTTTTAATGGTTAATATCACTCTACGTTGAGAAGAGATTCTCTGTTTGTGGTTGTTCATTGTATTTTTTTAACACAAATGTAAGCAACTTGAATCGTGATGAAATTGTAAACTATTCCATTATTGTCTTAAAAATGCTGAGAGTTTAATTAGACATGTGTCCCTGTCTGTATGTAATTTAAACTTAAAATCTGGTACTGTCCAATGATTTTGATACAATTTTTTTCAAGAACATAAGCGTCATCTCAAATTCAGCTTTTGCGTGTGAAAGTTCCTTGCTAAGCCCGTGCTTGGAGACAAATCCAGCCTGACTCGCTGGTTCACACGGTTCCAGATCCTCCAAAAAGACTTTATTAGCTCCCCGCCCGTAGTGCTCCGGGCCCTCCCGCCTGCAGCCCCAGGGCAGCCATTCCACAGGCCACCTGAATGGCCCCAGTGCAGCTTTAACTAAAGCCTCTTATCTCAGGTGCTTTCTGGCAGGGCGAGGCTGCTCTCTCCTTTACTCACTCTCTGTCTTCTCTCCTTTGTTCATGTCCTTCATTAATTATTTATGCATTGTGACTATGGAATTCTAGCATCGACTCTAAACACTTGAAGCCTTTCAGCGTTTGTGGCTAACTTTCAATTGAATCTTTTATTCACTTCTCAGCAAATAACAGTGAATACCTGAGTTTTCAGTATTCAGTACTTTGGATTGTCAGTGAGCATTGTAAAGAGTCATTTATGTCCATGATAAATTGAACACTTTTCCTATACTAGCTATATTCAAATTCAAATTTCAAATTCAAATTTTATTTGTCACATACACAATCATACGCAGTATGATGTGTAGTGAAATGCACAAGCAAAACTTGGGTTTGTGAAAGGTGCTATATAAATATAACTTATTATTATTATTATTATTATTATTATTATTATTATTATTATTATTATTATTATTATTATTATACTAGTGCCCTTTTGGGATAGTAGAACTGTTCTTACAAAAAGTTCAATGCCTGTAATATTTCCATATTACTGTTGACAATTCATGTCCTTAAAACAAGTTTGCAGTTCCAACACTGGAGGGCAGTCTTGTCTTACTCAGGAACTTTTTCAGCCCTTGGCTGCTTCTGTCTTTCCCAGAGTGACATTAATTCAGAGCAGCTATTTGCTAGATCACAGCACAGTTAATGCAGCAACACTGAACCCAACATTGGACATCTGGATATGGGTAATGTAGTTTAGCACCATTCCATTTTATTCTGAAATTTTGGTAATTGATGCTAAAATTGCACCATTGACAAAGAACAGACAGTTTGAATCTCATCAGATTGTATAAAACCCATTACTTCAGACAGATCCAGACAGATCAATCACCGCCACCTCAGGTAACCTGTGCATATATGACAATATACCAACAATACACAAACTCTGACCAAAACTAACATTGATTGCAAGGTTATATTTTTCATGCTCCCTTTTCTTTTTATACACCTTTTCTTCTCTTACTCCACTACTAATCATCAGGCTAATATGGTAGGATATTACATATATTGGCCTATGTTTTAAGAACTAAGCAATATGAAAAATTCCACTGCAGTAACACACATATATAAAGTATATATAGTAGAAAGACTTCTTTCACAGAGTCATCTCAGTCTTACTGGGAACCATATGTTATACTTTATTTAGTCTCTTGCAGATAAGTTACAGACACTTATGTCATATTAAATTCCTTGTTTTATTCTCAGTAACTGAGTTGGCTAGAATTGAGATGAACCATCCAAATAAAGTGTTATTTACTTCCTTCAGTGTTATATAAGGTCTCGCTGATTTAGCATGTCACAGATTTGAAGGAGTCTTGATTCGTCACAATAGAGGGTGTAGCACCCAAGACACATAGGCCTATAAACTGTTGTGCTCAGTGCCCCGTGGCACACTTGACCCAGGACGTCTGGCTCTCTTGTTCCCCAAGTTGTTTTTCAAATTCAGGGACCTTTGTCACTTTGCCTAGGTTTCCCAAGAGATCCATAAAGGTTCAGACTTTTGTAGTCAATGGCCTTTCAGGGCAATACAATTGGTTCCACGCTTCTGTTTTTGTTTTTGTTTCCTATTCTTTTTGTGTTACTGAAAAGAAAAATGACTGTATGGAATTGTATGAATACTAGAATGGTCAGAATGGGTCTATTTTTGGAAGGCATCCAAATATCAGTTAGTGAGCATGGAAAACGTTCGATGAATTCACTTGGAACAAGAAGACGCATATGTGAAAGAAAAGCATACCCTGGTTTTGATATAGATTTCAGTTTTGTATCATATCACTGTTTTGACTGTTTGCTTGATAGAAGTAACACTGCATGGGTCAGAGTTCTGTCGACAGCTTTCATTTCACTTCAAACAAATCCAGGTCATAGACATCATCTCAGAAGGTGAACTCAGTGTTGTGTAGCACTAATAATCATGCGTATGCACGCTCAGACGACTTCAGGCTCAACCCACGTCAATGCATCACAGTCACAACACCATCCATCATAGTCATTGGTTGTAAACCTCTTTTCTCAAACAACATGGCTTTTCATGGCTTTCTTTCATTTCAACATGTTTCTCAGAGAAAACCAAAGGTTAAACGAACAACAGACATGCTAAAGAGTTATCTCAAGCAAGAACATTTCCATGGGTGTGCAAATCTTACTTCAAACAGTATTTATAAGATAATGGGTCTACCAAAAATTGTAACAATTTAAGGAAGCCATCATTTAAAGTGGTTGGTACCTTTGTTACAGGACCTTTTTGTTGTGCTTCAGCGTTACATTTAGATGAAAACAGTGTTCGATTGTGGTGTCTTGTGAAATTTGCAGTAAGTTTGCAATAGTTAAGTTATTCCTCTGGTTTGAGAAGTGTATAGAAGTTCAAAGGCACATACGGCTTTGCCTTGATAGGTGGAATTACAAATGTTGTGCCTTTTATGAGGCTTGTGACATATTTCAGTCATAATAATGAAAGCAGACCCATGTTCAGTTATGGATGTTTAACATCTGGAGTTATAACTCCAATGTGCTTATGTTGATGTATTTAAATGTCTTTGACATAAGTATGATTTCAAGTTCTCGTACACACACACACAGTTTGGTGCTGTAGGGTTTTACAAGCCTTGTTTAATACATGCTCTGTATTTTTTTCCTCATTTTTTCATGCTCCTCCCCTGCCTGCTGTATTTGCAGGCAGCTTTAGTGCCAGACACCCTGAGGCAGCAGTAGCGCCAGTGAGTCTTCCCACCTCTGTTTTTGTGGTGGGAGATGACATGTCGAAGCTTTGAAGGGCAGAAGAGGGAGGGAGGGAACGGAGAGGCGAGGGCGGGAGCGAACACATCACTCTGCAAGAGCACCGAAATGTCATGTGGCCTGCAGTCCGCCCAAATTCTCCTGCTGTCTATGTGGGCCAGCAGAAATGGAGACAGGAAGTACAACACACACGCACACACATACAAATTTCTCCAACAAACACTTAAAATCTTCAATTCCCCAACTGCCAATCCCCATTTTTAATTCCTCTCGTTATGCTCTGAGGCTTCATGTTTTCCACCCAACGACTCATAACACATCAACTCAGCTTTATGGCATTGTAGTCAGCGTAAAGCTATGTGCTTCACCCACACCTAAGTTACTGCACGACACTTCAAAGTTCTCCGAGAAACCTCTTCGGAATGTTAAGGCTTGTCAAATACAACAACATAAAAGGAGACAGCTCTCACCAGACAGTCCACCCACCCACAAGCACCTACACCCGAGTAAATAAAGACACAGAGACACAAACAAAAACATTTTAATAAGTGCTATGTGTGTGTTTGAGTGGAGGTGTGTGTATGTAGGCAGGTATTTTGGCCAGTTTAAGCTCAGCTGCACATTGTAGAAGTGTGTATGTACGTCCACAAGTGAGTTGGCCATATTCGCATGACCTGTCTTATCACTGTTCTGTCCACACTGCACTGTGGCACGTGTGTTTGTGAGGCAGTTGGTGTAAGCATATGTACAAGGTGGGGCACACTTCCTCACTCCAGCAAGTCTCCTTCAATGTTTATGTCCCTGCTGAGCTTCTGTCTGGAGGACTGCCCTTCATTTAGACAGAGAAGATTAGAGAGGAGCCATTCCTCAAACCCTCCTATAGAGATCAAACAGCACCGTGGCCATGTCTGCCATGTAACACTTCACCTAGGTGAGGGGATTCGTACACGGTCTTCACTGCCTCAGCACACAAGCACACACCCTTTTCTCACAGTTTTCCGAGGCTAATATGCTTAACAAGTGATCTCGCCGACTGCAGGCCTAAATCTCAGCACACTGTCCTCAGACAGCATCACGACTAGGCGAGCTAATGAATTATTACTGTATGATTAGTCTAACAGTTTCATTATGAGAATACATATCTGCAGACAGCGTGTAAAAGAGGGCAACTCCTCCTCTAAAACTAGCCACCTAAATTATTATTGCTATTTTGTTTGAAACTCCAAAACTTCATGAACAAAGCTAAAGCCTGCATCCCATTTGTTGCACCCCAACAACCCACATTAACCATCTTGTGGATTGACAGAATTATAGCACCACAAGTCCACTTTGTGGACATTTTCAATAACACTTATGTTAAGTGCACATGTCTACAGTTTGACATGATGTACAGATAACCCAATGCTATACTGGGAGATATACAGTAGTTTGCCATTAGTTGCTAGTTACATATGCCACGCAGCTACTGTACAGTGCAAAACTACAGAATCAAACTTTGGACAGTAAACGACCTGGAGAATTTACTATATTTACCATTATTTATCATTACTTACAGTGCTCTTACTCCAATAAGCAAATTATTCTGCAAAGTGTGTCATTCTTCACAAATGTTGCAACGGTTCCAGTTTAATTAGCAGTGGTTTAGTCATAAACTTAGTCTGATTTGACAAGAAATGATTAAGGACTTTCTGCTGGATAATCTCCAAAGCAGATTTAATGAGATTTTGATTGCCATCACTGTAACATTTTGCGGAGCTGCCAAGGGGGAGTATGTAGCCTTTTGATCTGAGTGTGTCGTGGACTGGTTGTGTTTAGTTACTGCACGTCTCAAAAGAGCAGCGTTTCTCCTTATCTGACTCCATCATTGTGTGACTGACCACAGAATCCCAGACTCTGGGGCCTGTACCTGTAATTAGCTTGTGTCTAGAGGTACACGTCATTGTGTTTTAGCAATAAAGTGACCTCATAGATTGAACTGGAGGCGTAGCACTTGACCATTTCACATGCAAGTCAATTTGGTTACTCCTCGAAAAGAAGGCCTTCTTTACTATAGACATTTCTTTAAATAAAAAAAGAGCACAACTTTACCATTTAAATTCTGCAGAACTGTGGGAAATCCTAGACTTCCATTTCTACCTCTCAGAAATTAACTTATTGATATGCATTTACTGATTTGTAACACACTTGAAATCCCATTGGTTGTTTTGTAAATGTAATACTACTGTATTAAAAACACAAAACAACAAATAAAATTTGTTTCTATACACAGTATATTTATGATGACGGGTTATGTTCTGAACACTGGTATGTTCCATCTGTTTTATGCTGCTGACATTTACTTCCTCACTTGAGCTGTTACATAGGTCATTTATGTAAATTTGTACAAAAATCTATTTGTATTAGATTTACATTCTGTGTTGATCTTGCAGTATTTGTACTTTTGACAGAATCTCTCAGTGGTTTATGAGTATAAATAAAATACAATTGCGACATGGATTAGTTATGACTATGGCCTTTAATGTGGTTAAATATACAGTAAGTGATATAAATAGTATCTCGTTTTTACTAGTACTTTTTCACTACTATGATTTCTGCATTCCATGTTGAAAGTTCGATGGCTGCCTGTGAGTTCCCAATTTAGTATGATGTTGTGGAAATGTCTAAGTGCTCTGTCATTACTATCGAGGAAAGGCGAGTGATTACAGGGTAAATAAACACATTAGCCGTATCATTAGTGGGACACCCTGTTATTATGCTCCAGAGAATCGGGTGAATTGTCAGAGCATTGAGCATCTGCATGTGCCATTCACGAACCTTCTTTGCCAGATTAGCCCAGTGTTATTTAATGGCATAATTACATGATTCAGAAGTGCTGTAATAGCCATGTCAAGATTATCTAATATATTGCACCAGTGAATAGAATTCTATTTGGTTTTGTAAAATGCAAATTTTACAAGCAAAGTGAAATTATTAAATTTACCAGCTACACAATTGAACTAATTGTCTCTATAAGTCACCATTACTGTTCGTTTAAAAGATTAAAATCCATGTCTGACTCTGTGGCCATTTCCTCCCAATGTGTTAAATGCATTAAGAACTATGCAAGCTGCCACAAAATGGGAGTGAGCATATGAAACGCTCCCCACCACCACCACACCTCCCTGGCTCGTTTTTCTCTTGTTGTGTCTAAATTTTCCATGGCGCTCCTGCCAGCTGCTGAGAGTGCTGTTCCTTGAAGCCGCAATGTATTTAGCAACAAGGTTGAGGGAGAGCGCCGAGGCTCTGTGCGGCAAAGCACTGGCCTCTGAGCACTGGGCCTGGGCTTGGCAGCCAACTCGACCAGAGGGGGGCTAACCAACACTCCCTGCTGCATGTGGGAGCAGGCCAAAGAATGAGTCGTATGTGTGTGCATGTATGTGCACCAGCAAAAACGTCTGTCTACCCAAAGGCAAGAGCTCCACTTGAGCTGAAGATCCTGTGCCCCATTTTGATTTAATGTCGTTACTAAACAGGTCATATAATAAGTAACAATAACAAGGAGATTGGGAGAGAATTATCTTCTCATTCCAATGTTGCATGTTTAAAATGGAAGTTTGCAAAAATAAAATCTGCAACTCCACGTTTTTTACATAACAGCAGCATTGGGAACTAACGTCATTAATAGTGTAGAGTTTAAATCCCATTGTCCGAAATAACTGCTTAAAGCCCAATAAAAACCCAATCCTGGATCTAGAATAATGTTAGTTTGTTGCATATGTATTTTAAAGCTGCTTATGTCTTATTTAAGCCATTTTTATGTTGTAGATACTACTCCGTGTTGAATGAGGATGATGATGATGTTGACTATTATTCTTAGTATTGTTGTGAATAATAATAATAATAAAAATAATATATTATAGTATTTTCTTGCTTAAAGCTTTTTAACTAAACCTTTCTGAGTTGCTCTAGGACCCTGGGGTGAGATCCAGTGCCTTATAGGACCAACTACTGAAATATTTAGGGAACTACAAGTGGTTCTTCTGCCACTTATTACCAAATATTTCTTTTTTTTACTTTTGTTTTGTGTGTTGATGTATGGAATATTAATATGGATGACTTGCAACACCACTTTCTGCAACTGTAATGAATTAATGGTGATGTAAGTAATAAGTTTGTGACAAACAGCGCTTATTTGTTCCTTCCCCAGTTCTGTTTACCGTTTATTACCCCTAAACGCTGTCTCAGAAAGATTATTTTGCACACATGATTTAACTTAGCACTGTCTTTTATAGGTTAAATACAATCCCAGGGATTTTTCATCCCATTGGGCCTGTTGCCCAATAGACTTCATGTGTTTATCAGACAGGATCATTATTTGTGCTTCAGGCTTTTGTGGTTTCTCAGTTTTTGGTATTTAATCTCAACCATTCCTGAACCCACCACCTCCCCACACTCCACCCACCATGATATGGAGGAGTTGGCTTGTTTTTGAGCTGGAGGCGGGCCCAGATGTGCACAAATTGGACCAATGCACACAGGAAGAGAGAAGCATTGTTAAATTGATTCCATACCCTTAGCTGACAGTGAGGTCATTACAATAGGAGTACTTTACATGGGTGACAGTGATCTGTGTAGAGCTGTGCTACACTCTGAGTGTGGTAGCCAAAATATTATGCAGCTTTTACATGTCAATATTAAATTTGACAAAGAGGCGCTACTAGAAACATTGTATGAGACTATTTCTTTATCTTTTTTGCATTTACAGTATACATAAATGTTTATCCAGATTGAATTACCATCAGTGTGATGTGTTCACATAAAGATAGAAGCAGTAATAAAGCTTTTTATCTTCCCTCTTCCACATACCCATTGAGCACATGCTCCCTGGGGCCTGTAAGTCTGGGGCGCTAAGCACTAAATATGAATAAAAGGGCTGTATTTATCTGTATCTTCCTCTTCTTTGGCTCAGAGTGCAGGGTTTGCTGTTCTAACTAGCAAAAACCACAGAAATAAAGAAATGCCAAGCTCTCAGAAAAGATAAAAAAAATAACAAAACGGAACTGTATGGATTTACAATGAATTATATATATTTTTAAAGTTGCTAACAGCTCACTTTTTTCATAGAAGTATTATTTTATGAAATCCTGCCCTTGAAGCTTCTTCATGTGGGATATAAGTTAGTTTTGTTTCCTTTTATGCCTATGTTGTTTTTTCACCCATTATGACTGTGTTATCCCCCATATAGAGAGTAAGTCTGTCTCAGTGCAGTGCAGAGCTGGGAGACATTCTAGCGAGGTGGGCCATCTGGTCAATGCTGCCTGCTCCTTGAAGTGTTGTGAGAGAAGCCGCTGCGGTTTGCCATGGCGACTGGAGGCTTGCAGCACAGCACTTCCATTCCCTACACTGACCTCAGAAAAGGAAATATGGGTTGGAGAAATAGAAGGGTTGTTCCTGATCTATTTACAGAACCTGCCTCTCCAGTGCCACCCATGAGTGTGCATGTGTGTGTGCGCATGCGCCAAACCTACAATATCACATCTGCGACTGTGTGATGTAAAATTCTTTTACATTTGTGTGCACGTGTACTAGTTGTCTTTTACTGTATAAGTTACTATATGATACTGTTCTTGCAATGCATTTGAACAGGAACAGATTAGAACAAAAATGTTTTAAAACTTTTTGAAACTATTATAAAATGAGGAATGAGGTAGATAACACAGCTACATTTCACATTGATTAATTTCCAAAGAAACATAAATTAAAAGGGGATATTTATCATTTTTGTGTGTTTACAACATAAATGTCCCTTTCCATTTGATATTTGGTCAGGAACAAAAGACTGGTCTAACAAAATAGTTGCCGAAAGTTCTTGCAGGGTCAACTTATCATATGTAAAACTGAAATTATAAAAGTAGGTGGTGTGAAAAGTGTACACAGTTCTGAAGCTTATTGCACAATTCTGTTAAAAATACTCAAATTAAATCATTCAATACCCAAATATGTTTAATGCAATTGCCTTTTTGTTTCATGTCAGCTAGTTCCATACTCTTCCTCTCCAGCTTAAATAGATACATATCTGGCTATAATTCTACAGAGCCAAGCTTCAGCTTTTTTGTGAAATTTGTCTTACTGTATGTACATTGAGGTTGCAGGTTTAAGCATTAACTTTGGACTTAGACTTAGACTTAGGTCTTATTAGACAAAGAGAAAAATTGTGGAGAGAGAAAAAAATTTGAGGAAAGACAAATTCTCTTGTAGGTGGGATCCCAAAAAAGATAGAAAGAGTATTGAAGTCTGAGCACACAGACTGATGGTCATTGATGGCGGGCACATCAGGACCTCTGTTTAAGATATCAAAGCTTTTGGAGATAAAAATATACAGCTTATAATGAGTCAGCTTTATAACGGGTCAGAGGGCCTTATGTGTTTTGTGACCCCAGATTTACCAGTTCTGTGACCCTAGAAACATCATGTTACACCAATAAAAAATGGTGTTTAGATATCTATTACATTAATAGTAAATAAGTGCATTTTGTTGGATTGTATTTTTTTAATTTTTTTTTTGCCTTTGATGCAGGATATGTACTTTGCACTAGTCACATTCATTGTTGCCAGTAGCTGGTGGCTAATTGAGTTAACAGGTTTGAAGTATTACCACATGCAGGTCCTGCTTGCATCCCTTCTTTTTTTAATCATTCTGTGTCTTAAGTCACAGCTTGCAGACTGCAACTTTGTCCTCTACAATTTCCTGGAGTTATGAAAGCAAACATGTCTTAACAACAGCAAAACCAATAAGCCTGTCTTGACAAATAACCATAAAACATAAATCAGTGTCAAACTTCTTTTTCATGTTACGTTTTCAGTCTTCATACCTTTATTCTGATTTGGCGGCTGGTATTTTCTTTTGCATGCCTGTATAAACAGTCG
>JBBIGC010000104.1:23526042-23541534 GCA_037576955.1 Lepidarchus adonis | reverse complement strand
GTTACGTTTTCAGTCTTCATACCTTTATTCTGATTTGGCGGCTGGTATTTTCTTTTGCATGCCTGTATAAACAGTCGTTAGTCGCTACTGGTGATAGATGTGCATAAGTGTAGATCATGGAGAGAAATATGGGCATTGCATTGGTAGAGTATATTCAGACCTCAGCACTGGAGACTGTAGTGTTGGAAACTTTGGTTTAAGTGAGATCATAGGCATTTCTGTTTCAATAGACATCATTCTTTTCTGTGGTTTTTTTTAGCCACAGCTCAAAGTCACCTATTTATACTGTTTGATTGAGTCTAAGATTTTTTACCCCTTTGATTTTATCAGCCACATTTGCAGCTTAGATTTTTTTTGTTCTCAATGTTAGAAGTAAAACTCCATATTTGCTACATCTGAAATTGAATTTAAATGTGAATCTTATGTTTTCCTATTTCATCATGTGTTTCAGCTAGAATATTTATTTTTATTGTTTATGAAAAACTAATGTTCATTTTTGTCAGTTAGATTTAATTTAGTATTGAATAATTGTTTAAACTTTCATCAAAACAGATAAATTAACATCACCATTTAATGATTGAAAATAAACGTAGGCCATATTCCTGGACTCATGTCAGCAAAGTGTTGGGTCAAAGTTGACCAAAGAGGAAAAATGTTTACCTTATATCTTCTAATAATAGCCTGTCTCTTTTTTAAACTTGTTTCTATTAAAAGCCAGGTTTGAAAGATAGAAATAGAAATAGAAGCCGGTCTCCATTAGTAGTAAACACCGATCTGTAATGACCCACTGCGCTTTCTGTACACTAATCCTCTTTTCATACCACTTCCTGCAGTGAATCATACTGTAAGTACCTTTTTGTATCAAAACTGTTTTGTCTTTGAATGCTATCGAAGGAAGGGAGGAAGTCTCAACAAAATGTCTTTGTGAACATTTAGCCCTTTTGTATAAACGTTGTTACCTTTTCCCATTTTTTGTTGTGACACATTTTTCTCCCGCTCAGTGTGGATGCAGCTCTTCTGGACCAGCCGCTCAAATAACTCACATGTAGCGCAATGTCATTGAGACCTGGGTTTTATTAGTTCCATTCAGCACAAAATGACAGTCTCAGCTGTTTCCTGACTCTCTCTGTGTAACATTAGTGCTTTTACTCCTTAAATGAGCTGTCGTTAGCTCGCACTCTCACAAAAATCGCTAACACCCACCAAAACAAACTCTAACTCCGCCCCTGTTCCGCATTCCTTGCTTACCCGTTTTCTGCTTTCCATCAGAAACACACCTCATCTCGTAACAATGTCAATCATAACTGCACAGGGTGAAGCAGATTGAGCAAGCATTGATTTAGCATTCAAACTCAGCGTGGTAACAAACTCAAGAGAACATTCAAACAAAGAAGCCGCACAATATTTTGTGCTGAAAATACCGTCACCATTCCGTCTGCGAGGAGATAAATAGCCCGTCTTCATTAAACCCGGGCTACCATTGGAAGATATAAGGTATATAGCAACAATTACCCAATTTTTGCTGTTGTTTCGACATACTCAAATAATGCAAATACATTTTAATTACAAAGTTACACATTTTAAATTCAGTATTATTGTTTCGTGTTTTGTTATATGTCTTGCTTGATTTTTTTCAGAAAATTTATAAAAATGCTCCATGTACAGTAAGAAATATTTCCACCATTATTAATGTGATGTAAAATGGTAATGGTGTTAGTGTGCCCACATTTACTTTATTCTCTTAAAGGACTGGGTAGTGCTAGTGTACCAACCTGACTGGAGCTCTTGTTCAAAACACAAATTATTATGCATTATTGCATGCTAGTACATACACAGTAGTATAATTGGCATACATGTATTCTGTATACTTATACTGTGTTCTAGTACAAACATTGGTTTAATTTTACCAGTCTATAAGTCCTCCTACTTGTCTACAAGTACATTTACAACCATTCTGCATACTGAAATAATAATAACTAATCCAGTTTATATTAACAAGCTAATGGTCAACAAGCTACATCTCTGAGTAACTAGCTGATGATTTCACTGGAACATGCAAACAAATATGCTGACTGCATTGTCCAGGTAACAGGTGCAATTCCACAAGTAAAACCCTGTTTCATCTCAATCCATGTGTAAGTAATCAGATTTGAAAATGGGAAAATAATTGGAAAATGCTTACTGAAATTTCTGAATTTGTACAGGAATCTGCAAATATGTATTCACAGTCTGTATGTATGTAAATACACATTGAGATTGTAAATGTGTAACGAGATATAATACAATTTTGTATTAAATACAAATAATACTAAATATTAAAGACTGAAAAATCTAAGTATTATGCACCATGAGTTGCAAATACAGACAAGTCATTACGTACAACTAATCTTTTAGTTGATTGTTGTTTTACAATTTTTGTAAAATATGTTGTCCAAAAATCAAAAACCAATGAATGTTAAGAGCAAGTAAAATGCATTTGTATAAGGATTTTTGCAACATATGTTGTCATAAAGCAGCTATAGAGAATCTGGGTCCAAGACCCTACTAAGCAACTCAAGTACGACGGAGACAAAGAAAAACTCCCTAATCTGTAGGAGGATACCTTGAGAGGAATCCAGGCTCCAATTCTAATTTCCAAATCTAGCATCTAGAAGCCAATAGCTTGGAGCAACAGATGCAGCATATGTGTATAAAGCTTAAAGTACATGTAGATGGTCCATGGTAGTTAAAGCTCATCTGAAGGAGGCGAAGGAGTGGGTGTTCCTGACATGGAAAACAAGGGGGCAGTAGTTGTAGGGAACAGGTGGACCATGGTGGGTGTTGAAGGAATAAGTGTGCCTTTGGGCTGAGTATATGGGCTCTTCTCTGCAACAGTGAGTTGGTTCCAGCAGTACACTTCAAACAAGAAGTAGGGCTTCGGGATGTTCACACCAGCTGGATATGGAAAGAGCACTGGCATTGCGGAGGGTAGCATCTGGCTAGACCAAAGGGGTGGGGGCGTCAGGGATGCTCAATGTTACAGTGATTAAGAACAATGTACGTTTGTCCCGAGCACAAGCTGGAACTCCAGCAAGACAAAAACGTAGCTCTGACATGATGTTATCCTGGGATATAAGGCCACTTGACTGTCAACAAGCCTGAGTAAAAACATCAGAGTGTAGGTGCGACAGCATTCAAACATTTACATACATTTTACATTTATTCATTTTGCTGATGCTTTTGTCCAAAGCGACTTCCAGGTACAAGAACAATTAAGCATAAATTCAGACAAGACAACAGTAGTGTGAGAGTTACAATGAGTTCAACACATTCCTCTTAGCCACAGAAAACAGTGTAGATGCTACAACAATGCAGATGATAAGTGCTACAACATTACTATCTGAAACACATTCTATACTATCATTAAGTGCTTATGAGTAATTCTAAACAGACGGTAGGTGCTACAGCATAATCAACATGGCCTGTTCATGTATACGAGTGCTAAAGAGTCCAGGACATTCTTCTTTGTCACAAGTGCTTCAGCATCGGCTGACGTTAAGTGCTTGAAGTGCTTCTTCACCTATGATAAGGCACAATGCAAGTACCATATTAAATTAAATTGTTACAGGTGTTACAGCTAGAATATCAAAAAGAAAATCCAGAAAATCCCATTATATAAAATATATAAATTGATTTGCATATCATTAAGTGAAATATGTATTTGATCCCCTCCCACCTCAAAAATCTTTTACTTTTGTTCTTTTAATACTTAAGTATTTTTGGAAGAATGTTCTTCAGTACTTTCACTATTTGACTGCATGACTTTCACTTGTATTGGTAACATTTGACTAGTGATTGACTAGTGACTTTCACTTAAGTACTGCAGTTAAGTACTTTGTCTGCCTCTGATTTTATATAATGTGACTGTCTGCATTTTCTTTTTCTCTCACTGTTAAAATAAATCTACCATTACAATTACAGACAGTTCATTTCTTTGTCAGTGGGCAAAGTTACAAAATCAGCGAGGGCTCAAATAATTATTTCCTCCACTGTACATTGAGAAAAGCAATTGGCCTAAAATTTTACTGTGTAGAACTTCACATTTTACCATGGTGTGTGCAGAGAAGTCATTGTTTATATGTACAAACTCAAAGATTGCAATTTGTTAGATAGAATATATAACCAGGAAAGTACCATTCTCTTAAATTTGCACTTTTCAAGGAGGACAGTGAGGTCAATGGCATCAAAAGCTGCACCAAGGTCTAACAAGAAGGAAGATGCCATAATCAAAAGCCAGTAAAAGGTCCATAACTACTTTTATCAATGCTCTCTCTGTCCGATGGTGAGGTCTAAATCTTGACTGTTGTTCCTTTCATGAATGTTGTTACAATTTAAGAATGAGCATAGTAGCTGTGCCTTCACTAGAATCTTAGAAATCAAAGGAAGGTTTGATGTTGCCTGGTAACACTGCACAACAAAGTTTTGAACACTGTTTGGTGTTTCTTATAGATTTTTGGGTGCTGATCACGAACATTGCATCAAAATTTACCCATCATATACCGTTTCAGACAAATCTTTAGGTTTATCATGATATTTTCCTATATTTGTGTCAAAATATTTTTGCTCCCATAAGTGACCTATCAACAACGTTTTGTGCAGCCTGGGGATGCCAGGCAAGGAATCATGCCAGGTCTGAAGCTGTTCTGTGGAAGATGACATCCTGGGCATGCCGACACCACCAGAGGATTGGACGTTAGATGAAACAGATGAAGAAATTGCAATGCAGGAAACTGACAATGAGGAAATGAACAACTTGGTCAGAGATTTGGGTCTGAGCTGCTGGGTCCAAGACTGGAGGAATGGTGTTTGCTGTCACCAGGTATGAATTTCTGTGTTTCGAGACCAACATCATGACCCAATTTTTTTGCACAAGTCTACAGTCTCTGTTTCTGTTGTGGCATTGAACTTTTGAACACTATAATCTCAGCCTTGGGTTGTGATCAAAACCCAGAATCATTGATTCAATAATGTTAAGCCTGAAAGCTGTTCTGCTACGCAATGGTAATGTTTATCTGTCAGTACCTGTTGGCTGTGTAGCTCACATCAAAGAAACATATGAGAATATGGAACTGTCACTGAAGTACGTCCAGGTACTTCTCAACTTTTCAAAGCACACAAGACAATGAAGTGCAACATGCAACTTCCCCACAAATCTTGGTGCTGTCAATGACTAACACAGTGAAAGGTTTCACCAGGACATTGCTACAATGGAGAGATGATATCAGGGCAAATGGAATCCATCAATGCTTGCTGACTACTGTAAGACACTGCAACATGATACACCAGACACTGAATACAAAAGAAAATCAGGAGAATTTTTTTTACCTTCTTTTGAATTTAATAACTAATTCGAAACATAAACGTGACTAAAAATATTATTGTCAGTAAACATATAAATGTCTATTTCTCAGAACCCCTATGTGATGGAGTAAAACCAAATCTATATTTGTCCATACCCAGTAGGTACCTTTAACAATGAGCAAAACTTTTCAGAAATCGTTTTTTTTATTATTATTCTTGTACAGTGTATAGTTAGAGAGCTGAGAGGGGTCAAGGTCAGTATTTAACAGTGGTTTGACAACTGCTAGTTTAAAGCATGTAGGAA
The DNA here is from genome assembly GCA_037576955.1 of Lepidarchus adonis. NCBI lineage: Eukaryota > Metazoa > Chordata > Actinopteri > Characiformes > Lepidarchidae > Lepidarchus > Lepidarchus adonis. The sequence continues at coordinate 23,535,890 of JBBIGC010000104.1, read as the reverse complement.
CATAGCTGAGAATAGGTTTAAAAAACAAGTAGGTTAATAGGTATAGTAAGCAGGTGGACGAATTTGAGGAGCTCTGTTTTTTGAAGGGAGGTGAAACAGTCTGGGATTATTATTTGGTTAGTTATATATTGTCTGACTGTAAATTACTAGCATGATTTTTGGTTCTAATGTTTATAATTTAATCATTAAAAAAGCTCATTAAGTCCTTGCTTCTAATTAATGGTGGTTTGCATGTTCCTATATCAGACTTATTTCTGAAAAGTTTTGCTATGGTATTAATAAGAAACCTCTGATGATTTTTGTTGGTATCTATAAAATTGAAGTAGAAAAGTAGAAATATATATTACTATGGCAGTATTAGAAGCTTTTTAGCTAAGGAGACTGTCCTTCCATAGTAATTTGAATACTGGCAAATTTGTTTGATGCCATTTATGTCTAATTTTTGTGCATTTTGTTTTAAAGTGTGTGTGGTAGTTATACCAGGGTGCTAATTTTTTCTCTTTAATTACTTTTCTTTTAAGATTGGCTATGTTATCTACAGTACAGATGAATGTTAACTCTAAGGGCTCTGTGTCCAGTGTTGAATTCAGAAAAAGGACCAGGGGGTCTGTAGAAGATTTGGAATTGGCTGGATAACTCTGTTTTTACAGGTTACATGAATTATGTTTGCATGAAGAACTTTGAATAAATTAAATGTATGATCTTACATAACTGTATATACTCTTAAACAACTTAATCCAGGAGGGCTTGCCTTGTTTAAAGCTTTATATATTTCACTGAATATGAGTGCTTTTGATGTAAGGGATCTAATGTTTAATAGCCCTAATTTTAGATGAAAGGTGCTGGCTCCACTTTCAGATTGAGCCAATTTAATGTTAATTAGGTTACTAAAGCAGACTTTTTGGTCATCTTCATATTTATGTTTAATTCGGGTAACAGACCCAGTCTCAATATGGCTAAATATTTATGAAGGTACATGGACAGTATTAGATTATATAGATGTTATATTAGAATATGATGAATGATTGTACATTTATTTTTGCAAATTATTAGCTACTGTTCTGTCATTTATAGCAGTGCAGTCAAAATCACATGTAAAACAACAGCCAAAAGAGAAGCCAGAGTGAGTTGTACCGATGATGTGCTTGTATTCCCGGGTCTCTGTACAAGATGCTTACACTAGAACTCAACAAGCAGACATAAAGTGTTATACTGGGATGGTTACAGTCTTTGTTATCCAAAGCATCAGACACTTCACTTTTTAAATGGGGGGTAAGGAGGCAGCACTGAGTTGCATCATCCAGCACCATCCAGTCTGTATGCTCTGACTGGTATAGCATCTGACTCTATCAGACGGTCACTTAGAACCTGCATAATTTGGGTATATGGTCATATATATATATATATATAAAAGATTGCAGCATTTTGTAAGAGAAAGTCTGAAAGTCTTAGGCAGTTAGCAACTCTCCAACCTCTGGCATTATAGCCCTAACAGCAGGTTGAATCAATGAAACCTCACCTGCATTTTCACAAAGACTTTAAAGATTGCCCATCACAATACCACTACTCTCCAGTTCATGTGCTGAACAGATTTGCTTTTCTCAGTGAAGCACCTGCTAAGAGATCTGAACTAGGAGGCTTTTTAAAGGTATGTGAAGTTAGACAGGGGCATCCTGAAGTTGGATGCCAGACCTCCTTAAAGTTAGGGGCATCAGCAGCTTTAGTCAGGTGTATAACAGAGCAGGACATTGGACATAGTAGGTAATCTCAGGGTTCTAGGCAAGCATACACTGGAGATCAAAATTAGAGAACAATCTACAATTTTCTAAATGTCCAGGTCACTACATAGTCCTATTTAGAATTTATCCAAACAGGAGTAAACAAGCAATATTTTAAGCATATGTCATTAGTTGCATAAATTCAGAGTATAAGAAATGTAAATGAGATATTTGAAAAAGTACACTGATCAAAATTAAAGAACACTTTCAGTTACCTTATTATTGGTGTTAATCTGGCAGCTGCTGCTAATGTCCATAATTATCTGACAAACCTACTGAACTGACAGCCTAACTTTCCATCAATGACTTGCAAGATGTTGAGCCATTTTAAACAGAAAAAAGTTTCACATTGAGAAATATGTTAAATATTTTATTTTTTATATGTCTATTTAACATTTTGTTAAATTACTTGGTTGATTATGGAGACTATAACGCCCAGTTACTTCTCTTGTTTCCACGCTATAATTTACAACCAGATATTTTGATAATGACCTTTTTTCCCCCTTTCAAACAAGGGATCTGATTTCAGTTATCTTTTCCTCAAACTTATAAACCTGCATATAAGATATTACCTACATGCCTTCAAATACTACCCCTAGCACTGGAACCCAATTTAAGAATAATAAACTCTTCCCTATGTTTCTACATTCTTCAGACTAGCAGTTGTCAGACCTCAGAGACAACACTGGTAAAGGTAATACTTGTACCTCTGCCCAATCAGGGCTGTGCCTTCCATCTTGTGTTGTTAGATCTTAGTGCAGATTTTGACACTATTGATCAGATAAGAAACATAATATTTCTTCTAACTTCCATCTAGAGTGTTTCCTTTTCTTTTTGTACTTATTAAGTAGAGAAGGATAGGTTTCCCTTCTGACCATAACGAAATGCCTGTGCAATATCATGAAGAAAATGATACTCGTGCTCTACAGCCTCCCCTACAAACATGCCACTCTCCAACAAAGCGACTCTTACAGCCTTTGAAGTCAGTGACCGGAGATGGCTACTGCAGGGTGTTGAATGTTTGTTGTTAGTGACTTGAAAGCAGAACATCACAGTAATCCAGTTTGCTGCTTATAAAGACATTTTTTTAATGTTTTGTGTAGCAAGGAATTGTAGAAGTTTGCAGATGTTCCACAAATCTAAGAACGATAACTTTGATAAAGCATCAAAATGTGATTTGACTGATTTGACTGGGTGTCTAATATGACACCCAGATTATGGATGGAGCTACTAAACAGGAAGTTCAGAGCCTCTGCATTGAAGCAGATTATTACAGTATTCCTTTCTGTACTACTGCCTCCAAACACCACAAACTCATACACATACAATTACATCATTTAATAAACTCTTTTATTACATCATTAAATAAAATCTGAAGAGCCTCTTGGGAGCTGAAAGACCCGGCTCTTTTTAGTGAGCTGATCCATAAGAATTTCCATAAGTCTGCAGGTAGTGCAAAATAAAAAAAAATTTTAAAAAGGAAAAATGTTCAGTGAGTGGCAGTTGTGTGGAAGAAAATACATTGATAGATGATAGAAGTGAAACAATAGCTGAAATAGCCAATTGTCGCAACCAAGGTATGCAGAATACCATCTCTGAACACATGACATGTCAAACCTTGAAGCAGATGGGCTACAGCAGCAGAAGATCACACTGTCAGAACAGGAAACTCTTGCAGTTGGACAATATAAGATTGGAAAACGTTGTCTGGTCTGATGAGCTGCAACATTCAGATGGTAGCGTCAGAATTTGGCATAAACAAATTGAAAGCATGGATGCATCCGGTATTGTGTCAACAGTTCAGGCTGGTGGTGGTGGTGTAATGGTGTGGGTCACATATTCTTGGGACACTTTGGGCAGACTCAGCGTACCTGAGTATGGTTGCTGACCATGTCCATCCCCTATGACCTCAGTGTATTCGTTTCTGATGCCTACTTCCAGCAAGATAATGCACAATATGTTGGGGCAGTGGAGGCCTAGTGGTCTAGGCCTAGGACTTTGCCCCTGGGACCAGAAAGTTGCAGGTTCAAGTCCCAGCCTGGGCACCACTGAGGAACCGTTGGGTGCAGTTGATAGCTGCCCGCTGTTCCACGTATGCACGTGTGATGGGTAAATGCAGAGCACAAATTTCATTGTAGTGCACTCTGTGTTCACAATGACAGAAAAATCACTTTCACTTTAATATCACAAGGCTCACATAATCTCAGACTCAGGTTTATTAAACATGGTAATAGAGCACCTTTGGGATGTGGTGGATTGGGATAATTGCATCCTGAATGAACTGCATGATGCTATCATGTCAATATGGACCAAAAGATCTAAGGAATGTCTCCAGCACCTTGTTGAGTCTATGCCATGAATAATTAAGACAAAAGGGGTTCTAACAAGGTACTAGCAAGGTGTAACTAAAAACGTACACCTGAGTATAATTCAAAAGATGTAGGAGGAGGAGATGGGTGCTTGTGTGGGGACGACAAAACTAGGGAATGTATATTTGTGCGACAATGCCACCCAAAGTATAACTGATTCACCCCACTGTAACAAAGTAGAAGGTGTACTGTCTATGAAAAGGCACCCGGAGTAGCTAGCACTGAGTCTGACTCTAGCTTATTATCACTGATTACTATACAGAACTGAGAAACCTTCTCTATCAGAGAGAGAAAAAATAATGCAAGCTTCTTACAGATAAAGTTTAAACTATTACTAGTGACAGAGAAGAAGGAGGAGCTAAACATGCTTGACATTCAGCAAATGCCAAGACATTCATTTTAACTAATTTGAAATGTGTTGATAAACTACAATAAACTGAGCCAAAAGCATGCATAAGAAATTAACAGCATCATCATGAAACAGCAGCAATTGCTTTCTTGCCTTCTATTGAAGCAAAAAAAATTAAGTATTGACAAATTTTATATCACAGTTTACATTTTGAAATTATATTGAGTGATTTTAAGGTGCTCTGTGTTCATTTGAACATATTATGAGCTGCAACCATGACATTCGTATCTGGAACTATAATGCAACAATGGTTTGAATGTCCAATTAAAAAACAATTAAGCTTATGTAAAAAAAAAAAAGAAGGAAACTCTGTATGTATTTGTAACATTTTTGGTCATATAGATGTTTAACCTCAATTTTAACAATGCTGGGAGATTCAAGTATTACAACTAAGCAATTCAAACTGAATAAAAGACTTTCTTGTGAGGAATAAATTAGGACACCCTCACCTTTATTCCCAATTAAAATAGATTAAATCACACACAGGTGTAGCACGTCAGGTGCACATAATTAGAACATTGTCATTCAGCATTTTGAAGGAAGTTTGCCCTATTTAAACTTCAGACATTTAGTTTGCTGTGCTCCTGGCTGTTGAGGTGATAGTGAATACAATGGTCAGATCAAAAGAAGTTGACTGAAACCTTCAGAATGAAGATTGTAGCAGATTACAATTCTGGTAAGCCCTGATCTAGAGATTTGACATCGAACATGTCTTATTAAAGAATTTGTCCTCATTTTTTTCACATGACTGTAATTAGTATTTATGCTAAGCTGTGTAATGCCAAATGTCTGTTGTACTAATAGGTTTTAAATACCCCAGTTGTATAGGAAGTTTTCTAAAATCTTACAATGCTGGGGAAAACCCTCTCTCGGTTCCATACAGTAACTGCCACCTCACTCATCAATGTGTTCTCACAGGGATCTAAGGTAAGTCAGCAAACATTGTCTCCTGTGCGAATGAAACAGGGAAAACCACCCAGGAGGACCTCCAGGAACTCCTGCATGTATTTTGGTTGGGATTATTAGGTTAAGGTTATTTTAAGAAGAGGAAATTACAGCAGTAGTAAAAGGAGGAAAAAAGGAAAGGCAGTATATAATTTTCCTGTTTCTCTTTCAGAGGGTGAGGTATTCCTTGAGATGGCTCTGTTAGATTTATGAAGCCTCTGGTTCTACCCACTGACTCCAGATGAACAGCCCGGACCTTCATTTAAGCTGTTGAGACAGCAACAGAAGAGCACGGCTGTACCTCACCATGCAACCCTTTCAGTTTACTTAAAGTTATATGTGCTGTAATCCTGTCATCACTGAAATTCCTTGATGACAACATTAGTAACTTAGGGAATAAGAACAAAATCAAATTTTCAGTTAACAGACACCATTGACCATTGAGCCTTCAATGAGAGACATTTCTGTGTTTTTGGTTTAGTATTTTAAAGTTTTAAATACTTTAAACTGCATGTTTAACTTCAAATATGGCTCTTGGTGAACGTGGGATTTACCTGGTGTATGTTTCACTGAAAAGCAATGAGGCACCCATTCATTAAGAAGAAAGTAATTCTATTTTGACTGTCTGAAATTCACAATTTAGTTGTTTGATCTTAATGACTGCTATAGTTTAGGTTCAAAACTCTCCTAAGGTTATCCATTTGCTGTAAGTAAACCTACAATTTAGACATGGGTAGCCAAAGAACAGACTTCTCTCTAATCAAATGGTTACATTGATGTAGATAATCTTTAATCTCTTTAACTTAATTTTCCTTACTTAAAAAAAACATTATTAATTGAATGCATACCCCAGAGCAAATTAATCTGAGCAAATGTGGTTTACTTTTCAAAGTGTTTTTGCATATTCAGCAAGTGACCTAAAATGGTACAATAGGAACGTAGAAAAATTCAGTCGTCAGTGTCTTTCAAGACAGAGAATTTAATCTTAAATATTTTCTTTACTGTGTAATGATGTAATCCACTAAACTGTCACTACATACCCGTCATTTCCATACCAGTACTGTGAGCGCTGACTCAGCCACATGATTTTTTCAGCTCTTAAAGCATAATCTTTTAAGACTCATCCTATTATCAAACCTTTTCATTTATATTTGAACCTTTATTGGCTTCCAGTAGGACAATGAGACTATGTTTAGCTTTTTCTCCTAATTGTCTCAAGTGTCTTTATTTTTAACAGAAATGAAAAAGAGCATAAAAACATACTTTGTGAACATTGTGCTACTAAAAATAATTATGGGCAAAAGACCTTTCCTTCCTTTTACCACTATAATGTTTAGCTTGTAAGTGAAACTTTGCTGAATGATTCTCTCTTCAGGCCCCTGCTGCAGTCGTAACAGTGAAGGACTAGGGGAGTGGGGTGTAGTGTGGAATAATTATGGGTCCTGTGCTGCAGCTAAACTGGCCTGGGCGGGCTCTGGAGCCAGTGGGTCTGGCACAGGGAGGTCTGGCCACAGACCCCAGTGGTGACGGCACAGAGTCTGGGACAAGTCGCAACACCAGCCCTGGGTTTGAAGCATTCCATACATAACCCTCCTCTCCTCCTTCTCCACCTCCTTCTGCCTTTAGGTCTCCCATCCCAATGCGTTTCCCACTCTTCAGCAGACTAGACAGGGATATTGGCCAGGATCTGCTGAAGTACTGCATATGTGCTTGTATAGGTACACAGCTGTGTGTATGTGCTTGATTTTGATATATTCTTTATCTTCTTTTTTCAAGGAAATGTACATATTTGATTGTGTGTTTTGTGGCATTTATGGTTATTTTCTGTGTATATACACTAGGGCCTCACAATACAATACAATGTAATCACAAATATTGAACAATGATATTCTTCTTTCTTTTTTGTTCTGATATCCCAAGTAGTGGTATAATTATATATTATGGTCTATTGCATTTATTTTAATTTTTGGTTGGAAACAATGCCCCTGCCCTGCGTTGATCTTACTTCAGCTTTTAGTATTGTCTTCCCCCACCAGATGACAACACTGAGTCCTCCAGAGTCACAGCATGCCTTGTAGACATTGCATGTTGGATGAAAGATCATCACCTTCAGCTTAATCTGTCCAAGACTGAGCTCCTCATCTTTGCCACCAGCCAGACACATCACAACATCTCCGTCCAGCTTGGCCCATCGTCAATACACCAACCAGCACTGCAAAAAACCTTGGGGTGATCATTGATGACCAGCTGACCTTCAAGGACCACACTGCAGCAACATCAAGATCCTGCAGATTCACTCTCTGCAACAACCATAAGATCAGACCATATCTTCCAGAATACTCCACTCATCTCCTAGTCCAGGCACTGGTGTTCTCCAGCCTGAACTACTGCAACTACAATCAAGCCGCTGCACCAGATTCAAAACGCAGCAGCGAGGTTGATACTTAACCAACCAAATCGGGCTTGTGTAACCTTACACTGGCTTCTCATTACAACACGCATCAAATTCAAGTCCTTGATTCTTATCAATGGATCATCTCCCGGCTACATGGAAACACTCACTCTGACCAACACACCCACCAGATCACTCAGATCAGCGGGTGAACAGCGCTTGGAGATTCCATCCCCACGTGGAATCAAATACCACTCCAGGATGTTCTGCTCTGTTGTCCCTCACTGCTGGAACAAGCTGCCCAGACACATCAGAACTGCAGAGACTCTCTCTGCCTTCAAGACTCAACTATTCCGTTCCTACCTCAGCACCTAAGCTCAGCAGATACACACAACCTACAGAATTGTTTCCAGAGGACAACTTCCTACTTATTATATATGTTACTTGCACCACATATGTAATTTTATATTTTGGAATTATGTCTTGCTTTTACTGATGATAAATGTCCTGTAATCCTTTTAACTACTCTTGATAATTATGTTATGATAATTAAAGCTCATGTTTTAAAATCTTCTGTCTATTTCTAATGTGCTGTACTTATCTGAAGCACTTAATGACAAAAAGGAATGTGCTAGGACTCTTTTAGCACTACTAGATAGTAATAGTTCATGTTCATGCTTTCGGACTTGCCCTCTGTGACAGACTTGCTTCTAAGTACTTAATGATAATGTGGAACGTGTTATTCTCTTTCTAGCACCTCAGATAGTAATGTTGTAGCACTTGCCACCTGCACTGTTGTAGCTTTATTCTATGAATAAGAGGAATGTGTTTCTTCAACTTCTTTGTAGCTCTCACATCAGTGCTGTCATTTATGAACTAATGCATGATTTTATCCTGTACCTGGAAATCGCTTTGGACAAATTAATAAATGTAAATGTAAAGGTGGTATAGAAGGTGGTATAGAAGCAAAACAGAAGTGCAGACACTCTTGAGAAATGTAGATTTCTGGTTGTTGTAGTGTTAGTAGTCGTGCCCAAGAACACTTAATGGTATAAAAGAATTATTCCTGCCTGGACCCCTGGATGGAAAATCAATCACTGTTAAACAGTTTACAGAATCCGGGTCCGGGCCCCCAATGAGCCAAAGGCAACAGGGGCAAGGAAAAACTCCCTAAAGTTTAGGAAGAAACCGTGGGAGGAACCAAGGCTCAGAAAGGGAACTCATCCTTCTCTGGTTGACAATGGAGAGTGATAACAGACAGAGAACATAAATTAATTAATAAAAACTAAAACTAAAAAAAGAGTAGCAATTAGTCCAGTTTGAAGAGGCATTTTCAGTTCCTTGTGTACAGGTGGACTTCTGAGTTAAGATCAGGTGAGATCAGGTGAGTTAAGGTCTTCAGTAGGAGTTTTGGGGTACATCAGAATTGGTCTGCATCACCATGGTCCATGGTTGAATTGAAAACATGTAAACTCTCTAGGAAATGGAAAAAATGCACAATATTTTCCATGTCAGTTGAAAATACCGTTATACAAATAAAACTGACTTGACTTGACATTCTGTTTTATCTTGTAGAGCAGTGAAAGTCCTTATTGTGTTCATCGATTATCAGTCTTTCATTTGAAGCCCATGTAAATAACACTACTAGGACTGCTTTCTTTCATCTCAGAAATATTGCTAAGATAAGGAATATTATGTGATTTCATGATTCAGAAATCTTGTTCATGCTTTTGTTACCTCTAGGTTAGATTTTTGTAATGCTTTATTCTCTGGATGTACTAGTAAGTCCGTAAACAAGCTTCAGTTAGTACAAAATGCTCCCAGGATCATTGGGACACTCAAACCCCTCCACCACGTTAAGGTGGTACTCTGGAGTTACCCATGGTGAGAGGCGCCGAGCAGGTGTGGGCATACTTATTGCCCCCCGGCTCGGGGCCTGTACGTTGGGGTTTACC
>JBBIGC010000104.1:23501869-23515208 GCA_037576955.1 Lepidarchus adonis | reverse complement strand
TACATGCTAATAATGCAAGTTGTGTTTTGACTGACATTTGCCTGTTAACACAAATGTTCCCCTGCAGTTTGTTAGGACATTTCGTTCATAAGTGCTGCGTATCTTTATGCAGCACACCAGAGGTGTCCAAAAACTGTAGTTGTATTCATTATATTAAAAGTCTGGAATCTGAAGTTTAGTCAAGCGTAAATGGTGTGTTTTCAAGAAAAGTTAGCATCAAAGGGGATTTGAGGGTTAACCAGGTGTGAAAAGAACTGCCCCTAAGTTAGGCCACTGGCCTCAGCACGCCGAACTCCTATAATGCTATCCTATAATCATGAGACACCATAGGCAGGACCAGGTCTTCTCTGTGATGCGAGAATGCATGTGATGTGTGCAGCTTAGTCACGCACAAGGTGCTGTTATGCATTATTGATGGGCAGCTTGTCACTCTGCCAGGAACGTAAAAGGATTTATTCTCACCTGTAGCTTTTAAAAGCCTCCTGTCTTAATTAAGGAAATGCAAATAAAGTGAACACTGGAGCACTATCACTATCACATGACTATGACTGAGCCCTCAAGACCACTTCATCACAGTTCACCTCTTAACATACCTCACTCCGTTATTATCTCTTACCTTATGACCTGTTCAATAGCTCTTTCCTCTTATTTCAAGAGAAGCAATCTCTTCTTGAGTCTTTGTATGAGAAATGTCCAATGATCAGTACAAAATGAATCTAATTTTACCTACAAAGTAAGGAAGTTGCTAGAGAGATGCTGAAACGTAGAGGCATCAAGTCAGAGGTCTAAGCAAAGCTAAACGAGAGCAGTGTTGGGGTCCAGTGTTACTGTGAATTATTGAGCGGGATCAAGTTTCTTATGGTAACGTGTTCTTGCATGATGGAAAGAAAGACAACACCAATAATCCTGGCACTTTGTGAGTCTTTTTGCACATGCGACACAGTTTGTGTTTCCACTTAGGGTTTGTGTTCAGAATTATATTTTTCCATATGTCTATAATGCACATATACATGTTTATCCATGTTTGCATATGAGGATTTAAATGTAAACATGACTCTTGAGTGAGGCCATCGCAGTAGCAGGTGCGTTAGAGTGGTAGCCACGAATTTGCGTGAATAATTCAGTCATCTCTAGGTGTCAGGAACTCCTGCCACACTACCGAGGTACCGCTCCTGCTACGGCTCCTGTTTCTCCAACATATAATTACACCTTCAGAGCCTCATGCAACGTATATGTGAGTGTGCTAATGAGATAGCCCCTTTTAGAATAATCTAGCTGAATGAGTCTCCCAGGCACTTTTTAAACCGACATGCTCAGCTGTAATGTCCTAAATGAGTCTGTGTGTGTTCTAAATCGGTCTGCATTATGTCTTACAACAAGCTGACCTAGTGGTTCAATTAAAGCTGGTTCTCGTTTTCATAGGTTTTGTAAGCATTGTGGTAGATTCACACATAAATATTTATTGAACAACTGTATCTCAAAAAATATTTTTTTATATTTTATAAATAAGTTTCTGGTTTAATTATTAAACATCGATTTAAACCAGTCATATCCTTTTGCTTTACAAATTGTTTGACTGGACATAAAACAAACAAAACAAAAAAAGTTACAATTTTGTAAGAAATACCAACATGTAAAATTACATGGATTTCGCTATATAAAAAATTCTAGAATTGGGATAAATTTTTCCTCTTGGACAGACAATGAAGATACTGGGACACAGCATCTGGGATGCATCATGTACAAATGTGCTAACTTTGAGGGTTTGCTGACCCCAACATGATACTCAAACTCAAACTAATCGTACAGTGGAGCTCACTTTTGCAATATCAGTCATCAATTTTTTGGCTTTTTCCACTTGAGGGCGATATTTTCTAAAAAAATTCTGTTCTAGTAGCTGGTTAGATGGTCTGGTCAGCAAAATTGAGTGGGATAGCATTCTAAACTAGAATAATTCTTCAGCCCAAAACCATAAAACAATGAAAGGGTTTCCTTCGAGGCTTTTGTTTCACCACAAAATGCACCTTTTCTGTAGTTTGGGATGTAAAGAGGGGGTCTGTGCCTACCTAGAAAACAGTGCAATGGAAAATCCCATTCTATGTCCATGCGTTTCCTTTCCAGTGAGGTCATCTTACCAGTGTAACCAGTATTTCACTCACTCCATTGGATTTGCAATAGTCAAGAGAACCACTTGGTGGTAGTGTTGAGTCAAATTGTCTGACAACTGCACAGTTAACCAGCAGCCAATCTCTGACCTGAATATTCAAGATCCTGAACATTTTGAGTAGGATGCATTTTTTGCGAGCAAACGTTTACTTTTTCATCTTTTATTTGAAATCATGCTACTAGATGTTTTAAAAGTAACATCAACATTTTTTGTTCTTAAGAAATGCAGCAAAATGGTCACAAACCCAACTACTTGTCTTCCAGCATATGCCTCACTGGTTCTATTGTTTTACCTTAATGAGAAGAAGCATTGTCCCTCTTCCATCAGCAAGAAAACCTGTCCCTGCCCCACATTTAGTCTCAGGATGGAGAAGAATGAACCTTCCAGAGAAAATCATCTATCAGAGATAAATAATCAATCAACAGTCCACCAATCTGGGACTAACTAGTGTTGATGGGCTGTCCACTTTTCTGTGAGAGCTGTTGAAAAAGTGATCCCTCATGGCAGAACACTTTTTCTCAGGGTCAAATATTGCATTTTACATGCAGAATACAAAGGCTGTTTTAAAATGTTACCATTTTAACATATAATTTTCATAAAGAAACATGTTAAAAGTGTCTTAGAACAAATCAGACGGACAGTAATGACTACAGCAGTTTTCTTTTTGTCCATTTTGTCATTAATTTCTGCTTTATAAAGTTAACTCCATCACTGAATGGCATCTCTGATCTGTCGCCAGTTCCCGCAGTTTTAAGAGCCAGTTTGTTCTAGAGAATACATCTGTTCCTCAAGGGCCTTTTGTTACACCTGCAAGCTGTAAGGGTCAGAGGTCCCCTGCACCTGAGGCCAGTTTCAACAAACAAAAGCTTTTCTTACTTTTTGTCCCACTAAAGGACAGCTTTGCTGTCACGTGCCAACAAGAGAGTAAAACAATGGTCAATCCTGCACCGATTGGAATGTCACAACACCTGAACCCTCAGCTTAAGTAGATTACAGGTCAATGGAGGATGTTTAGGCCTATTAGTAGATTAAACAGGTGGATAGTGCAAACTCCAATTCCAGAAAAGTTGTGATATTTAAAAAATAAAATAATAATAATAAGCTTTATTTATAGAACACTTTTCATACATCAAGATGCAGCTCAAAGTGGTTTACAATATAGTTAATATAATTTGTTATACAGACTTAAAGAACAACGTGATAAAAAACAAAAATCTGTCAAATAATACTTAAACTCGAAAAAATTCCAAAAAAATTCCAAACGAAAATTTGCAATAGTATTTTGTGACTAAATTCATTGTATTTTGTAAATGCATGCAAAACTGATGTCTGCAGCACAGTTCCCCAATGCTGAAGTTGTAACACTTGCTTGGACGACTTCACATTAAGCATTTGGTGGCAGGTATTACGACTGGGTTTAAAAGTAGCATCCATTAAAGGCTCAGTCTTTCATTTTTTTTCAGTCAGCGAGGACGGGTCACGGCTCATACTTTGTGCCAATTATCTTGAGATAATTGTTAGTCACATCAAGCAGAGAATTTAGATCTTTCATCTACAGTGAATGATATTGGGAAAATATTCAGAAAATTCAAAAGCATCTCAGTACTTAAAGGGCAAGGAAAGATGATCGGATGAGTCCACATTTCAGTTTGTTTTCAGAAAACTAATTCAGAAAAAGGTTCTGTGCCAAATTTGCAAATGACTGTTCAGGTTATTATCAGCAAAAAATTTAAATATGTTCATCTGTGATAATATGTAAGTGTATTAGTGCCTACAGCATGGGTGAGTTGCATCCATGTGAAGGTACAATTGACACGGAAGTATATATTAAGGTTTAGATTGACATACGTTGAAATCAAGGCAACATCTGGGCATCAATAATAATAATAATAATAATAATAATAATAATAATAATAATAATAATAGTTATTATTATTATTATTATTATTATTATTATTATTAATCTAATGCCTATATTTTGTGAATTCAGTCTAATATTGTGTTACCAGATACTGTTTATGTTTTGAGATACTGAGGCTTGTAGGAGATTCATGGAGTAGAAACATGTCAATAGAGCTCACCTATCAATCAGATTTTCACTACACTTCCACATTTTCAGTAAAGCCATTATATCTAGATGTTTTTTCTTAATGCCGTCAAATCATGGTTACTGTTATACAGTTTTGCAGAATTACATGTATTATAAAGAATTGATGTATTTTTTCACTGCCAAATGCTGTAAATGAATGAGATAAAGAAGACTTCTCTTTCATCCTAAACTGTTTTTTTCAGCCACGATGGGCCTTCACTTCATCTGGCACCCAGTCAAGGCCAGCAGATGGGAGGGTTTTTTTCACCCAGCATATTATTCTGAGCGTGAGGCGGTTGACTTGTGGAGAGCAGGAGCAGAGGGTTTGGGCTCTGGGAGATTGGCCCCTGGTGAGAGGCAGAGACATGTAGCACAATGGGGCCCAGCCCTTGCCTGTTCAGACACGAGCAGTACAGGTGAGGGAGGTCTCAGTGGCCCAGCAGGGGTCAAGCCCAGCCCCCTGACCCCCTCTTTGCGTCCCCATCCCAAACATGCTTCACCTGGGACACTTTTCTACCCTTCCTGCTTGATGCACACACACATACACGCCCTGAACATTCACAGGGCAAATACGCCTGCACTAAATCCAAGGAGAATTTTGAAAGAGCAAAAGAGAGGCATGAGCGTGGGGAAGGAAGAGAGGAGGAGGGAGTACCTGGGAAAAGCAGATAGAGGGGGGGAAAGAGAGAGAAAGAGAGAGAGAGAGAGAGAGAGAGAGATAGAGAGAGACTGAGAGAGGGAGGTGTTAAAGCCATCAAATCTATATACCTGCTTGCATGGAGAACCGGGAACGAGAATAAGCCTCTAAAACCTTCTTATTGTTTTTATTGTTTTTGGCCACTTATCCGTATATGTTAAAATAAAATACACACACAGACTCTGATGATACTTTTGCAAATCTGGAGAATTTCACATCTCTGTGAGTCAAAATTGTGATTGTCTCATTTTAGACATCCAGAAATCATATTCTACATCTCCAAATGTTATTTTATTTCTGCATTTCCCCCCTGTTTTTGGCAATGCATCATCTAAGCATTTTACCTTTGCAAAACACTTCCTGTAGCATATAACTTTTCACTTCTGTGGGTGTGCTAACACATTTCTGTTTGTGGTTGAGAATATTAGTGTTGGCATCTCATGTCCATGCTGGAGTGTTTGTTGTTTTATAGGACTCTTTTTTTTTCTTTTTTTAAGGACTTTTAAGGATTAAAAGTGAGGAGCTGCACATGGTGTGCCTCTAGCCTGGGGCATGACAGGAACCTTTACACACATGCTCCTCAGTCACGCAACCCAGCACAACAAGCATGAGCACACCCAGTGCCAGGGAAGCCTCTGTGCATACTTTCTCTTTAATGTAGTACATATTAGCATGATGTTCCAGTAGTTCTGTTTGTCACATTCAGAATGTATGAACACTAGTGGTCCTTCAGTTGCGATTAATCTAGATGCATTACGATCAATTGTCTCAATTTCAACACAGTCCACATAAGTTACAGTATCAGTAAGGGAAGCATATAGTCAGTAATAATTCACTAATATATAGTTCAGAAACATTGATGCTTTGTATTGCTGTATTATAAGAAGCCACAAAACAAGCAGTAAAGTGGAGAACAACTTTTACATGCTGCATTATTTGGTCTACCTTCAAAATAATGTTCAACCAGTAAATTAAAAGCAATTTTAACATTTTCTCATGTGCATATGAGTCCAGTAAAGAGTCCCAGGGCTGGATTAGTGTCTTTGCTTCAAAAACGCTTTTTGGCAAGCCTTTGCTGAGACTGGTTGCCAGGTCTAGTTTGACAAAAAAAGAAAAAAAAGAAACAGGCTCGAAGGCATTGTTGAGTGAGTGATGAGAGAGACGTTAACCTGCTCATCACATGCGTTCTTTGACATACCATAACAATGGTGCACATGCTCATCCGCATTTATCCTCAGTGCCTTAAATAACCACCAAATTCACCATAGTGACGTCTGGTTCTTGCTTCCTTTGAAAAGGGCCAACAAAATGGAGGATAAACATATTTGCCGTTTGTTCTGAATGAAGAGAACACAGAATCTACTGGGTCTATCTGAGAACCAGCATGTGAATTACTGCTGGAAGAATCAAGAACCTTTAGTCAATTAATATGTTCCACCATGCAATGAAAAAATAAGCCATTAAGCTTTGCTCCAAAATAGGTTAGAACATTCATATTGGTTCATGTTCATATTGAGAAGTTAAGTCAAGACAATTTTATTTCATGTATTTTATAGTAAATGTTATTTAATTATTATTTAATCTTTATTTATCCAGGAAAAAAATCTCTTTTTCAAGGATGTCCTGGCCATGATGAAAAGCAAAACAAACCAACATGTTCACAAATACAATGCAACAAATTTCTCACAATTGCTGCAAAAATAAAACAATAATATGTAAAATATTTTAAAATATTAAAAAAATCCATTACACATTTAAAATAATTACAAGTCCACACATTAGAATTTACAAGCACAGTTGTTGACTACAACTTCTTTCAACTTTTGTTTAAAATGAGATAAGGGGATAAGAGAATTCAGCCTCAACTTTAGCTGCAGATCCAAGACCATGGTCCGAAATAAGACAGATTTTGCTTTCCTGACTCGCAAAGGGCACCAGCTCCTGAGATTGTAGGAGTTCTGAACTGCAGTAAATTTGGTGTAGATATAATCCCAGTTGGTCATTTATTTAGAAAATAAAACATTACTTTTCATTGTTATGCAGACGACACCCAGCTCTACATTTCTTCCCAACCTAATTCATCCCTACCACCTCACTCCCTCTCTGACTGTCTTACAGAACCTCGATCATGGTTCTCCTCCAATTTTCTCAAACAGTAATAAAACTGAGGTCTTACTCATTGGTTCACCCTCCACTCTAACCATATCTCATAGTTTCCCTTATCCACCCTTCCACTCAGGTAAAGAGTCTAGGTGTCATATTTGACAGTACTCTCTCATTTCAGTCCCACATTAACTACATTACTCCTTCTGCATACTTTCACCTACGTAACATTAACTGACTCCCACGTCCTTTCTTCACTCCCCACGCTGCCGCCATTCTTGTGCATAGTCTCATCACTTCCCGAATTGATTACTGTAACTCCCTCTTATTCTGCTCCCCAACAAGCTCCTCCACAAACTTCAACTTCTGCAGAACTCTGCAGCTCGGGTCATAACTCGTACTCCTGTACGAGATCACATCACTCCAGTTCTCCATCAGCTCCACTGGTTTCCTATAGAAGCCAGGATAGACTTTAAAATCCTACTCCTCATATTTAAGTGCATCTATAACCGTGCCCCTCCCTATCTGTGTGATCTGCTTCATATTGCCACTCCTTCATTGTCTGCTACTCATCTTATTGTTCCCTCTGCCCGTCTTACTACCATGGGGCACCGAGCTTTCAGCCGCTCTGCTCCTCGGCTCTGGAATTAACTTCCCCCAGACTTAAGGAACACTGATTCCCTTCCCTCATTTAAGTCTCAGCTCAAAACACACTTGTTTAAAAAGGTTTACTCACTTTAAATATAGATTTTAACTGCTGTTAATCTTGTTTTATGCTTTTCTTACTGTATTGTACTTCATTGTTTTATTGTCTGATCTTTCTCTCTGTACGGTGACCTTGGGTTTTTGAAAGGCACCATGAAATAAAATGTATTATTATTATTATTAATTTATTAATTTTTCCTAGAATGGCTTTGTATATAAAAATATACGAATGGTACAACCTTGGATTGTTCGGTGAAGTAAGTCCAGTAAGGGTGAACAAAGTACAATATAACTAATGTCACTAAGCAGCTTTACAGAAGATTGATGAGCACGTGGTAAATCTTCCTCATGTAGACTGTGTCTATACAAAAGCCGTTCTGTAGCTTTCATCAGCTACACCCACTAACATAAAATGCCAACTGCTATGGAGGAACCATGGCACCATATTTGCGTCAGTAAGGACTAACCCTAACCCTAGGACGTTCACTGTTTTTCATGGCACCAAGTCAAAAACCCGCTGTGTATTATAAGATTTTGCATATTATTTTTTCTGATTTAGCCCTTTGTTTGTTTTGAAGCCGCATTAAGGTCAATGATGTATATCTTCAATGATATAGGTCAATGATATACATTTCTACCAAAGCTTTTGAGAAGCCTATCAGTTTTACATATTATCTTTTCCCTTCTTTTCCCTTTTGTGAAAAAAGCTGCGGTCATACCAGAATCTTTCATATATCACTGGTTTGGCAAGGAAGTCTCTTCATGCCCAGAGGGACTGTCTTAAGCCAGGGAATGTGGAAGAATTGTGGACTGATTGGTGGCATCTCCTGACCTTGTGAGTCATAAGTTTCAGTGATAGTGAATGGATTTCATGACCGACATGATTCCCTCATTAAAGAACTGGAGAGGGCACGTTAACTGTGTGAACTAGCCCCATGCAGGAAAGGCTGCTGGCAGAGAATCTCAGACTCGTCTCAGCACGCTGAAGTTGATCCTGGACTCTGGACTTTAAACTGTCTCTATGGAACACATAGAGTCTGTAATAAATTAATTCAAAGGCAGATGTTTCCTCACTCAACATGTGAAAGTGAAGCATTTTGCTAGTGAACGTGCTTCCCTGCAGCAAGACATGAAGGGACGTACTGTAAGGCAATGCTAGACAGCAATTAGGGTCTTGGTCCATAGAGAAATGCCCACCACATGCTCCACAGCAAACTGGCCACAATCCTCCAAGCCCATGGGATCCATCTACCTTATCACAGCTTCCATCTAATGACTTGAAGAAGGTAGGGCAGGAGAAACCTCATCAAATGGCACCCACCCAATCACAACCCCCACCCCCCCATCACCGTTTCCCCTCTGTGGTGGTGCAACAGTTCACGTACAGTGTGCAGGAAGTGATTAACTGGGCGAGATCAAAGGAGCTGGACACGATAAACATTCCTCTCTGGGCTGAGCTGCTCGGGGCTACAGCCCGCTTCCTCTTTTTACAGACTTCCACCAGAGAGCACACATTGTCACCACATGACGGAGAGGATGGGACCTGACCATCTATGATATTTGCATGTGTTTGTGTTTGTTTGTTCCTGAGAAGGAATGATTGTTGCTTTAACTGTGTATGTGAAAACAATGTCAGACAGATAAGAGGAGACAGTTAAATGCAGGGAACATTTTTGTTGCATAGGTGGTTGACTTTTATAAACATAAACTTTAGCAGCTAGCTACTATGAAAAGATTCATTATTATAACCACCTGCTTTTGAACAACCCATTTACAACTGGGATACTTAATTGTGAATGGAGACATAAAGTTTATCTCAGCTGTGTGGGTGTGTGCATCACAGGTCAACAGTATAGCACCTGTGCTAGTCCTGTATTAGAGCTTGTAACATGGCAATTTCACACATAGTTTTGTTGTGGGTATACGACTGGCCTGTTAACTGACTGCCATTGGGACTTTATTATCAGGCCGGTTGCAGGTGTGTCTGTGTGGTAGAGGAAGTACAAGAAAGGAAAACTCTGCATCTGGATGACATCAAACAGATTAGAGGTAAATGTAAGCACAAGTTCCCATCACATTTGACATATATGGTTGGTGTCTTCTTACCCTTTTATTGCACCTGCTCATACAATAAATAATGATATTATTTTGGACTATTTTATACTGTCCCTCTACAGTAGCAGCCTCTTTCCTTATGGGAAAACTATAAACTATATGCTTACACGCTGCTGTGAGAATTTGATTGCTTTCAGCTACAAAAGCATTATTAAGGCTAGGTACTTTTATTTAGATAATCACTTATGCAGGAAATCCCAAATGTATTAAATGATTCTCCATCACACCAGAAAGCATAGTGCCACCACTCCATGGACAGTGCTGGAAAGCTTTACTCCCCTATAAGTGAATAGTAGGATTGAGTATAGCAACTTTACACTCACATGCAGCTGCTCTACAGTGTTCAGTTAAATTGGCAATGCTTTTCTAGGGAGATTGATAACTGCATAGACTCTAAAGTAAAACTATTAAGCCTTAGAGTCCTATTTGTTTTATCTGTGCTGCTACTGTGTCATACTGTGTCGTATTGTCATATGTGTTTGTTTGTTTGATTTTATGCCACTTTCTTAGCTGGAGCCTTGTTGTCTCGTCTCTCTGTATACTGTACTGTATATAGCAGAGATGACAATAAAGTTTACTTTGACTTGAGTTGCACTTTTTGCCATATTTTAGTCTATATTAAATCTATATGCTATACAGCAATTACCTCTGTATACCTGTGGTAAAAATATATATTAAACTAGAACACTATTTTTTACCCTTGTGTGGCTTCTCAAATGAACTGGACCTCTTGCCAACAAAAATGCTGAAAAACAGAATCAAAGAATGAATTATTCTGTACAATTCAATGCATGGGAGATCACACGAGCCCTAACTGATCCGAAAGAGACAATTATCTTCAATTGTGCTCTGTTAGGAAGAACAAACCTTCTCTTAATAAGTGCCATGAGAGCTGCTTTGTTGATTCAGAGAGAGTCCTGTTCATAGACAATGGTCAAGCTGAGTCATGAGGTCACTCCTTTGCCAGGGGCCTGAAACCCTTCTCACCATCCCTCAATAATGGAGCCATGCCTGAGCGATCACAGATGAGGGTTGATTTTGTTGGGGCCAAACCCAGTCAACCTCTCACCTGAATGTCTTTGAAGAGGATCTACCACTGGAGGTCAGCGTCTTTCTTTGTGATCCACAACCTAGTGTAAGAGCATCACTTGACCCCTCACATTTTTCTAATTCCTTTTTGTCCATCAACGTTAATCATTGGCGGTGTCCTTGTTTATAGATTTAAGTGCTGTTGTGGTCTGATTATGAGCTAAACATAAGTTATTAGTTGAAATATAGGTCAGTCAGGTGTCTATGGACAACATTAAATGTCTGTTCATGGTTTTCCAGTCAGTCCACACTGGTCTTTACAAAATGTCTTCATATGTTATTCAAGTGATAAGTCCTTTTAAGTTGTTGCATCCTGTGGCCTTTTTACCAGTCTTAGCTAATTTAGTGCAAATTTGCAACATTGACATCTTTCCATACAATACAGTCTATTGATTTCATCACAAGTAGAGCATCTAGAAACAGCATGCAGCATTCCGCTCAGGCCCCTGCAAAGCAAAGCACTTACATTCACAGATTGGTTACAAATTAGGTCTCATTTGGAATGATTATCAGAGAAAGTCTACATATGGCTTCCAGCAAGGTCCACACTGGCTTTCTTTACATGCCATTAAAAAGCATTTAATCTGATAGAACCATTTGTCTTTGTGTCTGGGCTCAGCAAAGTCAAGGGCAGGTCTGAGCACTCCTATTGGCCAAGGGATACATTGACATCATCAGGGGCTAAAAGGTCGAGCTGGGACAACCTTGCAGTTTCTGAAGTTCCAGTTTTTGTGTCAAGAGTTGCCAGGTGTGAAGGGCTCTCCTTGTTGTTCTTGGGCTTATTTGAACATCTGTGCTGGACTACTGGCCAGTGCTCTGGAACAGATTCAAAATCTGGCTGCAGTTTCCGTTTAAACAAGAGAGTCTTTTTGCAGAGAGGGGGATTTCAGAAAGTGTGTGAATGGGGATGGAAATCTAGGAGTCATCTTGTATATAACCAATATCTCTGCTAAAGATTGTGATCTGGAAATGGCGACATCAGAAGTCTACTGATGACCTGTTTGCCCTCAACCTCTATCATCTGTAAAAATGTAACACTTTGAAGTAATGCAATGTATTGTTGATACAGGAGAGATGTTTTGGCCAGAGTTCATGATCAAGAAATGGCCTTCTCTGGAGCCTCCTGAAACTCTCAAATGAACTGTTTATTTTTAGTCTAAACAGGGCAATTGAGCTATTAAAAGAAAGGTGAACATGGGGTTGTGTCCAAATTGCAGCTGGTCAGACGAACCGTTCTCCTCTCAATTGCTGCCATATGGGTGCTGTGAAACAAGTCTGCTCTGTCACCTCCACTGTGTTATTTTCACTTCCTCTCTGCATTCCCCTGGAATAGTCTATATACAAATATTGCTTGGGTCATTGATGAAGTTCTCTGAAGATATCTTTAGAAGAAAAGGGCCATTTTGTGTTTTTGTAGCTCTAAAAATATCATTGACATTTTTCATGCTATGCTATAAAGAACAAAAAGATAAAATAATTATCAAAGACCTAGAACTGGATAATATCAGTTAATGAGAAGTAAATGTTTGAGACATGAAAAGTAATCGCTTTGATTCTGACCTGGTGTGAGACGCACCAAGTAATTGGCTTGAATTAAGCCTATTTGTGGGCAGAGACAGGGAGAAATAAAGCAGCATAGAGGCCATTTTGCATATGTTTGTTACAGTCACTCACTATTTCTCACATTTAAACATCACCTGCATTTTTTGTTCAAAAAGGTGAAATCTTGTTGGAATGGATGTTGTTCTGTTTTCATCGCTCATGTGCAATAACATTGTCTTCTGTTTTACAACATTTTACATACAAAATCAACAAAACATAATCTGACCAGAAGTGCCCAATACTATTATATGTGCTTCAGATTTTGTCACCTGAGTCAATAATTAGCATTGCAATATTAGAAGGGGTTAGTCAAGCATGTATGCTAAGTGTGTTTTAATGCCATGGCCTGGTGCTCCTTATAAGGACTATAAAGATTTGAAGAAAACACATTTAAGTTATATAAATATTTACAGAATTTGAGATTTGCATTTAAGGTAAATGGACCACAAGGTGACTAATGGTATAGTACATTTCTTTTGTTTGGTTTTTTACTGACTTAACAATCCATGAAATGTGCTATTTTAACATTAGAACAGTACAGTTAGCACCACTGAAGAAATTACAAGTCTTAAATGGCATGCTTGCTTCTTAATGTTCAGTGCTGCCAAAGACCCAGGAAAAAAAAACATCTGGTTGTGGCCGTCTTGGCCACAATGGTGTGTGGCATTTTCTTAGTGGAAACTAGTGTTGTTTTAATAAAAAACAGTCTTGGACTACAACAATATATATATATATATATATATATATATATGTATATATATATATCGTGTGG
>JBBIGC010000104.1:23475079-23496000 GCA_037576955.1 Lepidarchus adonis | reverse complement strand
AAAAACATCCTTGGAACACAACAATATATATATATATATATATATATATATATATATATATATATACTGTGGCGAGAAAAAGCATGTGAACCTTTTGAAATTTCTTTTTTTTTTTTTGCATTAATTTCTCATAAAATGTGAACTGATCAATTTGAAGTCAAGGATATTGACATATTGTACCTAAAATAAAAAAATGCAAGTGCAAAAACAGTATGTGAACCTCAAAAAAGCTAGTACTTCAAAAAAGCTAATTTGAGTCAGGAGTCAGCATACCTGGAGGCTTGTTAAAAATTAGTTTGGAGGTGTGGACTAGAGATATTTTGACTAATAAAAACCACTCAAACTTTTTGGGATTTGCCCCACAAAAAAAGAATATGCTTAGTGAGCCATACCTTGGTCAAAAAGAGCTGTCAGAGGATCTACAATTAAGAATTGTTCATTTGCAAAATTCACCAGTCTTTCAGCTCTACACATGGAGACATGTTGGGACTGTGGCTACTCTATCAATAAGTGGGATTCAAATCAAAATGACCCCAAGAGCACAACAAACTCTCATCAATGAGGTAAAGTGATAGCCCAAGATGTGAAGGCATCATTGGAACTGGCTATCCTCTGTGTTCATTAATCTACAGTATGTAAAACAATCATGGCATCTATAGCAGGGCACCACGAAGAAAGCTGCTGCTTACTAAAAAAACATTGATGCATTTCTGAAATGTGTGAAAGATCACTTTGACACTCAACAGCTTGCAAACTTTTTGTGGACTGATGAAATCAGTATTTTGCAACTATTTGGAAAGAGCCCCCAACACTACATCTGGCATAAAAAGGGCACTGCAAATCATCATGAAAACATCTTCCCAACCATAATGTATGGTGGAGGAACCATTATGATTTGGGCCTGCTTTAGCTGGTCAGCTTGCCATCATTGAGGGGAAGATGAATTCCTATTTGTATTAAAAAAATATTTAGGATAATGTGAGAATGTATACGTAAACTCTGTACCTGAGTAAACACTGGAGCAAACATCCAAAAACACTGGAGCAAACACCCAAAAACACTGGAGCAAGTGCACAAAAGAATGGCTTCAAAAATACAACATGCCCCTTTTGAAGTGGCCAAGACAGAGCCCAGATCTCAACCCAATAGAGATGCTATGGAACGAGTTTAACAGAGCCGTACACATGCAACATCTAGAGAATAAGAACGAGCTAAAGCAGTTCTGCCAGAGGAATGGGCTGAGGTGATCCACAGATACTGGAAGCGTCTGATTGAGGTTATTGCTGCTGAGGGGTGGTCAACCAGCTATTCTTTCCAAGTGTTCTCATAACTTTTCAATTATCAATATTAGTTGTCTATGGTTTGTCTAAGGCACATTGTATTTGTATGTATGTATATAGATAGATAGATATATGTCGAGTTCTTTTCTGCTCATTGTGTGTCTTTGTTTCTGGTCTTTTCCTCCACATTGTGATCTCCATATACAGTACTACTTCCTGCTCTACAGTACTGTGCTAATACTGCATCAGAGGGTGGAGGAACAATGTGTTCCAGCTCCACCTTTCTTCACATAGAGTGTTTGTAGGTCATCAGGAGAAGTTGGGAACAGCACCTATGAGAATTATTTACATTAAACTTCATTACTAGGCTTCATTCACTCCCATTGCTGCAGGAAAACTGTAAGTTCTCCAGGTTCTTAATGCTTGGGGGAAATGTTGTCATTGAAATATTATTATATTATTATATTATTTCAGTGTTTGGTGACCTAAGCATTAGATTTTTTGATGAAATTCTTTATTGTAAACACCTTTGTACAATTGAAGGTTACTTACTATAAACAGAAGTGGAAATATGGAGTGTTCTAAAATATTATAAAGGCTGATCATATTTGAATATGCCATCAAATCTGTGTCATGCGCTCACCCATCATGCATTCTCACACTTTTAAATCCAAAAATAGTGATCCCAGAATCTATTTGCTTCATTTACTCTTTTCCTGAAAACAGAATATTGGTGATTCAAGATGGTGAGTTAAGGTGAGGGGTTGGGTGGTTGGCCTGTTTTGCTATTTAGCTGCCTGAGGCTGGGCCCACACCTAGCTGTCACTCAGTAAGATGGAACCCAGACATCCCCTATGATCTTTGCCATGTGGTCCTCATTTAAAGTAAAATACCCCATCACTATCACCATACCTTTGACCATTATTATCTCTGTAGCTACCCAACATCAATTGACTTTTTGCATTTGAAGTCTATACAATTTAGCTCTCTAGCAACTCAGAAATGCACATTATGCACATTATGCAATGTATCTACTGTAAGATAGCAGTTATGGATCATAGACAAATTATTATACATAATCTACTAAAGTACTCAATAAATTATGTAAACAAAACAAAAAAGTGTTTCTTTTTATCTACAACAGAGAAGGGAGTAAATGCCATGTTTTTGGGAAACAAATTGTGCTTTTTAACAGAAGATATTTTCATGTGGATTTTGGATATCAAGTCCCATTTTGCATTGTTGAATGTGTAGCTTTGTGTTTTTGCATGATAACATTATGAACTGATGTCCTATCAGCCAGCTATACTTACCTGCAATACATTTGATTGCAATGGGAGATCAACAGCAGAGCATGGTCTTCAGTTTTATACACGCTCGGTGTACTAATCTTAAAGCTTAAAGGCCAGTCTTAATAACACGGTCATTGAGCTAAACTTAAAGCTTAATGACCCGTCTTTATTTTTTCACCTCCACCGCATTCACAATTGTAAAAATACAACATGGAACACACATTGATTCATTAATTCCTCATGATTATTATTATTTGTCATTATTGTACTCAGCATGTCTACTGGTATGTTTCAAGCAATGTTAGTCAAAGTCACACTCATTAGATTCAGCTGTTGTGCTGGATGGAAGTCGTCTTTGTGTTGTTCTTGTTTTGTGGATAATCCTCCTGAGAGCAGTGCCAGTAAAGAAAAGTTTGGCATTCCTGAGTCTACAGGGAGCCAGGGGTTGGGTCAAAATGACTGGCAAGCCATGCGTGGTGACTTGGTGGCAGCATTGTCTCCAAGGGGTGGATACTCAGGTGGGCAAGTCCCAGTATTGTTGTTGTTTTTTGTTGTCATTGTTGACTAGACACAAAAGACATACCGTCCTTCAGTGCTAAGGTAACAAGGTGACTAAGGGGGTTACGGGGGAAGGGGTGTCAAAATCAGGTTTTCAAATCTCACAAGCCCTGAAAATACAATAGAGGTTGTCCCAACAAGCCATGTTACCCCCCAGGGCTTCAGACTCAATGTTGCATGACAATAGACTGTATGAGACTATGTGGGACCCATGAACAGTCACTCGCCTAGGGCTCAGCCATGGGCTAAGTTCCTGGCTAGGTTTTCTTGTTGAGAGTACCTTGAAGCACCTCAGAGGAGACTAAGAAGAGCTGGCCATCTGTTGTATCAACTGAAATCTCATAGTAGAATCATCACCTGACATGTTTGATAAGATACAAAACTTTATTTAAAGCATTTTATTTGGATTCAGTTTGGTTACCTTGAACTGCTAGCTATATTCTTTTTTTTTATTTCCAAAGTCAGTTTTTAGGCTCAAGCACTGAAAAACTAGAGTAAAGAATAATTCAACTGAGCTTCACAAGCTTTGTCTGATCAACTTGGACTATGGCCCATATAGTTCACCTTGTGACATGCCGTCATTTTCTGAGCTGGCTATGAAGTGCCATTAACACTAAATCAATTTCCTTCAACTGTCTAAAAACAATAAACATGATCGTATGATCGTACTTATCTTTTGTATTTCTGTTCTGTAATGTAATCAATCCAGATATCCAAATATACTTGCAGGTTTATTCACTTATAGACTTTGATATTGGCACCTAGCTTAGGGATTGTGTTTTTCTTCTAACCACTTCCCCAGAGCATTTTCCTTTGCATGACGGATGTGTTTGAAGTGTTCATCAGATTCAGAGTAACTTGCTAGAGGAAAGAAAAGGATCAGTATGGCTACTGGCAGTCCAACCCAGTCCATCATCTCTGACAATCTGTAGAAAGAATTCCTGAACCTAAGTTGCTATCCCCAGGGGGTATTCCTTGCTCTAGTTTTCTTACCTGTTCTTGTGTTCGGGTACATCATTTTACCTTGATGCAAACAGATAATGCCTAGATAATGACAACATGATGACGCCTCAGTCAAGTACAATTTTGTTTCTGATCTTGTGCTGATGATACATGCTTTTACCTTAAAGTATATCCAAAGCAGCAACATTGCAGTAATTTTAAAGACCTCATTGTCACTGCTGGACTCATAATAATTTACCAACCAAAAACTTCAGATCCCAACAGAACTGCTGCAGAATGAAGTAACTTGCTTTCCTTGCACTCTGAAAATGTCAAATTTCATAATTAGATGTGTCACAATGACGAAATAAGTTAGCACTTTATTACAAATCTCTACTGTAGAAGCAGTTAGATCACATCCATTCTTATGTATTTTTTAATAAATTAAATCTAGGGCAACAACTGTTTCACAATGAAAAGAAAAGGGAAACCTCAGGCCTTTGTATTAAATGGATATGTCTAAATTTGGTTTAAAGGACACTCATTAAATATCTATTATATAGTTTAACTCTGTTTAACCTAAACCTAAAGTTAAAGCCTAAATCTTGTATTAGTACAGCACACAATACTATGAGGCAACCATGTCTGTGTGTTGCTCTATTGAGGTATGATCCGAGCAATATTTGGTCAGTGATGGTTCCATGGGAGTCCCTTTTCTGTTGGACAGGTTGTTTAACAGTGTTCTGAACTCCCTATCTGTTCAAGTCAAATGGTATGGCCTTCTTTGAGAGCTGAGCACAAAGCTTCTTTTGACTGATTTGTTGTTGCCCAACATTATTTTTCCAGCTCAACCCAAGGGAGCAGATTGTGAGTAATGAGACCATGGTAATGTGCCCAAGATCACCATGTAGAAAAGGAGGCCAGGGATTTATCTCCTAGATCTCACTCCAGTCAGGCGGAAAGAGACAAATGCACAGGAAGTGTGTCACCACTAACTCTGGTCACATCTGGGACACATCTCTGACTGGCAACATATAAGGCAATCTTAGGAGGGGCGGCAGCCACTGTGATCCCACATGATTCCAGTTGTTAATGACCTATATAGTGTTTAGACCAGCAAAAACAAAAACTCGGGACAGTGAGTTGTTGGAGAGGATGTATGAAAACAAGGAAAAACTGAATGTTCTTTTAAATGTGTGTTATACACGACAGATGTTCTCCCACTTCATTGTGTTTTTCAAACAGAATGAGCCTGCATTTTCGATAGTCCAGTTTGATGCAGTCTTGTCCAGTGACACTGTTATATATTACTACTGTTATTGAGTGGTGGAACTGCTGTAGTACACATATACAACCATAATGCCAAAAATCAGGACACTGCTTAAAATGTAAATACAATTAGAATGTAAATGTTGCAAATGTCATAAACAAATATTGTATTCACAATGAAATACAGAGCACACAATTTTTTTAAAACAGAATTTTTTATAATTGGCAATGAATCAAAGAAAGGGCATATTTTAAAAGAATTATATAAATTAGCTCTTCAATCAAAAGAGTCAATCTGGGTGTAATCTTTGACTCTACTCCACGTTTCAAGCCACATAAAATAATTATTAAATAATAATAATAATAATAATAATAATAATAATAATAATAATAATAATAATAATACTAATAATAATAATAATAATAATAATAATCATAATAATCATAATAATCATAATATTAATAATCATAAAATAATTAAAACAGCTTTCTTCCATCTTATATATCTAGAGTCAGAAGTTTTCTCAAACCGCAGGATGATGAAAGACTGCTCCATGCAGTTTGTTTTTTCACGGCTTGACTACTGAAATGCTCTGTTCACTGGATTACTACCAAAAAAACCACCATCAACAGGGTAAATTATTACCAGGTTAAATTCCTGTCATTCAAAGAAGAAGCCATATGTGAACATGATTCAAAAACACATGAAAGGTACAGTGAAGGAAATAATTATTTGGTAAGTTTGCCCACTGAAATGAAAAATTTTATTATAAAAATTTATTTTAAAAAGTTTATTATAACAGTGAAAGATAGAATATCAAAAAGAAAATCCAGAAAATCACATCATATAAAATAAATAAAGTGATTTCATTACAATGAGAGATATAAGTATTTGATCCCCTAACAAAACAAGAATTAGTACTTGGTGGCAAAACCCTTGTTGGCAGGCACAGAGGTCAGGCGTTTCTTGTAGTTGATGAGCAGGTTTGCGCACATAGTGAAAGTTTTGGTCCACTCCTCTTTGCAGATCAGCTCTAAATCATTAAGATTTTGAGGCTGTCAATTGGCAGCTCGAAGCTTCAGGTACCGCCACAGGTTTTCTATGGGATTAAGTTCCATGACCTTAATGCACTTCTTCTTGAGCCACTCCTTTGTTGCCTTGGGTGTATGCGCTGGATCATTGTCGTGCTAGAAGATATGTACACCCACACGCCATTTTCAGTGTACTGGAAGAGGGAAGTTTCTACCTCCACGCTTGACAGTGGGGATGGTGTTCTTGGGGTCATAGTCCGCACTTGCCTTCCTCCGAACTCAGCGAGTTCAAAGAACTAGATTTAGGTCTCATCTGACCACAGAACCTTTCCCAAGAACTCTCTGAATTATTCAGATGTTCATTGGCAAACTTGGCTGGTTGACTATGCATGATTTTTGACTGGTCCTAGCTACCTTGAGATCATTAACAAGCTCCCATGTAGTTCTAAGCTGATTTCTCATCTTTCTCGTGATCATTCTCACCCCATGAGGTGAGATCTTGCATGTAGCCCCAGACTAAGGTTGACTGATGGCCATTTTGTGTTTCTTCCATTTTCGAATGCATTAACAGTTGTCTCCTTCTCACTCTGCTTCTTGCTTGTGGTTTTGTATCCCATTCCAGTCCTGTGCAGGGCTACAGTCTTGTCCCTGAAATCTTTAGACAGCTCTTTTTGTCTTTCCCAAGGTGGAGAGGTTGGAGTCTAAATGATTGATTGAGTCTGTGGACAGGCGTCTTTTACACAGGTGCCTAGTTAAGACAGGTGTTTTAATTTGGGTGAAGAGTTAAAATTAGATTATCTAACTGGTCTAACGAGAAGCCAGAACTATTAACAATGGTTAGGGGATCAAATACAGTCAAACCCCTTTAACCCACCCCATGAAATGCTGCAGAACAAATTTCCTTCCATGTTATTTACCTTGTTATGCCTCCATCCTTGCCCCTCACCCTCACTACTATGCACAACATATCTGGTGCATGCATTTCTTCATGTATAGCTTACCAAACCTGGAGAGAGTGGAAAGACTCACCTGCAATGTCAATATGGAGAGTAGGAGGGAATGGGGGACGCACATATGGAGCTGGGGAAAGGAAGAGTAGCTGTTCAGAGGCAGAAACCAGCAGCACAGTTTAGGTGAGTGAAGACCTCAGACAGGTGTCCATAGCATCCAGAAAGTGTCCTTCAGTGTTCGTAAGCAGCCTGAGTAAGTGGCAACACAAGCAGCATCAGGGTGCTGCTTCTGAGCTACAGGTTACAGGTTCTGAGCTTCAGGTTATCTAACAAACTAGTACAGAAGAGTGTAATCTAGTCCAAAATGAAGGGAATAGCAGCAGTATATGTCCGTATAGTCCAAACAGAGAAAAGTTAATCCAGTAGAAGACAAAGACAAACACTGAGAGAATAAACCTTTGAACAAAACAGCAGACAAATTCTGGTGCAAAGAGGCAGCTAGACATGTGCACAACCTACCTTACTGAACGTGAGGTTTTTTTTCTTCAGTAGCCTCAATTCTGAGTTTGCATACAAGGTTGTCAATTAGACCCAAAAAGTCTGGTAAACGAAACTTGCATTCTCAGGAAATTTGCATCTATCACAACAATAACTTGAGAAAGACCCAGCAACATAATGATGGCATTTTTACTGCTTGACTCTTTTTATTTGGGCTTTATTTATTTTATTAAATTATTACATTATTTTCACATTTAAAATATTTAATTTTATTGTAAAAATCTGTCAAAGAAACACATTTTCAAAGAAATGGGTTTCAAAGAAACTTCTCAAATCTGTTAAGAAAGTTCGCCAATCCCACCTCTCGCTAAGATTAGGCAGCTTATCAGAGGAACACCCCCAAAGCATAATGTTTACAATTAAAATTATACTTTTTTGTGTCAGTGGGGAAACTTACAGTCAGTGAGGGGTCCAATATTTCCTCCACTCTATATACAGTGTTTAGGGCAACAAATGCTCCCACATATACAGACAATGGTGTTTTCAGGGAAGACTTGAATAATTTAGCAAGACAATGCTAAACCATATTGCATCTGTAACAACAGCATGGCTGCTTAGTAGAAGAATCTGGGTGCTGAACTGGCTGAACTGGCCTGCTTGCAGTCCAGACTTTTTACCACTTGAAGACATCTGATGCATCATTAAATGAAAAATTACAACAAAGAAGACCCAGGACTGTTGAGCAGTTAGAATACTGTATTTCAGGAAAGAACGGAACAATATTCCTTTCCCAAAAGTCCCGCTATTGGTTTTTTAAGTTCCCTGACATTTACTGACCAATGGTGAAACAAGAGAGGATGCCGCAAAGCATTAATATTAAAAATATTTAATAAATGAATGAATGAATGAATGAATTCTCAGTTAATTCAATAACATTCATTTTTGGAAGTTACGTATACCAGAGTACTGGTATAAATAGTTAAATGTGCAGTATCATTACATCATTACACTTATTATATGTGTTCTCAATATCTTTTCATTAAAAATATTCATTTATAATAGAAAAATCCAAATTATTGTTCTGGATTCTTTAAGTAACATTTGCAGAAATAAGACAAGAAAGTGTAATTATATTACATTTGTTCAAACTAAATGCATATATTTATTTAAGAAATATATTTATGGTCCAATCGTACTACAAGAGCAAGTTTGTTCATTGAAAGATTTTATTGCAACATTTTACTGAGTTGATATATTTTAATTTTAGAATAAAATAATTTAAATAAATTTTGTTGTTATCAGATATGTTTGTAAATAAAGTATAGATTAGTAAGCAAAATGTGTGGTGTTATTACTTACTCTTTTGTCTTCTAATATGACTCAATGGATGTAGCCTAATTTTGTCAGATATATTACCCAATAGATTACACAAAAATTATAATACAACTTTGATAGCGGTAGAAAGGTAGAAATTGTTTGATAACTTCTTGAGCATATGTATACCTTTAACCAGTTCTGATTTGGTGAGATAGTGATTATTGGAATGGCTGCTGCAAAACACCTTTGTTCTCAGGAGCATCTGTGTTTATTTCTTTGTGTTAGCCACTAAATTGGTCCACAAGAGATTTGGTGTGAGATTTGGCATATGTCGAGGGGCAAACAGTGTGCATGTGGGAATGGAGAGCGTCCAACAGGTGTTAAATTAGATTGGATCAATTAAAACAGGTTCTACTCACCTGTCATCCTTCCATGATGTTGTCCTTCCCTTAATACTGGTCAGCTTATCTCTATGGTCAAGGCTGTTTACATTTAATAAACAACACACGTGTAGAATAACTCATACACTCAGTAAAAAAGGTTTGATTTCATTAATATCTTATACATTTTAACTTTAAATAATCTCCTATTGGTATTGACTGAGGCCACTAGGATTTGGTTAAAGTTGCTAATTATATTCAGCCCCCTATGTTGAAAAGATTCTAATATGGCAGTCATGGTCATTTTTGTGGTTGTAATTTGTCTCCTGACAATATGCCTGAGGGCACCTTCTCTGTGTGTCTTTTTGGTTATTTAGGAAAGACCTTGTTATCTGGTAAGCAAGCATGTCTCATTAGGCCTGTTTGTGGTTCAGCATCTCTCTTGCTTTCATATTGCTGCTACCACATCCTTCTGTGATCTAAACACAACTTCCCAAATGGTCGGTTATTAAGGCTAATCAAAACCCACAGAGACCGACCATTTTCCCTGTGCCTCATATGGGTAAACTTTTTATTTTTTTGCATTTGCCCTTTTTATTGATTCTACAGAATCAATTGTAATTTAATCAATTAATTAATAATTAATTAATCAACCTTTTAAAATAAAATATAAACAAACCTCTGAAAATACTGATGTATTTTCAATCCACCACTGGACCAGTGGAAAAAATCACTGCGATTTCAGTTTGCCATGCCTAACCCAAGGAGACGCTGGTGTACTATAATGATTTATTGATCTACTGAAAATAATTATGTTGACTCAAGAGAAAAGAACAACAAGGATTCCCACAAGCCCATTTATCTTGCAAATGTCTCAGGTTGACATCACTGAGCAGCTACTAAAATGAGGTTGTGGAAAAGAAAGGTGTTGGAATGATCCAAACATATTCCACTTCATCTACTCACTGCCTCTTTAAGAGACAGTCCATTGAGCATATGTATCAGTGGAACTGTCCAA
This sequence comes from Lepidarchus adonis, assembly GCA_037576955.1. Classification (NCBI taxonomy): domain Eukaryota; kingdom Metazoa; phylum Chordata; class Actinopteri; order Characiformes; family Lepidarchidae; genus Lepidarchus; species Lepidarchus adonis. The sequence goes on along the minus strand of JBBIGC010000104.1, from coordinate 23,485,464 downwards.
TTATGAAATTAAGACTCAGCAGTTGAATAGTAAATAAGCTCAACTGTGAAAACCAAGAAACCATCTATGACTATTGGTTTCTGCTAGAAAAAAATCAGTTTCTTCTCTCTGTCAAAGTAAAAGTTTGTTTTCAATGTGTTTTCTTAAAGTGGTTCTTGGTTGTTAGAGATTTCCTTCCCAATTCATATTTGTTATATCAACTTATTATGGTGAAATGTCCTATGTGGCACCTTACAAACAGAAAATAGTATCTCTGTTTTGTCACTTTTCATTTCTTGTGGCACTTTTATTTTCTTGTGGAACAGTGAATTTAACATGAATTAAGAATTCAAAACTAAGAACAAAAAAAAAACTCAAACTATTGTCATTTAGCAAATAACCCAATAATACATCTGATCTAAAGCCAAAACAACTCACCATACATTATCATTTGGAGTCCTTTATAGAATGGGTTTAATAATAATGGATTTTTTAATGCAGGGGTTAAGTAATAATAAAGTTTTAAAGGAGCCTACCTGAAATATGAACAACCACAGCATTTATATTGTTATCTTCTCCCTCAAATTGGAAAGAACAATCACATAGACCACAATCTGTTGAGGCAGGTCTAAATAGTTGTGTTCTACTTATACCAAGTCCCTGTATCAGTTCTTTCATTATAACTAGTCAGCTTCAGGTAGCTAGAAGAGTAATGTTTTAGCAGCCGTGATATCAGCCATGTTTGCCATCTAGGACCCATTCTGAATATTCTTACGTGCATTACTGAGTGGAGAATAAAGACATATGTAGGTGAAAACATGTAATGAGAGGTCATTCTAGTACTGGCATACTGTTGTAAGTATATTTTATTAGTTCTGGTATCTGGTATCTAAAGATTTTTTCTAAAGAGTTTTAGACATATTTGACTGATGACACAAGTTTTTCATCTTGGCCTAACTGAAACTTGACTCAAGAGTGAGTTTTCTGATTTTGATGATCTATAATGTTTGGGACAAAGACACATTTTCTTTTATTACATTTTGAATCAAACAATTCAGACACATTCCAGACTATAATTAAAAGTTATTTGCATACATTTTATATGGAGTCTTTTGCTCAGACAAAAGAGAAAAGCTGTATCAATGAAAGACAATGAAGCTTTTATGTTTTTTATAAAACAAGAATAAAACCAGAGATTGGAATATCATTATGAAGAAAGAATGCAGTGGTGAACTCTATAATTGCAAAGGGACTAGTAGGCCAAGAAAGACAGCCCAAGATCCTAGGAATACCAACTCATCTTTTAAGCATGATGATGCACATTTTGCACCATGGTGGAACACTTATCTTCACTGATGATGAAACTGGTGACTACAGTTGCACAATAAATTCTGAAGGGAACAGAAGCATCAGAAGCAACAAAGTTCTGGTAAATGTATTCAAACTGATTGGATTGTGCTTCATCCTGCAACAAGATAAGGATCCCAAACATACTGCCAAGGTAACATGTTAGTTTCTCAAAGCTAAAATGGAAAAGTCTTGAATGGCCATGACAGTCACATGATTTACCTCCAGTTGCATTGCCTTCCATATGCTAAAGAAGAGACTTAAAGGGGCGAGCCCATGGAACAAGCAGGAGTTGAAGGTGGCTGCAGTAGAGGCTTGGCAGAGCATCACCAGAGAAAATACGCAGCAGATGGTGATGTCATTGCATGCAAAGATATGCAACAAAGTCATAAACATGACAGCTTTACTGAAATAAGGAGGACTGTGTAAAAAGTGTTATCATTTGTAAATAGTGTTACTAAAATGGATGCAAATAACCTTAGATTTAAGTCTGAAATATGATGTTTTTAATTCAAATTTTTACAAAGAGGAGCAAAGGGGTAAGCAAAGAGAGATGTGTTTTTGTCCCAAACATTATGGTTGCCACTGTATAATGCTCAAATTACTTATTCAATTCCTCTCAAAGCAGTTGAACTCTGCCTTGAGAGGTGGAGGCATTGCTAAATCAAAGTAAAGTTAAATATACTACTAAAAAATAAAGGGAACACAACAATAAGACATCCTAGATTTGAATGAATGAGATATTCTTACAAAATACTTTGTTCTTTACTTTTAATGTGCTGACAACAAAATCACATAGAAATTATCAATAAAAAAAATCAAATGTATCCACACATGGAGGTCTGGATTTGGAGTCACAATCAAAATTAAAGTGGAAAAACACACCACAGGCTGATCCAACTTTGATGTAATGTCCTTAAAACAAATACAAATAAGGCTCAGTAGTGTGTGTGGCATCCACGTGTCTGTATGACCTCCCTGAACATGCCCCTGATGAGGTGGCGGATGGTCTACTAACTAAAGCACCCGCCAACTCCTGGACTCTCTGAGGCTCTGAGGATCTCATCTCGATACTTAATGGCAGTGAGGCTACCTGGAGGACTGTGCGCCCCCCTAAAGAAAAGCCACCCCACACCATTAATGACCCAATGTCAAACCGTTCATGCTGGAGGATGTTGCAGGCAGCAAAACGTTCTCCAGACTCTGTCACATCTGTCACATGTGCTCAGTGTAAACCTGCTTTCATCTGTGAAGAGCACAGGGCACCAGAGGTGAATTTGCCAATCTTAGTTTCCTCTGGCAAATTCTGCACAGTGTTGGGCTGTAAGCACTCCCACCTGTGAATGTTGGTCCCTCATACCACCCTCATTTCTGAGCAGACACATGCACATTTGTGTGGCTTGTTGGAGGTCATTGTGCAGGGCTCTGTCAGTGCTCCTCCTGTTCCTCTTTGCACAAAGGTGGAGGTAGCGGTCCTGCTGCTGGGTTGTTGCCCTCCTTTGGCCTCCTCCACGTCTCCTGATATACTGGCTTGTCTCCTGGTAGCGCCTCCATGCTCTGGACACTACGCTGAAAGACACAGCCTTCTTACCACAGCTCGCATTGATGTGCAATCCTGGATGAGCTGCACTACTTGAGCCACTTGTGTGGGTTGTAGACTCCATCTCATTGCTACCACTAGAGTGAAAGCACCGCCAGCATTCAAAAGTGACCAAATCATCAACCAGAAAGGATAGGAACTGAGAAGTAGTCTGTGGTCACCCATCTGCAGAATTGGGGCTGTCTTGCCTATAATTTCCACCGGTTGTCTAGTCCATTTGCACAACAGCAGGTGAAATTGATTGTGAATCAGTGTTGCTTCCTAAGTGGACAGTTTGATATCATTTACATTGTGTTGTTTAAGTGTTCCCTTAATTTTTTTGAGCAGTGTATTTACTTTGACTTATTTTAAGCACAGTGCAGGTCTTGCCTGTTTTACACAAATGAAGAAAGTTTTTGCAATCCATGTCATTTAGTAGGCAGCTTTGTGTCCTGCTTGAATTGAAGAGTTAAGATGTCCAGGTACCAACTACAGTCATGTAAAGCACCTAAGGGGAGGTAGCATAGACACTTTCTTTCTGTTAACTGATATGTGTCAAGATGTGAGAGAAAGATATACAATGAAAACATCTTCAGAACTTTGCCAGAGCTTGCATTCAGTGTGGGGGTGACCTTAGGGAACAGATGTAACAAATGGTGTTCCTTGCATAATCATGGTGTGGAATGTCTGAACCTCAGGGTACTGGACCACAGTATAGCCTACAAGTGTGCAGATCTCATACCATGCCCTCACTCTCACTATTACCTAACAATCACCGAGTCTGACGTCAACCTTACTGTGCACTCCTAGTCACCAACCTTGTGTTCAGTTTCTGTTCTGACACTGGGCCCTAATTACTGATGTAAATGATTGATTATCTGGGTTATGCTGCAAGGCTGGTTGGAAGTCATCAGCCTGTCAGACAAGGACTAAGTCTAGAGAATAGGTCAAGATGAAAGCAGATATCCATGCAGTATTGCACTGAGAGATTAGGTTGTGAGCACCTGCAAATTGGACCAAAGCCTTTTCCCATTAGTGGGTACTCCAATAGCCACAGTACCTGTACAGGTGTCAAAGGATATCTTTCCTCCTTTGTTAACTCTAATCCTATCCCATTCTGCATGCTGACTCTGCCTGCCATAGGTTTAATCCAGTTCTTTGACACCTGAAGAATTTAACCATTGGCAAGTGAACTCGAGCACTTTTGAAATGTGATTTGGCTAATTGGGTTTGAAGTGGAAGGCCAGAGTGCCTTTGGGGCAAAGCTTCAACAGATGGCCTTGGTGGCTGCATGGTAAAATGTCTACAGGATAGTGCTGATGAGAGCACAAGCAAGTAAAGTAAGAAAGTGTGAAGTAACTTATTCAAAACTTCCAGCTGTCTTACAAAAGCCTGAATATTTTATTCAATTTTCTTCCAATGTTTGGTGGAAAGCCATCACTCCTACTATGCATTATTAGTATATAGAGATTTAGTAAAATTTCTTTGTTTATTATTGTCCCTTAATGTAATTTCACCAATTAAATAAACCTGTAACTCATGCATTATCGTGTATTTTATGACATCATTCTCTTTTTGGTTGGCCCAGGGACAGCTTGCCATTCTTGTTCAGTATGGAGACAATCTCTCTGGTCCTTCTGCTTGGGGCTAGGCTAAATTTAACACCAGCCTTCTCCATCTGTCTGACTCTTTTGGCCTTTGCAGCTGCACCCCAAATGATGTAGGTGCTGCAAGGAGATAGATAGAAGGGGAAATGACTTAATTGACCTCACTCTCACTGTGAGGAATGAAAATAACCCTCCATTTTTGGAAGGTTCCTGCTCTTGTCCGAATCCTCACATTTTAAAATCATCAAGGCTTGATGTCATTTTGTTGGGCCTGTTTAGAGTCGCAAGTTCCGTTCTTCTGTTTGGACATAAACATATTGGCAATTTATTCTCAAAATCAGTTTTTAAATTAAGGATGAGCTCCAGTTTAGCTCTCTTTAGACATTTCCAGAGCTCCAACTTTTGATGGCTTTGCTTTAGCAATGAATGTTCTAAACAGCATTTAAGTTTTTTGCAAAAACAACTATATAACAATATATATTTTTACACGTGTCCTCTTTGTGCTGTGACATCTTAAGCGCCTTAGAAAATTGAAACATGACGGTTGCAAAAATGCCCCTTTGAAGTCGTCGGCAGTCAGACTGCAGACAATCTGACGCTTAGTGCTCATGCAGGGGAGGGGAGAAGCATCACCTCTTTCTATTTCTCTCTTCTTCTACTGAAGCACTAGTGACAAGCATATAGCTGTGATGAACTTGGTGCCTGAGGCAGTCTACCACAAAGTCTGGGGTCATGGTTTAACAATGTATTTTCATTGCCCTGTTGTTTTTTTTCCAAATACTTGGTTTCACATTCATACTTGCACTCAAGGTGCGAAGACATTTATCACCCCCTGACAAAACAAATGGTCACATTCAGCATTTAAAGCTTTAACTATCACAATTCTATAATAGTTTACAGGAAGTAGTGTTCATATGCATGCTCTTCAACTGTCTGTTTTGGACCGAATCCTCTTCTGTTGTTAGAAAAACTATTTGTGACATGTGTCTGGCATGAAAACCTGTGTTTTTATTCTTTGACCTGTGTGTGATGGTAGATATCCTATAAGAATTGGTCTGTGCCAAGCAGACCACTGTGAGCTATTGTAGGTCATAGTGGAACTTAACACTTGAAAAAGCCTTCTTGCCAGAAGCTGAACTTGATCCTGTTGGTTTGTTCCCATTGAAGTGTTGTAAAGAGATGGATTTAACCTTGGGGCAAGTCGTTATCTAAGAGGGTAGAAGAGGGGAAAGTGGATCTATTAATTTAATGACTGCAATCGATCATTTGTATTAAAATTCTTACAGTGTTGCTTCTGAGAATTTATTTAGACTATGGTATATATTTTGCCAGTTGGCTCTACTCTTCTTGTGCAGACAGATGTCGGATCTTATGAGTTTGACAGTACAGATGGACGAAGATTAGATGTTTAACAATAAAGCTCACATGATGCTCTGGGTCTTCCCATCACAATATAATGGGGTGGTGGGCTGTGGGGCGGGAGGAGGGAGGGGTCATGTTACTGCAGGGGTTAGGTAACTCCAGAAGGATAATCCCTGGACCCGGTAAACCGGTCTTTAGAAATTCACTGTCTGTACCTGGCAACCTCAGGCCTTGTGGCATTGTGTGTTGATTGGGTGTGCATGTGCTGTGCCCCGCTCCCCTGAGGAGAGCATTCTGCTACAGGCTGGTATATTTCCCCTGTCTGTTGTTGTTATAATGAGACACCATTATTCTGCAGTAAAAGCAGTAAGCAGTTTCCATATAGACAAAAGGCCTCTTAAGTGGTGAGAATTAGCTTTTTTTTCCATAACTGTGAATCCAATATCATAACACACCATGACTCAACTTTGACTTATGATTATGGCTTCATACATTTAGGTTATTTTGAGCATTTTAACATTTTAATATACATTTCATTATTATTTTCTTAATCATTTTGTGTATTATTTGATTTATTCTCCTCAAATAATGCACATACACTGACAGATATAATTCAAATATAGATAAAATCCCAGATGAGCTGGCCAAATGTTAATATTACATAACCATATATCTAAAGTGTTTGTGGGCAGTGAAAGTAAATTTTTTGTCACTGTTTGAGCATTATCTTAAATTTCAACAATGGTAACTTTACTGGGGGAAAGAAAAACATGATAGCATTTTCACACAAAGGACAACTGGTATTTGCTAATTATGTAATTATGTCAAAATAACAAAAAATGTTGCTATTGTTCTGGTGGGATATACAGTTACACGCAAAAGATTCAACTCCCTTGGTCATATTTCATGTTCATTTTCAAAGTAAAAACAAGTGCACATCTCTTACAGAGACCACACACTTAAACATGATCTTATATATTTTATTTTGTATTTTTGTTTTTATGTTTTTTCAGTATTTGAAATGAAGTAATTGAATATAGTTATGCACTAAATATTTTGTTACATTTTGTTCCCCCTGTCATGTGATGTTACAGTCACAGTACAGGAAATACAGTATATTTAAGCTTCAAAATAAAAGTGTGTACACTTAAAATATTTTAAAAATCTAATTAAATGTGTTACATGTTTGTGAGTTTTTATTTAATTGTTAGGGAATTTTCAGTTGTATGTTCATAAAAATAAAGGTGACAGAAAGAGATATTGTATGATGCTGTAGAAGAACCCAACAAGGAATTGTTTTAATAGGAACCATTTTTTGTAAATAAAATAAGTTTGAGGGACCATGCTCTGCAACTGTCTGTTCTGAATCCTCTTCAGTTGTGAAAAAAACACAACTGTCTGGCATGATCAACTGTTTCTATTCTATGACCCATGTGTGATGGTAGTTAACCAATAAGGACTTGCCTAAAACGTGGACTTATTTGACCACTGCTTGTTTCCACTGTCTTTTTGTTCATCTAAGACAAGCTTAGGCTCAGAGAACTGGGTAGTGTTTCTGCATAGAATTGATGTATGACTTTTCCTTGTGTAATAGTTTCAGGTTGCATCAATACAGAAAATGCAGACTGTGTTAGGTGACAATAGTTTTCCAAATTTTTCCCAAACATAAAGTTTTCCCATACAATGCCTTCTGAGGGCTTTAAAGTCACACACGTTCACCAGCGGGTTCTGATTTTGCCCAACACAGAGTAAGAGTTCTTATGATTTCCTTGTACTGTGAAATGTTCTTTCTGAACTAGAGGACAGTTCTCTCATGAGCCAATCAAAACATGAGCCACATCCCATGTTCATTTGCAAAGATTGACCCTTGGGTGGATGCTCATTTTATTCCGAATCTTAAAACCCTCATTATAGAACATTGATGTAAAATGATGTAACTTTAATATTTCTTAAACTTTTCACTCTAATATTTTGCCATGTTTTTTGTGTTTTGCAGGCATCAAAATGAATCCTTGTCTATTATTCAGAAATACATATTTATTTAATATGTAAACAAATAGCAGATTTTTGTTTTTACAGCATTTTTCTCATTGTTTGTATAATATTTCCTGATGTTTTCCAATGGAGTTTTCAAGGGTCTCTTTTGGCTCATGTATTTCTTATGGCATTATACAAAATGAGATATTATACAAATTATTATACAAATTTCTAGGCTATGCAGGCTATGACAGAAAGGTGGTTCAGTGGTTAGTGGAGTTGCCTCACTGCAAGAAGGTCCAGGGTTTGATTCCATCTAAACTGCCCATAGGTGTGAGTTGTTCTGTCTTTCTGTTGCCCTTGGCTGTGTTGGCCTCTGGTCCATGGTGTTCTCTGCTTTGTGCCCATAGTCAGCTTAAATGGGCTCCAGTTTCCAACCTGAACTGGATATGCAGTTTTGAAAATGAATCAATGAATAAAGTACAGAAATGTGTCAGAACATGCAATAAATTGCAGCTTTCTGTCTATTGGGTTCTGTAGCCGCATGTGTGTCAGAATGCCCGTGTTGACCTCAGTCTACTGTAAAAAATTCCCTACAATGGGATGGCTGGATGTATGTGTGTCACTTACCTGAGGGAGAGACGGCACCACAATGCACTGGGGAAGTAGTCAATCCAGCTGTTTGTCCCGCCAGGAAACATTGGATTTCAAAGTCAAAGTAACTTTATTGTCATCTGTGCTATAAAGTGAACAATGTACAGAGACATGAGAGGCCGTGGCTCAGTTTGGCAGTGCAGAAAAATAAAAAAGGCACCTAAAATAAAGAACATGTAAAGAAAAATATAGATATAAACATAAAAATGTCAACTTTAAACTTAGAGGTGGTAAAAAATAGTGGTGTAGGTACAGTAGAGTCCGTTAACAGGCCAAGTGTGTGTGTGTGGGAATTGGAAGGGTCTGATGGTTGTTGGGAAGAGGCTGTCGGCCCAATGCTGTAATAGCGTCTGCCAGATGGGACTATGTGAGGGGTCTAACACAATGCAGGAGGCCTGACTGGTGCAGTGCTTCTGGATTTGACTCTTACCACCTTCCTGAACATTTTTCCAGACCAATGACACCCCGTTAGGAACTGCAATTTCTCCTTAGGGCATTTCAATTCTTATTTTATTTACAACATTGTAGAATTTATTCATATTAGCCATGTTATATCATGCTACGAGGGCCCTGTTGGTTCCAAACTTTCCACATGTCCCAGATATATGTCACACCATGCCAAGCTGCAGGCCTCAGGTGAAATTTGGCCCCTCACCTACCAGCTATGGAAGCAGTTTCCAGACCTCTGCTTGGTTCAAACTAGATGTTTTTCTACACATACTATATATAATGGAAAATCTGACATTTTATATTCCAACATTGTCTAGCTCTGAATTGTAACTTACGTACTGGTGAGTGCAAAAACAACTGAATGGTTCAAACAAACTAAACATATGTAGGTTCTTTTGTGTGCACCCCAGATGTCAAGCAAGCCATGCAGACCAAATTTATTTCCTTTGTTTGTTCATTAACTTTGTGCTTTCTGCCATATTATAAGGTCTCATTCTCCACATTGCTTACAAAAGTGTTTTCAGTATATTTTATAGACATGTCTTGACATTTCACATGAGCTCAGTGCTACCAAAAAATACATACCACACAGTTTAGAAGTCAACATTCTTGTTTTCCTCTCATCTTTGAAGCATGGAGACATTTGTCCAACTTCCAATTACATGGTTATGCCCTGAAAGCCATTCACACTCTTGGTACTGTGCTTTCTGGGATATTGCTTTGAATTAGTCAGCAGAGTATCTCAGTACAGAAATGGATTCTGAACCAGTGTGAGAACTTGTGCACCTGTTCGAAACTTTCTCGCATACATTGTTTGAGGCCATAATCAGAGTAGCATGAGTGGAAGGATAATTTTACTAAATGTTACAAGAACAATATCTGTCGTACTTCATGACCAGCTTTTCAGTCTTCCAGGGAATGAAAGAGGGTGTAGGTCATTCCTGCAGAGAGTTTCCTGAAGCCTTCTTTCACATTTCTATCTGGCAGCAATTAACTTGGTGGATGAATGCAAAGCTGGTGCCAAAAGCCAGACTCACATACACACTCAAAGACTTACATATGCTCTCCCGAGTGTGTGGTTTGGGAAACCTTCACCCACAATATTTTCCACAGCTGTTGTCCTTGTTCTTCCATGGGTGACCATTCGATTCATTTTATTTATTTATTATTTTATTTATTTGTTATTTATTTTTTGTTTGAGTTAAATTACATGAATGCAAAGTATTATTTATTTATTTGCATCAAATTTACTTAATAACTTACTGAATATTTTACTTGTTTAGCCTGTATTTATGTGTTGCTATTGATCAACATAAATGGTTTTTAGAAGGATTTTTTTTATCATATTATTTAATCACTTTTTACTTATTTTAAAGGTAATGTTGACTGTATATTCTCACTATTTAAATGCAGTCATCATATTTACCCTA
>JBBIGC010000104.1:23457811-23471284 GCA_037576955.1 Lepidarchus adonis | reverse complement strand
GATAGATAGATAGATAGATAGATAGATAGATAGATAGATAGATAGATAGATAGATAGATAGAACTTTATTAATCCCTCTGGAAGGTTCCTCGGGGAAATTCAATTTCCAGCAGCATGCAGGACACTGACAGACAATTTTGACAAAGACAATTATATTTTTTTCCCAACAATGTATCTCGTTCGCAGCTCGCGGTGTTCACGCTATTGCGAATGCATTAGCCAATGAATGAGTGCGGGACCAGCAGGCTGATTAATAGGAACATATTTGCGTGTTTTAGTGTTTTAAACGAAGCGAACGAGGTGTTTGTACAACTTCGAACTCTTTCAGGGCAACTATAATCAATTTCACACTGAGCTTCAGATGAGGGGAAAGGATGAAATCAGGTCGCAATTTCACCCTCCGTACAAGAAAGAACGCAAATTAACGAAGGGAATGAAAATGAAATATTGTCGCTTTTTTGGCATTTTACTGAACGTAAAGGTTTTGGTTGTGTCTCATTTTTAGAGTTTAGTAAAATTCAAATACAGAATTCTTTCTATAATAGACTTTATAATAAAAATACATTTTATGTGTGTGTTTGTGTGTATCTGTGTCTGTGGGTTTAAATTGGTCACATTTTCCTGTTTTAACACTCACAATAAAACAACTGAATGGTCCTGACAACATTTGCTCCGCGGAACTCAGGTATATTTATAAGCCAACGGGTCAATGAAAAAATAAAAAAGAGAAAATAAATTATCCTGTAAAACAGGCTTGGTATACCTACAATACACAGTAATTCAAAAAGTAAATAATAACACTTTACTATTAATAAAACTAAATAACCCAAGCTGAATTCAAGTGAGAATAAGTATTAAGTTTATAAATGTGAAGCAGATTATTGCTCTGAAACTATTACCAATTCTATAAACTTCTGTATTATATTACTGCTCGAATTTATGAACTATGTACGTGCTTAAAATAATGTATTTCGTAATTTTATATCTATTAAACGTGGTAATATGAGCCACCTGCAGAGTTGTGGGGTCCACTTGACCTGACTTTGACCTGGCTCACTCAGCAGAGTCCATTCCCCTTGTCTAAACAGGCACATTACAAAGGCCTTCTGTCAGTGCCCCCACCACTGGGCAATAAAAAACAGCATTGCACGGTTTTTATATGCGTATTTATTTCACATGCACTTTCTACAGAACGCTATAGACTGAATTGTGTAGACAATTCTGATTTTCTCTTAATTAATGTGGCATACACATACATAGCTGTAAATTACGTTGATGCATTTTGTCTTTATTTAAGAATGTCCCTCTTCAGCAGCTGTGTTGCTTTTGAAAGGTTTATTCTATATATGTAGGATTACACCCATGGTGAGTCTATGGTATGGCTTAAGGATGAACTGCTTTAGTATTAGCATACAATTCATTCATTTCAAGTCCCAGGTGAACCAAAAGCATAAGAAACAAACATTATTTTGTTCCGTTCATAGTGAAGCTCTCACATAGAAACTCAGTCACTTACCTTAGTGACTGAAAATACACAAGTCACTGAACCGGGAAAGCCAAGAAATCCATTACACTCCTGCTTTTGTAAACTAGCTCAGATGATTAAAATCCGCTTCTGTTTGATTTTTAGATCTTCTTGTACTTCTTTATATATCCCACATCCCTGTGCTCGCTTTGTTGAAATAATGGGGCCCGGTACATTATGGGACATGGAAAGAGAGGACAAGTGTAACTCAGTAAAGAGGCAAGGCATCACAAGGCAAATTATAGGCAATTTTACATCTCAAGATTAGAATAATGGTTGGACAGAGTTTTTAAATGAGGCAATTACTGATGAGAGCTCTGAAGGGTGATGTGGGGGAAGGACAAAGAGTACGAGTGGACTGATAGATAGAAGGACAATTTAGATTTAGAGTGAGAGTGCTTATTGTATTAAAGGTGTCGTGCTGTATTTAATTGCAGTATATCAACACAAGGAGGAAAAACAGCGTCTCATTACTGTAAATCAGAGAGGAATTTGGGCCCTGGAGGAGGCATGGATCACAGCCTTGTGATCAGTATTATTATTAAGGATGATCTGACAAGTGTAATTTCGTGTTTGCCTTTGCTTTCTTAAAGGGGAAATCGACTGAGTTTTTAAATATTGTCTGCAAGTTACATGTTATGAAGTAAATATGGTTTTGTGATGAGCTATAGACCGTGTAAGAGACCTGAGCCCAAATCTGTCAGTGTCTGTTCAGAATGATGGCAATAGGAACCGAATATTCAAAACATTTACCATGAAACATTTTACTAGTTTTGCAAAAGGTTTTGGCTTAAAGACCATTTATTGAGAGGTCCGTTTAGAGTTTATTTATTGCAGAAGTGTAAAAAGCTTTCACAATGAATGACATTTTTATTCAATTTTGACAAAAATCATGTTGATGTAATATATTTCTTTAATGTGGAACAAATGTACATATTTGAATAAGATCAAATTTTGCAAGCTGTTTTACGACATAATAAACATTTTCAAAGTGATTATAAAACAGTAGTATTTCATCTGTATCCACTTTGCAAATATGGAGGGTGGGTTTTAGTACAATGATGCTTATCTGTCGCCACAGTTCTCAAGTCCTAGAATGCCTTTCATCTCCCTTCCATACCCCTCCATGATTAATGCTACCCAAGGGTACACTGTGGTACATGAGGAACAAGCTTTGCCTTATAAGTACAGCTGACCATGTGCTCAATATATGCTTCACATTTTGCTTGTTGTAAAGGGGTATGGACTACAAATCAAGAATCTTCAACATACTCAATCTATCTGTCTGCTGCCACCAAAAATTGCTCCCTGGTTCCTAGGGTAAACCAGGGTTCAGTGGTTCCCAGCTGTCAAGGATGGCTCTCTCTGATCTTATTTACATTTCCAACAGGATGAGGCTGCTGAGTGATGCCCGCTTGAAGGCAAAACTCTCAGCCTGTTAGACTTGACCAGGCAGCTGCCCCTTGTCTTTTCCTGGCAACATATGTGTGTTCCAACCACTACTGACCGCCAACTCAACCTTCTTTTGCCACCCTAGAGACTTCTCGACATCATTTTCCTGGATATCATTTCTCAGAAAATGGAGCAGACTATCTTTTTTTAGGGTCCATCGAAACATAGTATGACATTCAGAGTTCAACAGTTCAAACTGTGCCACAGTGTTTCAGGGATTTGCATGTTGAGGGTGGTGACCTAAGCGTTGAGATGACCTTGTTCGCCCACAAAGCAGCTCAGCCTTACCGCTCTATGTGTTTGCCTGAACAACCAATGTGTCCCAAGACAGTTGAATCATGTTAAGGCCACACACGATGTACAAACCAATGAGAAAACTGATATGACACATATGGCCATTAGGCCACTTGGTAAGTTGAATTGAAAAAGACTTCCCAAATGTTTTTGTTCTTTTAAATGTATGACATTTCCAAATCTCAAAAGAACAAAATAAGGAAAATCCTCTGCATAAGAAAAATCCTTAATTTAATTAGGAAACATAATAATAATTTTTTTAAAGGAACTAAGTGGTCTGACAGGTTTTAATGTGTGAATATGACTCGTCTTTCTTTTCTGTAGGTAGAGTTGTAATCCAATCTCCTGGAATAGCAAGGCGAGTATTAAAAGATCAACATGACTAATTTCATAGCTATGGGATGCCCTGAAATGACTCACAGTTGACCAGGCAACCATTTCAGCTATCTCCATCAAGTATATAGTTGATCGAAGGCAGCCTGGTAGCCACTGTTCTCCCTCCATCTTCCCTTCAATCTACACTAATTATCCATCTCTCACCAGCCTGACATCAGCAGACTTGGTTCCAACTTTTATGATCCAAGATCTCACATTATTAATCATATAATACATACAAAGTGAATCATGCAAAGTGAAATTTGGGCTCCCCAAGACATGAGGAACAAGATGTTTGATGACTCTGAAGAAATGTTTGGAACATCTGTGGGAACTGTGATGGGCTAGGCATGTACATGAATTGACTTTTTTTGTTCCCATTTATTTTGTCAATATGATTATCTTCATGTTTTCATGTTTTCCATGATGTCACATGAGAGTGTTCACACTACACATCTCATGGGGATCCTCGATTTACGTCATGGTTCCTTTCCTCATGCATGTCATTATGGCATACATTTATTAATCATGAACAAGCAGCACGCAACTTTTAGAAATCTGTCTTATAGGTGTTTCTTATTGGATGTGCCGTTTCCTGAGGAGCAATGCATTGTGGCCTATGTAGTGTCTTGTGCAGGAAAACAGGTGGGAAATATGGCCAGAAAAGAGGTGGAAAGGATTGCTTTCTGGGAGTCGTAGTTTGTTAGCAGCACGGGTAAAATAAACACATGGATCATGTACACAGCAGTAATGAAGTGAAACAGTTCCTGACATTTTCTGTAGAGTCGGCCTTTTGCTTGGGAGCCATAATGAAGTTTCCAAACAAACAACACAAACAAAAGAGAGCGAATGGCACAACACCATCTCCCTCATATAGCTTCATGTGAGGCCAAGTGTATTGTCCGTTCCACTCTGCTGGGTAACTAGGTCCTAGATTAACTTTGTTTTTAGGTCGCAAAAGCCATGTGATAAAAAGGCAGCAACGTAGCCACGAATCGAGTGCGAGGTAACTCGAGGACACTCTTGATAGGTCAAAACAATATTGCATAATGTGTGTCCAGTGAAGTCAGTTTCATTTCTATAGAGATTTTTTACAACTGACGTTGTCACAAAGCAGCTTCACAGAATCTGGGTCTGAGCCCCTCGCTCAAGCCAAAAGCGACAGAGGCAAGGAAATACCACCTAAACTAGGAAAAACATTTGGAGGAACCAAGGCTCAGAAGGGAAAACCAACCTCCTTTGGATAGTAATAACACAAAAAAATAAACAAATAAATACAAAATAAAGTAATAATAATTTCAGTTTAAAGAGGTGTCTGCAGATCCTCATGTACAGGTGGGCCTCACTCAATTACAATAAACTTCTGTTGGAATTGTGGTTGTATATGCAACATAAACACACACACAAGAAAAAGATGAGTGTTTCAGATTGTTTGATGTGAAATGTGTCTTTTAACCAGCACTGAATCCAAAAAGAAGAGTTCGCACATATCAATCAGTAGTCTATCTTAATGGAATCAAACATTTTTCTGTGGGCTCATACTAGTACTGACCATTGAATAAAATTCACTAGGAAGTCTAGGGTGACAACATTAGGAGTTTATAAAATGCCTAAATAGTATTTTATTTAGTGTGTACTTAGTGTGCCTTATTTTGAGAAAGCCTGAACAACTATCATTTTATTTTCACTTTTATTTTCAATTTTTTTCATATGTGCCAGAAACTGTATAACATAAAATCTCCAAAAAATGTTAATTCATCCACTAGCTGCTTTCCTTTGAAAGCTGTCTTACAGTGCTGACAGACAGCTCTCTAAATAATAGAACGACAAACCACCTACTTATTTACAATCTGATTTTGCATTATTACGAATCCACTGTAATTGTCGTGACCACAGAGTCTGTGTATTTATAAATAGGCTCCTGTTGAATTATATCATTTTTCACACCTACTTTATAAGGGCAGTTTAGGCCAAAACTAGTTTCACTCTGGGCAGTCTTAGACAAAAAAACATGAACACATGTTTTCACTAAATGTTATGAGGAATTAACTCCTCAGCATCTAATAGTGGTTCAGAGCCTTTAACATGCTGCCATGCTCCCTCCAGCATCTTTGAAACTTTATAGTCTTTAAGAGGAAAAACAAATGCTGCAAAACCAAAATATGGTTTATTCTTATGTGCTGGTGTTACTCTTCACTGTAATTTGGCAAAGTTGGTGGGTGATATTTTTATTGCTTGAGTTTTAGTGTCGTTGTTAATGGTGCACTGATTGACATGGAATTACCCTGTGTAGACCTTAGAACCTGGTAAATCTTCTGACTTCAATTTAGAAATAAAATACATATTTAAATGGACCTAGACAATGACCTGAGCCGGGGGCAGCGAAGAACAGGTTAAACTTTTGAACATTGTCAATGTCTTTTTTGCATACATGCTCAGTCCTTTCTCCTTTTATCTCAGGCTATTGTTTGGTGTGTGTGTGTGTGTGTGTGTGTGTGTGTGTGTGTGTGTGTGTGTGTGTGTGTGTGCTGCAAAGAGATGCCTAAGGCTAAAGGCTGCCTTCAGTAGACACCCCCCCTCCTCCTCCTCTCTATGAGCTTTCTTGTTATCTGGCAACAGAATACTAATAAAACGCAGTGACTCCAACATGTCTGCCTGCCTGTCACCTCCTCTTGCCTCTTTGCACGCAGGCCTAACCTCACGCCTGCTGGGACTTAACCCTTTTACGCACTTTTCCGCACCAGTACAGTGGCCTGGACAGTAACTCAACTCTTTCCTAGATCAGTTTAGACCCTGCACATCGGACTGCTGGTCTGGAGGCTCCATCCTCTGTAAAACGTTTTTTCTTTTCAACACAAGTATTGAACTAGGATTGTGTAACCGACCAACATGGGTTCAACTGCATTTATTCAACTTTAATAGCATTACAACAGAAGCACTAATTACAGGAATATAAAAATGATTCCAGGCACCACCGCACAGTGTTTTATATCTAAAACAACAAGGTTCTTAGTGGTTCTGTTGCATTTACACACATATATACAACAACATCTTTCAATAGTTTGTACAAATCAATATAATTTATTATGTCCTGAGTCTGTGAAGTGTCCAACAGCCACTCACATGATAGGTGCATGGACAATCGCACCATGTTATTTTTTTTCTTGGGTTCATTTTTATCATTTGTTGCATAAACAAACAAAAAAACAAAACTGTCTAGCAAAAAAGAACAAAATATGAATATGATAGGAGCAATAAGTCAAAAAAATAATTTAACAGACCATAATGTCCTTTAAATAACAGGTTAAACTACATGCCTATGTGCTCGTATTAATCGGAATAGTCAAGCAGTTGAAATATTGCTGTGGTACACGATTCACCTTCTTCTCCACCTGACAGAAGCGTGTTTACGCATTCAGAACTCTGAAGGAGTCAGTACAGGTCAAGGGGAGCCCTGGCTGACTCCTGACGCCTCCTTTCAGCTTATTTCCCTTATAGGCCCAACTATGTATGAGACCACTACAAACAGTCTGCTTGCTTGCATGAAAGTCCAGTCTGTTTCCCTTGTCCAGGTCAGTAGACCGAGCCCAGGCTCTGTACGGCCCCTGGGTGCTGTAAATGCGAACCCTGCTGGTACCAGGGGCTGCTGTAGTCTTCTAGGTAGGAGGGCGGCGTGGAGCTGAGCGGAGGCTGTGGGCCCTGGTTCCGACTGACCTGTCCCGAATGTGCATTACTGTCCCATACGGCCGGGGAGGGGGGCGAGTTGCAGGCCATGGAGTCGCTGGCGTTCGGGCTGTGTTCCAGTGGGATCTCTCCATTCTTGTAGAGCTTCTTGAACTTGGACCGTCTGTTCTGAAACCATATTTTCACCTGTTGAAGGAAAACGACAGAGTATTATTAAGGAATAATCAAATGTATTTTAATCGCTGGTGTCACGTGGTCATGTGGGTAATTATTACACTGGTCAGAATCCTGAATGAGCTCAAATGTATTAACTGAAACTCCAACAGAGAATTAATAAGAACAATAATCTGACTAAAATATTTGAACAGAAGTCAAGTTAATAAAAGAGAAGAAATTATAATTAAAGCCAAAACAAAATATGCGTCAGCAGCAGCTGTGTGCGGGTGTAGTGTGCGGGTGTACCTGTGTCTGTGTGAGGCCCAGCTGTGCGGCCAGCTCCGCTCTCTCGGGCAGCGCCAGGTACTGCGCTTTCTGGAAGCGCCTCTGCAGCGCCGCCAGCTGAAAACTGGAGTAGATGGTGCGGGGCTTGCGGATTTTCTTTGGTTTCCCATTGACCATCCGGACTTCAGTCTCCACCTCTTCTTTCACTGCTCAGAAATAAAGAAACATAAGACATTTCGTTGCATTTACATTCCATCTAAAAACATCAGTGTTTTAAACAACAATGGCGCTGTAACAGGATTGACACAATATAGAGTTCGATTTATAAAAAGCTTATTAGACTTTTACATTGACACGTACAATAATATTACACTAGTTAATACACAGCGCGAGGGGCGCACTGCTCTTACCGATGTTACTGTTGCGTGGAGGTTAGTTTCCTTAAAATTTATTATTATTTTTAAATAACAATAACAGTAATAATAATATTAATGATAAATATATTTTTATGTATGAAAAATCCGACTACTGTCACACGTGCGAGGCTGCAGAGAAATATATTCAATAGTAAGATCAACAAATGTATTTTGTGTAAAATATATAAAGCTCAAATATAGATGCACGGTAATTAATAAATAAATAAATAAATAAATAAGAGAAAAACTAAGAAAGAAAATGAAGAAATTGCATCTGTCACTTTTTTTATCTCTTCTCTTATTCTCATCATTTTAAAAAACCCGAATGAAAAAAAGAATGGCTTTTGATACTTTTTTATCTCCTGTCTTACTCATATCATTAAACATCCCGAAAGAAAATAAGAAAAAATGAAAGAAGGAAAAAAAAGAAAGAAAGAAAAAAGAAACGATAAAGAAAGGAAACGATAAAGAATGGAAAAAAGAAAGAAAGAAGAAAGAAAGAAAGAAAGAAAGAAAGAAAGAAAGAAAGAAAGAAAGAAAGAAAGAAAGAAAGAAAGAAAGAATTGCTATATTGCCAGTTTTCCTCTCTTTTCCGGGTGAACTTTTCTTCCCTCGCGCGTGTTAAACAGGCTGCTGCTGTTTTCGCTGTTCTTACACTGAAGCTTTAGCAGTAAAAACACAACTGTATATTTCTGTTCATTTTCTTATGTTCGTAGAAATAAACACTTGCATTTTTGCAAAAAAAACCCGATTTTTTTCAGTCCCGCGTTTCTAATTCACGCGGAGCTCCGGTGTGAAATGTCGCACCTGTGTTTTGGGGAGGGCTCTGGAGCTCTCTGCCGTAGTGCGCGTACTGCCGGTAGGACGGGCTGTAGGGGTACTCGGCCTTGCCGGGGTAGGGCCCCGCTGGCCCCATGCTGGACATGCTGAACTGCGGGTAGGAGCCCAGCGGCTGGCTCGGGTACGGCTGCCCGGAGTAGTAGTCGCTGTAGTAGCCCATGTCCGTGGCTGTGGATTCGGGCAGAGTTGGGGAGTCTTTAGAAGACGGGTGGCAGCTCATAGAGCCCGAAAGATCTGCAGAAATCCCGGGTATCTTCCTCTCATAGGTCGATCCACTCATCATCGATGGTGGGGAAGCAGTGGAAAACAGTAAGAAAAAATATCTCCGCTCTCGTTTCCTTGTCCTGTGACGATGGTTGGCAGTTTAACAGAGAAAACGCAGAGGTAGAAGTGAAGAGGACAAATCCTTCCAGCGCTCCTCTCGCACACTGCTCGCAGCTGGAGTCATTCCGTCTGTCGCGAGGAGCTGATTTGGGGAAACGGAGATATAGGGAGGCAGAGACAGAGCTGTGATCCTATTGGCTCAAAAGTTAAATGCAGTGCGCTTTCTGTCCACGAGGGGGTGCGCTTAAGCACTCGGTTTACTCTAGTTTTCTAAACTTTTGGATTAAAGTGAAACGTTCTCCACTGTAAATAAAAAAAACTTTTAAAAACTTTTTTAAAAGTTTTAAAACTTTTTAAAAAGAAACAAGTCTTCTTAACGTTCTCGCACTGACGTGCTTAAGCTTAAAATAACATTGTTTTTTTTACCCCAATAAATCTAATTTGGCTAAAAACAGGGCAAGACAAAACGGCGAAATCATTCTTTACATTGTACAATAACACTGTTAATATGTGCCTTTGTTTAGACGAGTTATTTAAACTGATAAATCATCTACATGTTTAGTTTTTTTACTGCTTGAGGTCAGCAAATATCTTAACAGTTGAATTCTCATGAGAAAAAAAGCCATGTGTGTTTTCTATGCTAATTCAGAGCTGCCCTGAGACATTGTGGTAAAAGAAATTCAGTCAAACCATGCACCCCAACCCCAATGCCCACTGGGGCATTCCTCTGTGTGTTCATTATCCCAAGGCGTGGCACCACAGGCCTCTTAACCTTTGCCTCTGAAACGGCCCAGGCTGCTTTTTAGCCTGTAACCCACGCTGCTGTGAGTATGTGGTCATGTTAGTATCACAATTTGTTCCTAATTCTCTTTCTGGGCTCAGAATAATGCTCTTGGTGACATGTTCTGTTTTGCTGTTGAACACATCTTTCACTTTTAAGCTGCTACTTATTATTAAAAAAAACATGCAAATATGAACATCTGCACATAACAATCTGCTAAACATATGCTGGATGTAAATAGCACTGTATTTTTATGGAGAACTCTACATTTGAGGATATTTTACTTTTTATATTTTCACTCTAACTCTGGTTGCTTTTATAATTCTACTTTATATTTACCTGAAGTATAACACGAATTACACAATGTATTTCGGTCTCTCAGCGGATGTAAAACACACTGTA
The DNA here is from genome assembly GCA_037576955.1 of Lepidarchus adonis. NCBI lineage: Eukaryota > Metazoa > Chordata > Actinopteri > Characiformes > Lepidarchidae > Lepidarchus > Lepidarchus adonis. The sequence continues at coordinate 23,460,750 of JBBIGC010000104.1, read as the reverse complement.
CTCCCCGATTTCCCCCAGACTAAAATATCCTCCTGCAAGGCAAGTATCTGTCACATAACTTGGGTGTGTAGATTCATCATGTGCTCAAATTCCATCGAAGCATTTTTAGAGACGAATAACCTTTCATGCTTGCCAATGTGCTTTCTAGCTATCAAGAGACAGAAAACGTTAATCTTGGTCTCGGTGGTAAAAAAAAGAAGGTAAAATTAATTCATATAAAATGAGTATTTTACACTGAAATGCGTTGAAATTCTTCGCTAAAATATCTCGAAAAAAGTTGCTTGGTCTTCAGGACGCGTCTAAACTTGTTTTTAATGTAATGCTGCCTCCCCGTGGCCAAACTATGTAACTGCAGAATTCATCAGCCATTCCTGTTCACTTCAGCCCGTCTCTCTCACTCTCACTCTCACTCTCACTCTCACTCTCACTCTCACTCTCACTTTCACTCTCACTTTCACTCTCACTTTCACTCTCACTCTCTCACACACTCTCACTCTCTCACTCTCCCACACACACACACACACACACACACACACACACACACACACACTCTTGTCTTACACTATATATTTCTTTCATAAGACCCCAGGTCTTCTTATGTTTATGTGGATTGATGATGTCAGGAAAATATGAAATTCTGAACAGGAGAGTCAGTTTACATTCACGGACGGTATCACATAAAACTTCAGTAAATAAGAGGGAAAAAAAACCAAAGTATATCTCATGTTTTCAGTGCTGGAGATTTCCCCCTTTCTCTTGAATGCTCAAAATCCTGCATGTCATATACAAGCTGCTGATGTACGTATGCATTTTATTTGCATTTATAAATAAACCACAAAACAAACAAAGCAAACAGATAAATACATATGTTGTCTAACAACCTATTTTAGTTTCTCACTCTCATATCCAAATGACTTGATGTTTTGCAGTAGCTACTGAATAATAATTAATAGAATGTAAACAATAAAATTTGTATTGTTAATTATGTGGTAATTTTTAATCTTTATGATCATGTTTGAAAATAAAATTTTAGCATATTTACAACTCAATGCATTCAAGGGGAAAACCTTGCTAACTTGTGTCCAGGTCTCTCAGCACGACATTGTAGGCACGCTTGACTCTGTACCAAGTAAAAAGGCACTTTCCCCTTTTAACAACACAATGAGTTTTACAGTAGGTTTGATGAAACACCACATAAAGTTAGGTCTGATTAAATAGCCCTGTGTGGTTTACTGTTATTTTTACTTTATACCCTAGCTCTCTTGCTGGGGTGAATCCTTAGAGCAGGGGTGCTCAATACATCGATCGCGAGATACCGGTCGATCACGGTGCCCTGCCTTTCAAAATAAACTACCGCGCACGTGAGACCATGCAGTGAACTTAAGTGAACCACGAGCCACAGAAAACACTGCAGTACAGATGGAGCCAATCACCCATGCCCACTGTGCCGTTTAGCAGTTGATTGACATACAGACCAGCCAATCCAGCCTCATCTGTAACAAGCGTCACTGCGCATGCTCGGTCAACCGCGCGCGTCACCTAGTTAGCGGCTAATAGTTTATTTACTTCTAAGAAAGGGAGTAAAAACGAGTGGGGGACCTGAACCAAATAAAAAAAAAAACAATTCAGACTGTTCATTAAAAAAGTACGACACTGACTACACATCGAAATGAGAGGGGATTATGTCCTGACTATGCAGCTCTGGCTGTTGATGGTCATAAATGTACATCACTGCATTGAGCCAAACATGTTCATGCTGCTATGCAAGGTAAACAATATATATTTTAAATATAAAGTATACTTATCCAGTGAGTTCACCCTTACAAAGAGTTACTGAGGATGCTACTCCTTCACCCTGTCACCAAGCACACCAAACATCCTGAGGCCTATACAAGAATGTTATTTACTGATTTCAGCTTTTTACACAGTCAGGCCCGACTTTGAATTAAATCAACAATCAAAACTTCATATTAAAGAGCATTTTGTGTTATGGCTCAAGGACTTTTAACTCTTAGTCTCTGTACAAGCTACAATGTCTGATGGAAGTTATTTTGAACATGGGGATAACTCAAGGCTGTGTTTTTACCTCTAGCACTGTGCTCAATGTATATAAATGAAATGCAGATCTACATGACATAATTTCAGTCTTTTTGAAAATGACATGGCAAATAGAAATGGGGAGCTAGAGAGGGCCTACCTTTAGCATTTGGACTATATTGGGGTGTGGTGTGAGGACAGTGCCCTGCTTCTAAACTCATCAGAAGCCAAAGAATGCTAGAATGGGCAAGCTACATGTCAGTCAGTCACAATCAGGGGCTAACTTGTTGAGACAGTAATTATCTAGAAACTATCTTAGATTGTAATTCAATTTTGATGAACATTCAATAGCTTTGATATGAGTAAAAGAAGCCTGATGATGACACAAGCATATTAACGGTGCTATCTTTATAACATTACATGCTGGTATGGCAAACTGGGAGCTAGGGGCAAAGCAAGTTCACAAAAATAACACAACCAGTAAATTCATCCTGGACCTTCAGTGGCTGTATAGTACACCGGCTTGGAGGAGAGCCTCACAAGTAGTTGAGGATCCCTCACATGTACTTCATCATGAATTTGAAAGATAAAAAAACCTTTAGGAAACAATACAAGGTAACCACAACAACAAGAAACATTTGAAAAAGTCCTTTATGCAGCAGGGAGAATAAGCCCACATTCAGCATTCTGGTAATGCACCTATAACCATTCCCATCAGAATGCTTTTCAACTGTAATATTACGAAGATCTTGGGAGAGTTCTTTGTTTTATCCCTTCATGAAGTCTTTCCTGTGTGCCTCCTGGGTAATTAGAAGCATTTATAGTCCATCAATCAGGACTAAAGCAGCTGATATCAATTAGTACTGATAGGGGACAGGGTTTCTCTCTCAATACTGACAGAT
>JBBIGC010000104.1:23408230-23440040 GCA_037576955.1 Lepidarchus adonis | reverse complement strand
TAAACTCTGTGAAGTTGCTTTGTGACAATGTCAGTTGTAAAAAGCGCTTTATAAATAAAATTGACTTGACTTGACTTCAGTGCTGTGACCTGAGCTGGAAAAGGTAGATAAGAGATGTTTTTGTAACTGGAGAATGATGAAGGGTCAAGTTAGGTTTTTATAGAATAGGAGTAATGATGGGGTTATAAGAGGAGAAACATGGCCAGATAAAAGAGAAGCATTGTTTATAGTGACAAGTATGGGTACAATAGCGGGTAAACAGGGAAGAAGTAGGGTCAAGATGACAGTCAGGAGATTTAGTGTCAGAGGGAAGTTCAGGAGAAAAAAGGCAAATTTTGTATCAGAGAAAAGTAAATTTGTTAAGTGGAGGTGATAAAAACAGTATATTTGATTAACTTTATTCTGGAAGTAGTGGGAGAAGACCTGACAAAGTTTGATGACAAGCTAGTACTGGGCATGACAAGAGCTTACTGAAAGTTCTAAAATGACTTGGGCCTAGACTTGGCAAAATTAATAAGGGAGGAGTCTGGAAAGGGAATTGTTTAGTGCAACCATATACTTGTTTAAGCATTCATAATATACACTTCCTTCCCAAAAAATGCCACACTAATATTTTGTTGGACTGCCTTTAGCTTTGATTACAGCGTGTGTTTGCTGTGGTGTAGTTTTGATAAGGTTCTGCAATGTCACAAAATTAATTTCCATCCAGAATTGGATAAAATTCTCATCTATAACTAGAGATGATGGGAGAGTTGGTCTACTGTGCAAATTCTTCTCTAACACATCTGAAAGATTCTCAATGGGGTCAAGGTCTGACATTTACTAATGACAGCTGTTACCATGAATCAGATCTAATGAGCTGATTACGCTCTCAAACCTTGTAAAAAGATATTTTTTTTCACCCTAGAACTCTTATGGTGTCCAAACTTTGCACAGTGCCATAATAATGTTTTTATTTGTTTTTTGTTCAATTTATGGCATAAAAAGTAACTATGGATCAATGTTTGCTGAAAATCTGTATTTTCACGTCATAGAGAGGCTGTGTTAACATCATTTCAATTACAAAATCACCAAAACCTGTTATTTATCAAGGGGTGCCTAAACTTTGGCATAAGACTGTACATGTCAACCAGAAACTCTGGCTCAGTAGAGAGGTGCAGATGCCTCACAAATCACAAATGCTTTGTTCAAATTTGGGAACAAAGACACTTCTAGATCACCTAGAGCCAACTTGACACGAGGCATAAGATCAGCAAATCCAGAAAGTCAGAAAATCCAAAGGTATTAACTGACAGATCATATACTATAGGTCTATGTCCTCCGTACAAACAATAAAAGCTACTCCTAGGTTGGACGAGGAAGTGCTCTGCCTCAGCCCTACTGATGTTAGAAAGACCCTACGTGTAGTCAACCTATGGAAAGTTCCAGGTCTTGACAACATACCAGGGTGTGTATGTAGAGAATGTGCTGACATCTACAACACCATTTTGAGCCAAGCCATCGCCTCCCATGTTTCCAAGCCACCACTATATATACCAGTTGTTAGGAACATTGAGGTTTTATTTGATTAATCACTCGATTATACCACTGCCAAAGAAGTCACAAGTTTCTTCAAACGCTCAGTTACTGAGATCTTCTATCTTCTAAATGTTGCAAATATTTGTATAATAATTTATTGTTTTCAATCACTTAGGTACTTTTATCAATCTGCAATAGCAATTCTGATGACTTTCCACCAAAGCCAAGTTACATGGCATGTTACATTGTGAAATAGTGCAAATACTGTTAAACAATGTGCAGTATCTCTATATTCTGGTGTCTGGGGCTGCTGTGGCATAATGGTTGGAGAATTGGATTTGTGACTGAAGGGACACATGTTTGATTCCCATAACCAGCCAGCAAGCTGAAGTGCCCTTGAGCAAGTCACCTAACCCCACACAGCTCGTCCTGTATATTGCTCTGGATAAGAGTATCTGCCAAATGCAGTAAAAAAAATCTTAGCATGTTCACTGGCATTTGCAAAATAAAGTTCAAGCCTATGGTTCAAGTCTCTGCTGACAGTTTGTAGGTGAACTTGAACTTGTGTAGTAAAAAATATGATATACGGTTTGCAATTTCATATTTTTACCCAACAGTTACATGTCAGTTTTCACAAAATGAACCATTAGTAGGAGGAGCCATTTACAAGTGGGCTCAGAAAAAAAGAAGAGAGTTGAACTCCAGATGCAAATTCACAATAAGGAGTTCAAGGGAGGTGTTAAGGCGGGGGTTTCCTCTGGTTTCCTCCCACTGTCCAAATGATCATGTTTTTTAGTTAGATCTGAGTTATTTATTAGTAAAGTAATTTTACAACCGATGTTGCTGCAAAGTAGGTTTAAAGAATAAAGAATAAAGAATAATGAGCAAGCCAAAGGCGATAGAGGCAAGAAAACACTCCCTCTAAGTGTAGGAAGAAACCTTAGAAGGAACCGAGGCCCAGTCCTCCTCTGGACACCAGATAGTAATAACAGAGAAAAAGTAATATAATGCCTCACATAAGCATATTCGTCTTGTGTGGAGCAAATTCAAAACATGTGAGAGGGTTTTTTTTTTTTACCAGTCAAAGAAGCTCTGGTCCACACCTCGCAACTACTTTTCATAACAAGCCTCCAGGTATGCCGACACCTGACTCCACATACTTTTTTCACATACTTTCCCCACTTGCAATATGAGTGGTTTATGGTTGTTCTCAATAAAGACATAAAAAATTGTTATTATTTTACGCACATTATGTTTGTCAGTACCCTTCACATTTTATGACAAATAATAATAATTATAATCATTATTTCTATATCTCTTTTTCTCTGAATATATGTATAAGGTTCGATTTAATTATTATGTGTATATAGTTAATACTGTCCACAATTGTTGCCACCAAATATTGGAAACAGTCTATTAACAATGTACAAATTCGATTTATATACTTGATGTAAAAGTCTCTTCGATCGTTAAATAATCTCCTCGGGAATTTCTGGTATAGATGACTTGTAGATCTGCAGCGTCTTTCTTCTTACGTCATCACTTTGCGCGCAGCGCGTAAACACAGACGTGTGGCAAAATGCATCAAAGCGGACTCGATCTAGTTAAGGTGGTTATAATAATTAGTTTAAGACAGTACTGTTGTCAAAAATAATAGCCAGATATTTTCTGCAGGCTGTTTGTAACGAGAATGTGTTAGTACACGAATGTTAACTGTTGATTTTAATAGTGTATTCGATGCATGTTCACTACGTTATGGATATTCAAAGTGAAACCAAATATTAGTTTGTATTTTTCTTGTTTGCATTTAAGCAAAGAATAAGAAAAAAAATGACATACTCATGAGAATTCATCAGTTTCATTCTGTACTTCTGTACTAAAAAACATAGACCTGTAATATAATATATATATATATATATATATAGATAGATAGATAGATAGATAGATAAAGTTTGATTTTGATGATTCACTGACATGAGAGGAAAAAGAATTCTGATGATTTGCATTTAGTTATATTCTGATTCCATTCTGATTGTTACTCATTTTTTCAGCATTGTTCAGATTTCCTATACACTAAATGCTTATTGCTGTATTGCTTTAGCTTCATTCATGAAATATTTTAAATGAATTTATCTGTAGGTGCACGGAGGTGGTGGATATGATTCCGATTTCAGCGATGATGAAGGAGGAGGAGGGTCATCACAACATGGGCAGAAAAGGTTTGTTACATACATTAAGAAAAGTATGTAAGAAAACAATGATGGCTTATCTATTACATTCAAACAGAAGTTTAAAATAAATCAGACTTTGGTATTTCACAAATCACATTTACTTACTTTAGTCAGATAACTTGTGTGTTTTCAAGTCCAGCTTGTCCAATAGGAAAAGAGGTGAGGAACATTACTATCTGAATATTCTCAACTTTGGGGTTAAGTTTCTGGCTAACTGAAAAGTCCAGCTTTGTAAAATTCCAATGTATTAGCAGCTGGTAGTAGTACTAATGGTTATTTTTATATTACAGGAAATATGAAGACCAACTCATGCAGAAGTTACCACAACACAAAAAACATACCAAGGTTGCACACAGAAGTGTGGCTACCGATGAGTGGGACAGGTATAGGCTACAGAACCCATGTTAATTTAACACTTTTTTCTTTTTACCAGATGTAGTTAGTCATGCAAGACAGTCTGGTGTCCAAATTTTGGAACTTCCACTAAAAATTAAAATGAAAGTTTATGGCATTTATAATTTCTTGCAAACTTCATGACTAAATCAGTATACACATGCTTTGACCTATTTGAAGTTTTTAAGTAATCATATAGACATGCTTATTTGGTGTCTAAAGCTACAGTGGTGTATGAAACTTTGTGAGCTCTTTACAAATGTATGTATTTTTTGTAAATATGACTTAAAGCAGGGGTATCCAGCTCTGGTTCTGGAGGGCTGGTTTCCATCACTAAACTGTGCAGGACACCGGCCCAGGACCGACTTTGGACACCCCTGACTTAAAGCATAATCAGAAGTCCTAATGGTCCTAAGAGTACTGTAGAAACTCATATAAGATCATTATTTGATATAATTTAACAATGCATTTTCAGGGCAAGTGTGTGATGATTCAGGCATGCGGTTTGCATGATACTAACTGCTGGCTGTAAGTTTCCATTACTTGTTATCAGTATTCACCATGTAGTGTAAAAGTAAAGAAGCAAACATACATGTCATGACTGACTGACTACATTTGGTTAATGTGAAAACAGTTTTTTCCCCCTGTAGTATTGTTAACAAAGTGCTCTATGCTAAATTTATTTTCTATCTGCAGAGAGGAGGCCAGGAACCGACGACATCATCTCATATCAATGAATGCCATATCCTTACAGCTAACAACCATGGTTTCCAAAACATTCTCATTGTCTATCATTATTTTTTGTTTTTAATCCTTGACACCACATTTTCAATTTGATAGACATAAGAAGTTTGTCAGTGATTACATACTGTATTATGGAGGAAAACTTGAAGACTTCAAAAGATCTGGGTGAGTAGGCTGTTTTGGTAACTGTCTTGACAGAAACATGACTTTCACTTCAGGCACCTTGATGCAAGATCAACTTTTGTCACAGATAAGGTCTGTATGAACTGTACACAGGGCTACAGATAAGACTGATCTGGATATTGTGAGGGATAACCACCGCTTTCTCTGGAAAGATGAGGATGAGGAAGATATGACATGGTAAGTGTTTTTAATGTTAAGTACTGAATTAATGTAATTTGTGTGTACATTTTTACATGCAAGTATGACTTGTTTGTAGGGAAAAGGAGCTTGCAAAGAAGTATTACGATAAGCTTTTCAAGGAGTACTGTATTGCTGACCTCAGCAAATACAAAGAAAATAAGGTACGTGCTCAACTTACCAATGGGCTGACTGATCTAATTCATTTTCATAAATGTTTAAATATATGACATTTTCTCCTTTGTAGTTTGGATTTAGATGGCGCGTTGAAAAAGAAGTAATATCGGGTAAAGGTTAGTGTGTTTTCCTATTCAGTGTTCCTCTTGTCTTTCATTGATTTGGCCACTAAATGATGAAGCTTGAATCTTTGATTATTTGTTCTAGTTTAATTTCTTTTAAAAAACATAGCTTTTGACTAGTATATACCTGGTGAACATTTCATTGTGCCTTTGTAGTGATTATTTTAGTTAATAGTAAAAGAACAGTCCAGCATGCTTGCTTTACATGAACTCTGTTACAGCATTATTTCTTTATTAATACCAGTTTATGCCTCCACTTTCCTCAATGACAGCAGAAATCCTGTTGTTTAAGCACTACATCAGTTTGTTAGCTCCTGCCTGTTTGTGCCCATCAAGCTTTTGTGCTCCATGTCAGAGCAGAACACAACGCTGACACTCCCTTTCCAGGATGACAATTGTCGGGTGTCTGTGTGTGACTGGGTCTACAGGCATGATGAAACAATGGAACACTTTGACTGGCCAGCAGTCACCAGAGCTCAGTCCAGTTCCCAGTTTGAAATCTAGCAGAAAAGTTTACCCAGTTTGGCCTCCAGAGAGGGATCATTAATTTATTTAGCATAATGTTGCATATATTGAATATTTCTATTGTCATTGATTTTCAATGATGATTTATACTTTTTATTCAGCTGACCACCATGCAGTTTTCCACTTTGCCTTAGTCTTTAAATGTGTTCAGGCTCAACAAAGACCTCCACATTTCTGCATCGTGTTGGTATATGACTTTTCCTTTGCATGGAATAATTTTAACTTGCATTAACTTGTTTGTCCTGAGGAATTATGTTCACAAACGTTGGTTTTAGGGAATGCTCTTGAACTCATTCCACTGTGGAAACCTGTCTGTTTTGAAAAGAGAGCCTTCATGCTAGGAGGTCATGGCTGTCCAATGTTGTTTTTTGGCCTTGTGGCATGTGTCCAGAAAATTATTTTAATTCTCTGTAACTTTTTATCAAATGATGTACCATAGATGAAGCAATTCCAAAATTCTTTTCAATTTTATTTTAAGGAACATCATTCTTAAATTGTTAAACTATATTCCCTTACAGTCTTTCATGGTGTGTTGAACTTCTCCTCAGCTTCTGGAGGATTTTTATTAAGTGATTTATTGATTAATTAATTTCTGAGGTACTCAAAATAGCATCATACCAATCTCTGCCACTAGGTGGTATTGGTGGGCAAAGAATACAACTCCTGCCCTAATGAGTAGAGATTTCTTTTGTAAAGTATTACTGTGGTAGTAATCGTTTTTGTGCTTCTATTTGGGTGTAAAAGTATTCCTTTATTATTATTATTTTTTACAAGTTTTAAAAGTTAACAAATTGTGATACATTACACTTGCTCATTATAGTAGCCATATAGTACTATGTGGTAAAAAAAATTGTTAAGATTTGTGGCTGCAGAGAAGTTTAAATTAAAAAAATAAGCAAACATTCCTAAATTCTGGAACTGATACTAATCAGGAGAAAAGTTACATTTGCAGTAGAAGCTACTGTTGCATGCTGATGGAGCAGAAAATGTAACTATAACATAAAACATATTTAGTTATGGTTCTGTCTGCTTTTGATGCTCTAACAACGCGGTCCTTGAAAAAAGTAAGCTCTTCTTGTTAAGAGTTAACTTAATAATTGCCTTTTTAACTGCTTTAGCTTATGGGTTTTATGGAGTGGATTTACCGTGAGATGGCCTCTCTTATGTGTGTGCGACACCTGCACATGACTGTCTGTACAACACCGTCTGCCATTAACCATTACCTGGTCCATGGGTTTCAATAAACCTGGACAAGTTAGAGCCCTGATGTGGCAGAATACACACAAACCAAAAAAGAGACTTAGTTAAGCCTCATGGGAATGGAAATTAGTGCTACTCAAACAAAATCAGATCAGTGCTTTAAGATTCTTCCAACATTTTGGTTCAGTCACAGTTTTAAGATCAGAAAATGTAAAATTTCACTCTTTAGATTCATTTAAAAATGTAAACCCTGTTTTCAGGCCTTAATTGTATGTGTGAAGCTCACTTTGCTTAATCAGAGGGGCTCCAAGTCACAAATGTCATAGCAGAGACGAGGTAACGGTAGGATAATTGTTAGGATAACGGCTAAATCTTTTTATTCCCTCATAATCATTTAATAACAAGTACAACTGTTGAAATTATCAAAGTTAAGTGAAATGTTAACTGTGCATACGGATACTATTAACATTATTTATAGTTAATACAATTAATAATCAATACTCATTTAAATGTTTTTAATGTATTATTACTGTTATGTTCTGCTCTCCAAAGCTGAGAGAAACCACCTCTGTCCCAGTCACACTTACTCTGTTCAAACATTTCCGAGCCTGTGCCTGTGTTGGTTGCGTGCGTATTATCAAAATACTGTCCTATTTACCTTGGATCTGAAGGTCAAACTCCTTAAAAAGCACATGAGAGTAATTTGTATGATTGGGTAGTTGGCAAGACTGATTTTTGTACTTGAATGGCTTATGCTGTCAAAAATGGTCTGCCAGTCATTTTGAACAGGACACAAAAGTGAGGTGACCCCTAAAGACAAGCCAGACAATGTGCTGTGAGGAAAGCCTGACAGAGTCGCTTTCCCTAATGACGTACTTTCCCCCAGCTGCAATCTGGAGGATCCCCTGTTAAGCCTACAAGAGATAAAGCCAGTCTGTTGCAAGTCCAGGGGTGAAAGGCCAACCCAGGATATGAACAGAGTACTCCCTCTCTCTTGCACTCTCGCTCTCGTGCTAATATCTAATTGCAGTTTTTCTTACAGCTTTTGCAGCTGTGACTTAAATACATTTATTTCTTATTATCTAAAAGGTAATTATTTTTGCCTAAATTAAAACTGGATAATACAAAATTAAATAATGCAGGATATAGTTAAAACTGTTTTTTAAAAAGGCAATGTTGATGTTCGCAAACTCTTATTTTCTTAAACCTTAATTTGACTGACAGATATAAAAATATTTTAATGATTTTGATGAGCAACTTCATTATAAAAATTAATAATAAAAAAGATGTCTGCAACACTAATAAGATACAATTAAAAAGTGACAAATATATAGAATCTTTAGGATAGTCACCAATTTTAAATATGTAGGTGAATTAGAGACAACTGACAGGTATCATTGATTTTGAATAGAATGTCCACTTAAGGCTCAAGTCAGTGCAGGCAAAGATCATGGCTCACCACTTTATGCCAACCTTAATGAGACAACTAGTTGAATATGCATGACCTTCAAGCCCCCAGAAGGCACTGCTTGAGAAAGAGTCATGCTACTGTAATAAATATAACCAATTGGCTTCAGAAGTACTTAAGGAAAGTGTTGTCACTTGAAACAGTCCGCCAATCATTCCACTTGCAAAACTGTCAGCTAACAAACCATTTTAAAGTGTAATTAAAAGGAACGGAAATGTAACACAATGGTAAGCATGTTTGTGTCCCAACTTTTTTTATGTTGCACACAAATCTTTTCCTTGTACTTTTTTCCGTTATATTAAGGTTCAAGAGAAGGAAAGATCACATATTCTTGTTATATTACATACTAACTAGGCTAGTCTAAAAACCTATATTATTATATTATATTAAAGACTCTAATACAATATACATACAGGACATGTTGCTTGAATCATCTTTTTCATAAAAAAAATTAAAATCTAAAATGTGTTAATTCTCATTAACATTTAAGTGTAATAAACTCAGTAAATATAATGTGTTGATCAATTGTAACAATTGTATATTATATTCACATGCACAAACTTTTCAAACCGTTATATAAAAAAGTCTTATGCTTTTATTCCTACCTATCCTAAACTAAGATGAATCTATTCTTCATGCAGATGTAATATATTCACTCCTGCTGTTACATTGTTTTTCCATGTGATGTGTGGCAGGCCAGTTTTTGTGTGGGAACAAGTGTTGTGAGAAGCAGGATGGCCTGAAGAGCTGGGAGGTGAACTTTGCATACGTGGAGCAAGGCGAGAAGAGGAACGCTCTGGTCAAACTGCGTAAGACTACTGTCAGCTGGGCACCCACCTAAGCTAAGCTCTGCTGCTATTAATCCTCTCTCTCTCCTCACTGCCCCCAGAGTGGAGCTAATCTAATCACTGTAGACTTAAGGAAAGACCATCCTGCTGGTCATTTGCACTGCCCATCATGGCTGTTCATGTGCACTATATTTTCAAATGAAACTAACATGCAATGTATATTGATAGCAGTGAAGACCTGCAGATTTAATGCATATATAGAAAAGTTGTTCTGTTGGTACAGGGTATTTTTGTGGAAGGGAGATAATACAGATAAACAGCAATGAAGAAATTTTTTTTTTTTTTTACATAAAATGTATTATAATGTGTGATATTTAATAATGACATGGTATAGAGATGGCATTACATATATAGTGTACACATGAAATGGTAATGGGCACCCTGACTTTGAGGTTGCTGATATTTGCCACAGTAACAGATTTTGTTTAAAAATGGCAGTTAAACACTCAAACACATAAAGTTTTTAAAAATATATTTAAAACAAGAAATATTTAGGAGTATCTTTAAGGCTACTAAATAAATAGGACTAAATATACTAATGATATACTAAATAAAACATGAAATAAAATTACCTCCGCACCCCTACATTCCACAACTCTGCCATTTGGTCACACTGCACTCTGTTGATCATTTTCTATGTATTTCTACAGAGAAACTGAATTTTAAGTGTTTTATGACAGACAGAAGAAACCATAATAACAACCACAGAGGGTTACAAATATCAGAGAGAGAGAGAGTACATGGCCAATAAAGCTGATTATGATCAAAAAAATTTAACTATGATGTGGGTTTGAATATTAAAAATCCACTGTAAGACTTGAGTATATACAGTCTTATGCAAAAGTTTGGGCACCCCTTGATAAATAACAGATTTTGTAATTGAAAAGATGTTAACACCATTCCACTGGCCTTCATGCAAGAGTTAGCAGAAGAAAACCTTACCTGCATCCTCATCATAAAATCCAACGTCAGAAGTATGCAGTGGAACATCTCCTGAAGGTTTTGGAATTGCCATCACAGTCCCCTGATTTAAACATCATTGGGTAGATCTTAAAAGAACTGTACATGCAAGAGGACCAAAGAATTATACAGAACTAGAAGCCTTTTGCAAGGACGAATGGGAGAAAATCCCAAGTACGAGAATTGAAAGACCTTTAGCTCTAAAAAGTGTTTGCAATGTAATATCTGCCAGTGGAAATATTACGGAGTACTGATTATGTAGGGTGCCCAAACTTTTGCACAGTGTCATAATAATGTTTTTAGTTTTTTATTTTTGTTCAATTTATGGCATAAAAGGTAACTGCATCAATCTTTGCTGAAGATATTGTGTATTTTTTCCATGTCCCAGAGATGTGTTAACATCCTTTCAATTACAAAATCACCTAAATCTGTTATTTATTAGGGGTGCCCGAACTTTTGCAAAAGACTGTATGTGACTCAAATGAATGCCACATATCAGTAATCTGAAAAAGGGCGGTTTTAGTTGTTTGATTTCTGTTGTTTGATCAATTCAAAAATGAAAAAAAAAGGCAAATTATTTAGCAAGAAATCACTGCATTCATATACATTTTTTTCAGCACCCCTCACCTTCCTGCATTCCTGTTTTTGTATGGTTTTCTTTCATCATAGACTTGGCCTCTAATCTCACTCTTGTTTTGTACTGTAGGACTTTGTTCAGAATGCTCCTTCAAACTGAACTATCATCACAAGTAAGATCTATGTTTTTTCCTGGATTCCTGGCAAGTTTAGTCATTTCAAATTCCACACTATAGATAAGGCTCTATACATAACAACTCCATCAACGCTGGAGGGGCAAGGATAGTGCAAGCTTTTTTTTTAAAATTATTAATTTAACTTTGGGTGACAAATAAGTCACACTTGCTATTTTTCATTATTTGTGTAACTTGTTATATAAGTTTTAAGCTGTTTCTCTTTCATTGACAGGAGGAAAGAGGTCAAAGTTAAGAAAAAATGCAGACCAGGGGAGAATGGAGACAAACTACAGACGAAGAATATGAAGTTATCCAATACTAAGAAGCGCAAGGAGAAACGCAAGCACAAAAACAGACGAAAAGACAAGACAGGTCAGCCTGCCATTTTTTACACTTGCTTTACTCTGTGTAGAAACAAGCGCACAGTTGCTGACTCGAGATGAAATGAGAGACCTTGCTCAGGGGCTGAATGCTGTTGATGGTGCACTTAGACAGATTCATACAAGAACTGCAATGTAGTTTCTGAAAAACATCAGCTAAGAAAGCATTCCAGTACTAGTCTGTACTTGTGATTTGTTCTGTTATTTTCCAGGAATCAGGAATTTGTACATACTACTGAACCTTAAAGAAACATTTACTATTTTTACTACTTTACTACTTTTGTGGTTAAAATTTGAAATGATTGTGCAATAGTAGCCAATGTGATCAATTTTTTTTTTTCTGTCAACAGAGAGTTTTTCCTCGAGTTCAGAAGATTTTGTGGAGTCAGATAAAGGTTTGAGCTTCCTTGTTCATCTTTGCCCTAACACCACTAATCCCCACCACTGATCACATGTCAACATACATGGACAGTGCATTGAAAACAAATTTAGAGTAGTGCACCCCCTTCCCCCTGCCTTTCAGAACATGGACAAAATAAATTTTATATCTGGAATGTCATGTTCCAACAGGCCATTTTTTGGCATTACAGCTTATATCTTTTTTAGTCTTTTGTTACCTGTCCCAGCTTTTTTGAAACATGTTGTAGACATCACATTTAAAATGGGCATATTTTTAAAAAAAAAAAAATATTTCCCAGTTCAACATTTAAAATGTTAAATATCACACAAATGTACTTGAAAATAATCACTCTCTGTTTTTGTTTACATTGTATAATGAAGTTTTATTTATTATTTGAATTCCATTTTAATTCAAATGTTTAATTTCCAAAAGCATATAAGCTAAAATTGTAATAGAAAGTAGTTATAAGCTGCCTTGTAGGAGAAATCATAATGTGGACTATGAGGAAAAAGAAAGGCATGAAGAATTGTTTTATAATTGCGTTTTGGCATTTGCATTGTTGTGCCCATATAGTCACACACCTAGCTGCTGTCAAAACAGTCATAAAAAAGAAGCGTAGTTATAATAATAATATATTATAGCCTGATATTAGCCGCTGTCACAAGGGTAGCTGGCTGAATATTGATAAATATACATAATGTTTCTGTGGAATAGGTCATTTAACTGTTTAGCAAATGCTCTTATATAGGGAATTACAGTACTCATCTCGTTCAGAAACTCTAGCAGTGAGAGGTGAACACCAGTCTTCCATTTGCAGGTTGAGTGTTATCCACTAGGCTAGCCAATCACTCTGGCTTTAACACCTGCCTTTATATATGTTCCTTATCTGGACAAACTACACAACAAAGTAGTGATGAGGTTTTTAATACCTGCACCCATCCAGCTCATTGGAAAAACTATCCTGCAATCACTTGCCTATAGTCTTTGATTAAAAAAAGACTGTTTGGCAGCTGTGGTACATGTTTTGGTATTGATTATCCTACAGATAAGTGACTACAGTCAAGACTGGCTGATTGTATTACGCACCACATGCTGTTGTTGTGTAATTGTAAAGTTGATTATTCTAAACAAAATAATGCCATTAATTTTGTCCACCTGATCAGAGTCACAGAATGCTGCACTAGATAATACACACAAAAAACATATTAAACACCATATGAGGCCAATGGTATAAAAAAAACCCCAGAAAGAAATATGACAATACTTACTGAAGCCACTGAATGACACTGAATAAATCTGAATTAAAACCTGGGTGATTGACATGGGTTCTAATCTTGTCGCAGCATCACTGTGCTTTGAATCAACTCTTACTTTACAGTGGTAGATTAAAGACATGTCTAAGCAATGCTTGTTTATGTTCTCAGATTCCAAAAGTGAGGAGGATGATGAGGGCCCCTCAGAGTCTGAGCACTGGAAAGGCCCAGCTCCTACTGTAAAAGAAAAGTCATGGTGAGATTTTTTTTGCTCAAGTTGTATGTATATACACTGAACAAGAATTTAACTTTTGGTGTTGCTCCCATTTTACATGAGCTGAAACATGTTCTACATACACAAAAGACCCATTACTCTCAAATATTGTTCACAAATCTAAATCTGTGTTAGTGAGCAGATGCTTAGTCGTATACGCTAATCCAGAGCGTCCCAAACTGCTCAATGGGTGACATGTCCCGTGAGTATGCTGGCCATGCAAGAACTGGGACGTTTTCAGCTTCCAGAAATTGTGTACAGATCCTTGCAACATGTGGCCGTGCATCATCATGCTCCAACATGAGGTGATGGTCATGGATGAATGGCACAACAATTGGCCTCAGGATCTCGTCACAGTATCTCTGTGCATTTAAAATGCCATGACTAAAATGCACCTGTGTTTGTTGTCTATAACATACGCCTGCCCATACCATAACCCCACTGCTACTATGAGCCACTCGATCCACAAAAACCACTCACCCACACTATGCCACATGCATAGTTTCCTTTTATGCCATGAATAGAACAAAACTTAAAAACAAAAACTTTATTATGACACTGTGCAAACGTTTGGGCACTCTAAATGTTCCAAAGCCTCAGATTATTTTTTACTAGGTTTCAGACATTAATCAGCTCATTAGATCTGATGCATGGCAACAGCTGTCATTATTAAATGTCATTAGTAAATGTCAGCTGTGTCAATTTCAAAGCTTTACAAATACTCTGACTTTTCAAACCTTGTGCACGCACTTGTGGACACTCAACAACCATGGGTTCCTCTAAGCAGCTGTGTAAACTCTGAAAATGAAAGTTATTGATGCCCACAATGAAGAAGAAAGCTAAAAAAGATAGCAAAGAGTTGTCAGCTTACAATTTCCACAGTAAGAAATGTAATTAAGATATGGTAATTCAGGAGAATTGTGGAGGTCCAGATGAGATCTGGAAGACCAAGACCAACCTCTCAGACAGAACTGCTCGTATGCTGGTCAGAAAGGCACAGTCCGCAAAAACTTGCAGGAAGATTTTGAAGACTCAGGAGTAGTGGCGCACCATTCCATAAGAGCTTCATGAAAGAGTCAGCAGAAGAAAACCTTACCATCATAAAATCCAAAATCAGAAGTATATAACAGAACATTTTGGAAACCAGTCCTGTGGACTGATGAAGTTAAAATAAAACTCTTTGGCCACAATCAGCAAAGGCATGTTTGGAGAAAAAAAGGAGCAACATTTCATTAAAAGAAAACCCCACCAACCATTAAGCATGAAGGTGGATCTATCAGCTTTGAGGTTGCGTTGCAACCAGTGTCACAGGAAACATTGCACGAGTGGAGGGAAGAATGGATTCCACTAAATACCAGCAAATTCTTGAAGCCAACATCACACCATCTGTAAAAAAGCTGAAAAGAGGATGAGCTTCTACAGCAGGACAATGATCCTAAACATATCACAAAATCCACCATGGACGACCTCAAGCTGAAGGTTTTGGAATGGCCATCACAGTCTCCTGATTTGAACATCATTGAAAATTTGTGGATAGATCTTAAAAGATGCAATGAAGGACGACCAAAGAATATTACAGAACTAGAAGCTTTTTCAAGGAAGAAATCCCAAGTACAAGATCTGAAAGACTTTTAGCTCTAAAAAGTGTTTGCAAGCTTTGATATCTGGCAGAGAAGGTGTTACTGACTACGTAGGGTGCCCAAACCTTTGCACACTGCCATAATAATAGTTTTATTTTTTATTTTCGTTCCAATTTATGGCATGAAAAGTAACTATGCATCAATGTTTGCTGAAAGTATTGTGTATTTTTTCTAGAGAAACGATATGTTCCATGTTAACATCTTTTCAATTACAGAATCACCAAAATTTTTCAAGGGGTGCACAAACTTTTGCATAAGACTGTATATAAATGAATCATTTCCTGAGTGCTTGACTATAAACACTGAACAGCAATACCTAGAACATTGTTGTTTATCTCTCTTTCAGGGAGGAGAAATTCGATGAGTACTTTGAAGACATGTTTCTCTGAGACACACCATCAGAAAAAAACCTTTGGAAATGTAATTATAGCTTTTGTGTGGAATGTCAGTGAATGGAAAGAATAAAATGCTCATTGTCTTCTTTGGTGTTTAGCCTTTTCATGTTCTGAACATTTAGGTTGAAATGTCCATTTATCTTAGACACTGATGATTTTAAAGAAGGGGTTTTACACTGGCAGTAAATAAAGTATTCCATGTGCATCCCAAAATATAACGATTGATACCTTAAAAAAATAAATTTCTAAACAGTTACAGTCAGGTCCATCAATATTGGGACATTGACACAATTCTAATCTTTTCAGCTCTATACTCAAACACAGTGGATTTAAAATGAAACAAACAAGATGCACTTTAACTGTTGACTTTCAGCTTTAATTTGATGGTATTTACATACAAATCATGTGAACAGTGTAGAAATGACAAGGGGACCAAAAGTAATGGGACAATTGACTGCTCAGCTGTTCCATGGCCAGATGTGTGTCATTCCCTCATTATCTTAGATAAAAGGTCTAAAGTTCATTTCAAATGTGCTATTTGCATTTGGAATCTGTTGCTGTCAATTCTCAATATTAGATGCAAAGAGCTGTCACTATCAGTGAAGCAAGCCATCACAAGTCTTGAAAATACAAGCAAACCTATCAGAGTGCAAAAACATTAGGTGTGGCCAAATCAACTGTTTGGAACATTATTAAAAAGAAAACGCACCAGTGAACTCAGCAACACCAAAAGACACAGAAGACCATGGAGAGTGAATACAGAGGGTTCACCACAAGATGTAAACCATTGAACCTGATGGATAGGAAGAGAAAAGTATTGAGAGAAGGAAAGGAACTGCTCATGATCCTAAACATACCACCTTATCAGTAAAGCATGGTGGTGGTGGTGTCATGGTGTGGGCATGTATGGCTCCCAATGGAACTGGTTCCCTTGAATTTATTAATTATGTGACTGCTGACAAAAGCAGCAGAATACATTCTGAAGTGTTTCGGGCAGTATTATCTGCTTATATTGAGCCAAATGCTTCAGAACACTGTGATTTACAGTGCAGATCGACAATGACCCAAAGCATATTGCGAAAGCAATTTTTTAAGGCAATGAAGTGGAATGTTATGCAATGACCAAGGCAATTACCTGACTTGAACCTGATTGAGCTTGCATTTCATTTGCTGAAGACAAACAGAAGGGAAAATGCCCTAAGAACATACCGGAACTGAAGACAGCTAGAGGCCTGGCAGAGCATCACCAGGCATGTAACTCAGTGCCTGGTGATGTCTATGCTTTCCAGACTTCAGGATGTAGTTGACTGCACGGGGTTTGCAACCAAGTATTACTAAGTGAAAGTTTGATTTATGATTCTTCATTTTTTGTCCATTACTTTTAGTCCCTTAAAAAGTGGGAGAATTCCTACACTGTTCACCTGATATGAATGTACACTCAAATTAAAGCTGAAAGTCTGCAGTTAAAGCACATCTGGTGTTGGTGTATAGACAGATCTGAAAAGATTATAATTGTGTTGATGTCCTAATATTGATGGATATACATATATATCTCCCAAAGATTCTTATGCCTTTACTATTTACTATTTTGTTGTTGGCAGTAATTTAATCAGTATGTATAATCCCTGTAACTGATGTGTAACTGTACCTTTCAGAGTAAAAACTTTACCTTTGGTTATTGGACCATATTCCATTGCATTTTACTTTAAACTGCAGTGATTCTACACACCTTAGCAGACTGTCAGCTTTTCGTTCTTGTTTTTTTTTTACTTAAAATCATTCCAAATTTGAGTTGAAGTACAAGAAATGAAAGTAGTGTACATACAAATGATTTTCAGTTAAACAGATGAGTGTAAAAACCATGTATCTCTTACATGTTTACATTGTTTATACTTTGAGGACTAAAATTAAATAATCATCGCCATTGCACTGCTTCTCTAACTGAACTGAATAGTAAAGAAATCCCAGACTTGACTAACCAAGCAGCTAGTTGACTGGGCTGCCAGCCAGTTACCTGAGCTCTTTACAGTGGGCTGATCCAGATTATTAAGTAATCCCTCCTTACATAATTGAGAAGTCATGGGGCCAGCCAGTTCTCAAAAGTCTTCCCGATTCTCTGCATGTCCTTTAAACAACCTAACATAAATAGCCAGGTACAGCATGAAAAAGGACTATAATTATCATCGTGGTAAGTGCTTGACCAGGGGTCACAAGTCTTATCCACAAAGGGCTGATATGTCTATAGGCTCTCGTTCCATCCAAGCAGGAGCATGTCTCGACTAATCAAAAGTCTGACGACTAAAGCCAACTGATTAGACAAGTGTAATCAGGTGTGCTTTCGCAGTCACAGTTGCCCTTTAAGGATAAGACTGATCAACGGAACCATATTTATGGATAAGATTAGTGTATAAGTGAGCACAAATATTCAGAACATTTGGAACTTTTGAACAATGATATTTATTTGTTTTCGAGATACAATTTACAGCATCTTACATGTGACAGAATTCATTATATAAGAGAACACTGGATGAGTATTCTACAGTATTATGGGAGAATGATCAGTGGTATAGCATAGTGGTTTGCATGACCACAAAAGAATGTAAAAAACTTGCCCATTCAATCACAGTCCCTTCTACCTGATCATGTTTGTCTCATCTGAGCAAATCTCTGTTAATACCAGTTGTATATTATATAACATAAAGAGGTTTCTGGTATTGACACGTAAAATGAGATTAAAGCACTGTTTTCAGATCCAGCAAGATGTGAGTCTGTGACTTGGGGGTTTACACCTACCCTACAACAGCATTCAGTTTTTCAGTTTCATCCTTCATTTGTCTTCTTTGTTTCATGGGCAAGTCAAACTCTTGTCCTCAAACACACTGTGAGCTCAGGTTCTTTGAACAGTAAGCATGTGCTCATCCTGTAACCTATGTTATACAATCACTGTATTTAAAGATTAAACCTCAGTGGATTTCAGTTCACTTCAGTGTCATTACAGCATTTAATGTCCGCTTTTTTCTGAAGTTTGCATCTTAAAAGCTCAATAAGATTTAATATTTGATTTTGGTAGATTTTCACCATTTAAAATTACCCAATTTCTCATCAGGTAAATGCATTATCCTAATGTCATTTTCATCCTATATTATATGTACACCATGTCAAACTTGTGATTATATATCTTATAAAACTATGTTCCACAGACATTTAAAGCTCACCAAATAGTCGAAGTGGAAGGTCATACGTTTGGTCTCAACATTGTGCAACAAAAACAAAAAGCAGTCAGTGGTGATTCTAGATTTAGTACCTGTTCTCTCAGGCTTGACTTACATTGCATTTTCAATTGTATATTGTCTAAAGAGCAGAAGTAGAAAAGAATAGTTAACAGTAATTCAAAAACATGAATAATGTGGAAGACAAGTTGAGTCTATCATTCTAGAGAAGCTTACGGTCTATTAGTGTCATCTGCACAGTCACATTATCTTTTATATTTCTCGATGCATTTTTGACCTCGGGTGACGACAATTCAGCTAAAAATGAATGAAATTGCGAGTATCAAAAAGTGATTCTAATCTTCATTTATTAATATGTGAGTGTTGAATTAATATAAAGAGCATTTTGAAGTCTTCCTCACTATAGTTTTGTAAAATGTTAAATTATTACTAGACTACTTTTAATGTGTAATATGCTAAATAAATACATTTTAGTTAATAAAATTGGCCCTTGTTACTTGCTCCCACTGTGTTGCACCCCATGTAAATAACAGAAACAGAATGTTTAAACACTAAACCGGATAATCCATTCTTGTGAATGTAAGTTCTCTTGACAATAATCGTTTCCTTTCAAATGTTGACCCTTATAATGGCTAAATGCTAGTGCCTTAAACATTTGCTGGACATAGTAGCCTACTTAAGCCACCTTACCAACAGGGCAAATAGAATATTTACTGCAAGTGGTGAAATCTCTCATCCCTTCCATTGAAACTAATGAAACCGCATAACAAGAAGAGTAAAACAAATATTACACCGTGTATGTTCCAGTTTTTCTGATGTTCTGCGCTGACACATCTGCAAGACAGACTGTGCGTAGAGTCAACTCCTTCATCCATGATGGATAGATTTACTGTTTGCTTGCATGTCACAGAAGAGAGAAGGGGAAAGGAAAAAGCTGGTGACAATCACATGTCCAAAAAGGAGCAGCTCCCATTCGGGATTGATCAAGCTCTCTGTCCACTGTTGCTTTTTAAAATATAGTGCAGGTTTTCGACTTTCCTCCTTCCCCATCTTCATTTCCATAGATATAGAGAGAAAAAAGAAGGCAGATGTTAGACCTAGGGTTCGAAGTAGCTACATTTTCTGTTTTAGTTTCTTAAAAACCTAGTTTACTACCTGTATGCTAATGCTAATGCTAATGTAATAAATCATCTATAAATGTATATATTGACATCATGAATAGCTGTAGAGAGTTGTGACAACAGAATTAAAGAGTAAATTTGAAGCACACTTTCAAATTTAAATAGACCTTTTTTATCTGCATCCTCCAATTTCTTCTTCTCATTTGCAATGGCATCTAGTTTGGCTTGATAAACATCAGCCAGCTCTTTCCAGTGGGCCCTGTTGTTGTTCAAGCCGTCAAACATGGGGGTGATCTCCTTATGGAACCTAGAAAATTCCTGTGTAGGAGAAGGTCCTTGATTATTCCAAACGATCACAAGGGATACAATGTTGTAAAGTCAGACAGCTTGTTATATGGATGTTCAACAAAGAAAAGATAAAATATGCTAATGATGTTTCAAAGTATGATATGTCACAATATCACATATTTGGCAGATTGGTAAAATGTTCACTGTACTTCAGTACTTCACTGTACAGTCCAAGAACATCTTAATACCAGAAAAGATTTACAAGAGTTTACCTTGTATACAAAGGAACAAACAAAGTCAATGAAACCACATTGCATCTTGGGTAGCTCATCCGACTTGTTCCTGTCCATCATAGGCTGAAAAGAAATTTGTAACAATCATGTCAGTCACTACACTTTCCCCACAGAAGGTTCTTTCAAAAATCAAGGTTCTAATATAGAGATAATTAGGGGTTGAGATAGTAAGATTGAGATACTGTGAGCCTTGAGATAAATATTTACAAAGCTTTTTATGTGGGCCGAAAACACAAGATTATAATAAATACATAAAAAGTATGTTGTAATTATGTCTGTCTGTGACTTTTTGATTTTTTTTCTGTCTGAACTTGCAACATTTTGCAATTTCAGACCGTTTTTTATGGCTGTCCGTGACTGAAGGTGTTTTTGAAATGGTACAATGTCTTGTGTTGTGCTTAAATGATCCTAAAATAAAAATTAGGTGATAATTGAGTTGTAAGCACTAACAATGGGCTGTTGATCAAGCACAGTCCTCTCCAGGTCTCCCTGCTCCCAGAATTCAGCAGCTACCATCAGAGCCACCTTAGAGACAGAGAGACAGAGAGAGGTGAGTATCAGAGCTTCAAGAAGTATATTGCTCTTTCTGTCAAAACCTGTAAAGGGGCACATGCCTTGCTTTGGACCTCCCATGGCTTTGTGATAGCAGACAAATCACAGCCAGTCATCATCATTGCCCTAAAATAAGCCAGAAAGAGGAAAAAATTAATCTCTATAATCTGTATAACTGAGTGTCATTCATCTGCACAAGTAAGAATTTCAGTGCAGCTCTTGTTCTAGTTCTTCCTAGTTCTCAAAAATAATTATACTGTACATATTATTTGTATATAGTACACCTTAAATTATACAAATGCACATTGAATGCTGTAAAATGATTATATGCGGAAATTGGCTGCTTGGCTACACTATCACAGAATAAGAACCAGCTGTTATTACAATTGTAGTAAAGAAAAGGAACAACACAATATGCCTTCCAAAAGAAAAAATCAATTGTATAAGTTTCAGGACCTTCTCAGCAGTAAGGAATTGTATGATTACTAGTGCTATGCTAAAAAAAACATTTTCTATACATTTCTATACTCATTTTATGTATAAAAAAATTACACATATATATAGGGCTGTAATCACTAGAGAGATAATGCCATGTTCCTGAGATGGAGCAGTTTTCAGATTTGACAGTTCAGGTACAAAATAAATATAGTTACATTATGATCTCCTTCCTTATAGGGTTGTTAGACACAAAGTTGATTGCTTCTTTTTCATCTGGCATTTTGGCTGGTTCTGTGGCATCAACAATCTTCTGGAACATTGTTCTTTTCCTGTAAGGTAGAGAAACATTTAGACAAACACTCTTTTCTCACCAAATGCACATAAAACTATGGAACAACACTTACTTAAAGTACAAGGCCAAATCAGTGGCAATGATGCAGACATCGTGTAAATGCTGTACAGTTTCAAATTGACGTTTTTGCAGAGTCTGAAAAATGTTTAGGTTCTGCAAAGGACCAAAAATGCAATGATCAGGAAGACTGAATAAAATAATGGGAATACAAAAAACAGAAATTGCCCTAAGAGACTGCAAACCTCTTCTGCCATGAGAGTTTTGCTATACTCAAGATGGTGTCTCTCCAAGATGGAGGACCCATGAAGCTTGGCCAAAGGTGATGCACTCCTACAGTGGAAACAGAAGGATGATAAGCAACTGTTACAGAACTGGTGATGTTTGTGATTACCAAAGAATAGTGAAGTATCAGAAAAATGAATTTCATACTTTGTCTGGTAGAGATTGTTTGTACCCCTGTGGTCAATGTCATGGCAAAAAGCAGCCGCAACCATTGCAAAGGCATCAAGGTCAGAATAATATTTTCTCAGCTTTCCAGTCTGTTTAGGCAGGGAGAAAAAAATATGACATAGTCCATTGGTTAAAAAATGACATTATAGTTCAGGGAACAAATCAACAAGACCAGCATACATGTTGGGTACAATGTCCAACGTTTGTTTGGGTTTACCTTTGCAAAACCTGCCTGAGAGCTCTGTACACATTTGAAA
Organism: Lepidarchus adonis; assembly: GCA_037576955.1. NCBI lineage: Eukaryota > Metazoa > Chordata > Actinopteri > Characiformes > Lepidarchidae > Lepidarchus > Lepidarchus adonis. Next base: position 23,417,419 of record JBBIGC010000104.1, on the reverse strand, counting down.
TTGTTAGACCATGTGTTTGAAGTAACCAAGGCCAGCCTTCGATCTTTCAAACATGTGATGGTGTACAACTGACAGTTACACTTTGAGGGCCAGGTCACTTTGATTTTCTGATTTTCAGTGCCCAACCAGCAGGTTTTTGGAGCAATAGGACAATTTGTCACATTTTTGTTGGGCTCATTTTAGTGAATACCCAAAAGCAACTTTAGAGATCACTAAGAAGTTTCTGGTCAGAAAAGACTGATCTGGTTGCTAAAGCCTATATCTGAGGAATAGATACACTATTTGGCCAAAAATATATTGACACCTGACCTTCACACTTATTAAAGCTTACTGGACATCCTGTTCCATAAGATAAGATAAGATGAACATTATTAATCCCAAGGAAAATTCTTTCATCATCAACATGCTCAAAGAAAAGAAAGATACAATTAGGAAAGTGAGAGGGTAAAAAAATGCATTGTCATTCTGTCATTATGTTACAATATTAACGTCACAAAGGAGAGCAACTCCATATATTATTATTTGGAGTTGCTCTCCTTAGTGACTTTAATATTGCTACAATAGTCTACATTACTTTGGAAGGTGTCTGTGGGAATTTGATGAACATGTCTGTTTGTATCAATGCTCTTTGACTGAATGGACAATGTCATGTCACAGGATAAATCCTGGAACCAATTAGATTCCTCACTGAAACTACTGAAGATATGTATTTTGAGATAAGGCTGGTTTAACTCACCTGCAGTAAACAGAACATGGTCTGACCCACATTGAATCCATGCCTCCAGTTATGGTAAGTAATGTCCCTGTAACCCTTCCTGACTGTGTACATCCATCTGGTCAGAATCTAAAGTAAGTTTAGGAGAAACACCACCATTATACCATTTAGAGATATTTGCCAACACTTCTGAATCTACTTCACAGATCATCACTCTGCGGTTATGAAATACCAGTATTCTGGTAAATAGATATTACTTATTATATAGTAGTATAAGGCATAAAACTAAATTATACTGTAATATTGCATGACAACAATTGAAAAGTTGGTACAAGCTCAGTGTATTAAAAGGAAATCAAGACATTATCCATGTCAGACCTCTGCTGGCACTTTAAACTTCTCCACCACCCCAAGCTCAAAGAAACAGCGGATACCACACTTGATAAGGTCAAACTCAGAAAGAGGAAAGTCACTGAAGCTGAATTCCAGCAGGTCAACATCCTTGGCTTCAGGTATGTTTGATCTCTGTGTGAGTAAACATCAGGTAATAAACAAATAATCTAACTTAACTGCAAACCTTTGTTTTTATGATGATAAGGAAATAAATTAAGAATAATATGGTTAGACTGGCAAATACTCCAGAGAAGTGGTCAATATGATATTTTTAGAACCTGGACCATGGGTTTTTATCATTAATTGATATTGTCTTTAATCATTTATAATATACAACATATTAAATTGGACTTTGCTTTACACTTGCACTTATAAGTTTACATCATTGATGATTTTTCATGATATTAAGACAAAAGTTACTTGTTATATCATGATTATATCAAGAAACAAGGCTTACCAGGAGTTTGTACATCTCTTTCTGTTCACAGTCCTCCGGTTCTCTGTCATACTTCTCCCTAGTGTTCTGCAAGGCAAATACCAAACACAGTTGTAACATAGCTGCAGTAGCATTGGCTTTTCCTCAGAATGTAATTCCTCATTAAGCAATGACCTTACCAAAATCTCCTGGACCTCTGACAGACTGGCTCTTGTTTGGTACAATACCATCTCCTGTGCAATATCTCTCTTATATTCGGTTTTGTTTAGTCTGTCATATGTGTCACAGTTGAGCACAGACCATCCCAGGAACTGTGTGAGGGCCTGCAAAAGTATGGTTTGGAAAACCAGTTGAAATCAGATAGGATGACTATAACTGGAAGGATTGCACCAGGAAGACTGTGAAGAAGGTAGTTTCACCTCAGTGATCTGCTCATCCTGTTCATCAAATGGTTTGCCATCCTTTCGATTGAAGAATGTAGCAATGCCCACAATTTCCTCTTTTTTGTTGACAATGGGAAGGGACAAAACATTTTTGATGACAAAGCCTGTCTCATCCACAGCTTCTTTCTGAGATGGAGCAAAAATGATGTTTTAGAGTAGTGGAGTTTTTGTACCTGCACTAACACGTTTGACCATTTGATCAGTTTATTCAACAACACACACACACACACACACACACACACACGCACGCACGCACGCACGCACGCACGCACGCATGCACGCACGCACACACGCACGCACACACACACACACACACACACACGTGAATTAAAGTGAACTTGAATTGAAATGATTGTAGTAGATTATAGTATTGCGAACAGTGAAATGTATAGGTTATTTATACCTCAAGATCACAATAAAGAATAATTTAAAAAATAGAGATGTGAAAAGCAATAACAGTGAGTTTCTCCAACGCGATTTGTGCAGATTACATCAATGAATCTGTTACAGTCAAAATGCTGCAACAGCAGTAATGAAATCACTATATATTTTTAAACTAAGCTATATTTAAATTAATACGCTGTAAAACTCACCTGGAATGTGAAATAATCATCAGCAGCAACGTTCATCATGTTACAAATCTAAAAAACAAACAAAAAAACAACTTTAACCTGATGCTCACATATTAATTTAGTCATTTTAAAACATGAAATTGAACTGCAGAATTTTAGTTCAGGACCAGCTTTTATAAGCTGAATGTGTAAAGGTATGTTATTTTAGATGAAAAAGAGCTCACAAAACCATTTTCTGCCACATATGTTGGGAGGCCACTAACAAGTGCCCAGTGATCTGCAGGAGGTCCCCTGTCAACAGGAACAAATGCAACATAATCCAATACTTAATATGTGGCACTGAACATGAGTTATGAACTATACTGTAGAGTATATAGTACTTTTTAATAGAAAAGTGAGCTTACGGTATGACTTTGATCTCTTCCTTGGCTTCTAATAGATAATCAATGATTTTGTAGAAGTTTACTTCCTGTGAAGAATATATACTGACAAGTAAGTTACACAGAATCAATGTGAGTTAATGACTCATGACGTTTGATCAAATCAAATAAAAAGACACTTACCCTACCATCAGGTGTCTTGGGACCTTTGTATGGTTCCACATCACCCAGTTTAATTGGCCATTCATCATAGAATTCCTAAATCAACAGCATGACACAAGAGATGGGTATGAGGGTATGAGGAATCAGTCTGCAATGAGGAAGTGCTGCAAAGATCCTTAAGACTCAGAGCTTGTCCTTTCTAAACAAACCTTTTCTTTGGTCATGTCCAGTAGTGCCACAGAGTACCTTTCACATTGGATGTAGGTCCTGACAGTGTACAAAGCTTTGTGAAACTGTCTCTCAATGTCTGTCAATTCCTCAAACACTTTACTAGCGGACCAAAGAAGAACCTGTGGTATCAGAAGAGGGACATCGTTGTGTTGCCATTCTTGCTTGAACTTTCAAATTCAAATTTAGAGTAATACAAACATTGCATATGTTTTATGTCTATTGAAGAGTTACCTGACTTCTCCTAGATTCCACATTCCACATATAATTGGTGTGATGCTGGAGAGCAATGACTGAGGCAAAGTTTAGGTACTTGTTGAAGAGCTTAGAAGAAAACAGCATTCATGTAAGTAATACACTGTTGTCAAGAGATCTTTACATATTGCTACTAGGTTCCTTTACAAATTAATTATAATAAACTTTAATCATAAATATTTTAAATCGTAATTATTTATTTATAATTTTTTGGTGGGGAACTGAGGTCTGGAGTCCAACCCAATTTTAAATTTCCTTGTTAACTGCTAATGAATTGAATCAGGGACATTGAATCAGCCCACCAGAACCTGAGCTCCACACCTCTGATGTAGAGGAAACACTGCAGTATCCTTCCAGCAGTTAGGTATCAAGTTAGCGATTCAAAGCTACAACATCTACAACTGGAATGATTTGAGAACATCACTGGTGTCATCCAATGTATTAGAAGCACTTTCAGTTTCATTAAAGTTAGGAATTTATACTTTATTGTTCTTGTTTGGGCCTAGAGTATCTTAAACACATTTTAGAAGACTGTTCAGAGATACATTGTCCAACATGTTTGAACTTACTTCCTCATCTACTTTGGTGAATTCTGTGCCTCCAACTTTGTTTAATGCCATGAGAACTCCAAGTGGATCCTTTCCAAAAACGATGGGGGCAGCCAGTATATTTTTGGTAGTGTATCCCGTTTGCTTGTCCACAAAGTCACTGAACTTTGAATTCTTTGGGGGGAGGGGTGAAAAAAAAACGTAACTTATATTACTAGCTTTATATTCTTATGGTTATCAAAAGGTCCATCCGTTTGTTGGTTACACTCAATTAACGTGACTGGTTAATCATTCATACACACATGCATATATTCACAGGATATTGGACATTTTATGACATTTTTATATTCAAACTGTTTACTGTTTAATAAGCTGTAAAACTGTTTTTATCAAGTACATTTTTACAGGGTAGTCTAACTACTTTTGGTCTTTCTGAGCTTCAGTTCACATCAAGTGAAATTGAAAGTGAATCGCCAAACCAGGACTGTTAAGAGAACTACTCTTAAGATAAATGCAGAGGAGCAGATTAATAGAAGTTAATGAATTAAAAATATTGATGGAAAAAAAGGATTTAAATCTTTAGTTCTTGGTTCGCTAATATTTTGAGCTGTAGCTCCAGCAGTTCATAATCAGAGTCATTTGCCATTTGTCAGATTGTCAGATTTGTTTTGCTGTACTTTTTAAATGATGTAATAGGGTACTTTGTAGTAAATAGTGCCCTAAAATACGATTAATTTTAGTTAATTCTGTGATTATGAAAAAATATCTGTTTTATAATTCAATGCTCTTTGTCTCTACCTAAAAAGAAAGTCAAAACATTCTTGTTTCCTAACAGGTTCCTAATCAATGAGAAATAAAAGAAGGTAACTACACCTACTTTGTAAACAGAGGAATGAAAAGTACATAAATAAAGCAATGAATTAAATCTACTTCATGCGTGTTAGTTTTGCTTTGGCCCAAATATGTAAAATACTGCAAAGAAGGCTTTTCTAAATTTAATATGTCAGATTGATGCTGAAATATATTTTTAGATACACACCAAAGTTTTATTTTTATATATTTGTATTGATCACCAGATAAATCCACAGTACAAATTTACCTCTGTCAGTTAACAACATTTCTACATGTACTAACTAAAAAAAATAAATGATTGTTGATTCGTCCACTTACCTGCTTCACGTCCGCAACATTAACTCCTTTTTTGGTTGTGGCTATTTGCCCAACTAGGCCAATATCAGTGGGGAAGACAATCTCAGCTGAAGGGTGTACCAAGTTGCTCTCATATTTGGAAGTAGGGGTAACATCAAAAAGACATGTGGACAGCTCAGGAATTCCATTTCTAGCTCGGACTATGAAGAAGCTGCAGCGATCCGCATTGACCAGCATGCATATCCGCTGCAGAACCTTGTGCATGCTCTTTTCCATGATCGAGTCAGTCTGCATTTCTTTGATCAGGTCGAAGATAACGGTGGCCTCTTGGATCTGAGACACATCTTTGTATGAGGATGGGTCTTTGATGTCAAGCTTTTCAGTGAAAGCTGCTGAGATGACCTCCACTCGTACTTTCCTGTCAAAATACTCTTTGGCAAACTGAGGGTTGTTCTCCAAGTATTTTTCCACACTGTCCTTGTCTGCCATTTTGTATTAAAGCTGTGTAATGTTCTTAGGTTGTCAAAAGTTCCACTCAGAAATGCATCACTCAGGGAAAGACAGAAAAAAAGCCTTTGTACCTCAGTGGGATGCTCACTCTCTCAGCTGCATCTTCCACTACAGTGCTGTACCAACCACAAAAGAAAAGTCTCCTGGTCTCCTCTGGCAGGCTGGCAGACTATACAGTGGCTTACAGGGCTGAAAGGATCAAAGTGGCTGCTAATTAAAGTGACGTCATGACATTAAACCCCCCCCTAAGCTTTCTTAACCTGCAAATCCCCCGTGCTGATCATTTTATATTGGACAATCCAATCAGAGGTAAGGTCTCTTGTTTTATGGTACGGAAAAGTGTGTACACTACAGTAAAACAGACATTACTGGTTGAAACCAATCAGGGGTGGGGTGGGGGGTGTTTGGGCTGTTTCTAGACACTCAAAGAACAATGCATGCCTACGCATATGAGTCTGTCTGCATTTAAGACAACAACGTCCGATTTGGAGGATGCTGGAGAAAGGGGTTGAGTGTAGGGTTACTTGGTATAAGAACATATTTGTTTTTCTGCTTCTAAGGTTTTTTTTCCAAAAGGTTTAGGTACAGTAGCTACTTTGGATTACTGCTGTCCTCAAAAAAACCTGCCTAGAAATTCACTGTCCTGTTCTGGCTTTAAGCCCACCAATGAGAAGGGAATTCTCAGAAGTGTGCTATAATTATCTTTTTTACACTGTCTACAAGTAGGTGGATCTATTTTCAACAAAGGGATTAGTCTGCTGAATATAAAAGCAGTCCGTGACTTTTTTCGGTCTTGATGAGAAGAAGAGACTACCAAAGTCAGACAGCAGAAAGCCTTGCCACTTTTATATTTGGAGCAACAAATCCAGGATTAAGTAAAAGTGATTACTAGGACGTCCTCCCTTGAAGAGGGTTTTGGCCCAGTAGTTTGGTCACACATTGACGTTTATAGGTTTATAGGGGCCAAAAAAACACATCTGCAAAAACATGTCAGATCAATGCATCAAAATGCAGTTGTTTAATGAAACTCCTCTATTATATTTAGACCATGACAGTACAATTTATGAAGCCTCCAAATGGTAGATTCCAATAACTAGATCATTTAATTATTATCCAAGAATGTCTATCATGCTAAGACGTTTAGTCAATGTATTTACTTTTACTTTTTACAATAATTGTATTGACAAAAACTTTCCAGAAAAGCTGGGATATTTTGTAAAATGCAACAAATACAAGAATCTGTCATATGTTCATTTAGTTAGACATTTATTTAACTGACAAACATACAAAGAAAACATTTCCAGTGTTTTCACTGATCAACTGACAAAGTGATGTTTCCACAGTGATACATCAGGGTTCGGTTCCTCTGAGTATGATGTAACTCAAATTTTGACCTAAGTCAAAAGTCGTCTATGTAATGATGCTGCAGAGGCTTTCTTGAACAGCTCTGTGCTTTATTAACAGCAGCAACATAAACGTCTCATATTACAGTGAAGTATTTAGGAAACATTGTTCCAGATAGAAATGCTCTTTTTAATGCTTCAACATACACCAAAGCAGTAACTGCATTGGAGATGTGACTTGTGGAAAGACCACACTGACGGTGCCTTAGCACAGTGCACTATTAACCCCCCATCTCACCCACCAACATACATGAATCTTATTCAACACTAACGCTGAATAAAACATAAACATCTCAGCAATAACATTGCACAGGGAATTAGCAGAACAGAGAACAGCCTCTCTTTCTCCCTTCCCTGCACACACTCACACACACACTGCAGTACTAAAGCCCCCCCCACCCCATCTCGCCCACCAATCCACATGAACTCTTACTTAACATTAACTGTGAATAAAACATAATCAATACAGTAAAACAGCACAACCCCACCCTCTCTCTCCCCATCTCTGCAAATAGCAGGATAACACACACACAGCAGGTGCTGACCCTCGCTGTAAAGCTTTTAGAAGACGTTTAGCTGCATTCTACTTTTGTATATGACAGTAAATACACACATTAAAAAATCATTGGTCATCATTGTCTCAATCTGAATTCTTATGAAGCACATTACATTTTAATTAGGAGGCAGATGTGGATTGCTGTCAAGAACATACACTGTTATAGTATGTACAAGAATGAGGCCTGGAGATATCTCACTTAAAGAAGTCACATTGATGGCAGTATATGTTTCTGTAAAAACAAAAACAAGCGTGATGAATGTTTTGAGCAAAGTCATTCCTATTACAATTACGCCAAAGGGAAAAATGAAAAAAGCTGCAGTTAGGTAGATAGTTATGATTGGTTATTCATGCCAGTTCTTGATAGCTTGAAGGTTCTACTGTTCTTATCTTTGTCATAACATGTGCAGGGCTCCTTTCAATAGTACCCGCAGCATTCCATGACTTCTGAAAGACAGCTAATAAATCTGAGGCCTCCAGACAGTAAAATGATAGTAGATCACGCTATGCTTTCAATAGAGTGAGAGTAGCGTTAAATCAATAGAATTTGTCACACTTACTGCTCATATTTAAAATCATCAAACAAATTTGAATATTAGATAAATATAATCAGAGTAAATACAAATTACAAATACAGATTATTTAATGTAAAGACTAAATTTAATGTAATCTAAATCAATGTAGATATTGCTTCTAGCACTCCATTGTACCACTTACAGTTCATGTTGTTGCACTTGGCATCTGTATTTAATATACTAGACTCGTTTGTAGCATTTAATGAAGAAGAGGAATGTTCTGGACTCTTAATTATGTTCATTAATACCTTGTTTTTGTTTTTATTAACTTGGACTTGCTGGTGTGTGTTTCACATCATTGTGCATTTGATGAGGTTCAGGGCACAAACTGATGTCTGGACATTCTCTTTTAGGATGTTCTGGTAGAGAACAGAATTCATGGTTCTATCAATTATAGCTAGTAGTGCAGGACCTGACCCAGCAAAGCAGCCCCATACCAATGCACTACCACTGTTTGTATGATGTTCTTTTTATGAAATAGTGTTTACAGTCTTATGCAAAAGTTTGGCCACCACTTGATAAATAACAGATTTGGTGATTTTGTAATTTGTGTTAACACAGTCTCGCTAAGACATGAAAAAACCCCCACAATATTTCAGCAAACATTGATGCACAGTTATTTTTATGCCATAAATTTTACAAAAATAAAAACATTGTTAGGGCTCTGTGCAAATGTTTGGGCACCCTAAGATTCTTTTTACGCTCATTAGATCTGATGCATGGCAACAGCTGTCATTAGTAAATATCAACTGGTGCCAATTTCAAAGTTTTACAAATACTCAGACTTTTCAAACCTTGTGCACACACTTGTGGACACTCAACAACCATGGGTTCCTCTAAGCAGCTGTGTAAGACTGAAAATTA
>JBBIGC010000104.1:23388694-23408130 GCA_037576955.1 Lepidarchus adonis | reverse complement strand
CTATCTATCTATCTATCTGTCTGTCTGTCTGTCTGTCTGTCTGTCTGTCTGTGTCTGTCTGTCTGTCTGTCTGTCTGATCACCTCAGAACTCTCTTTTCAACATTTTAAAAAACTCATGAGAAAAGTGAGGCAGCTGAGGTGTGTGTGGGTAGCTGAACATATGAATATTAGTGTCCTTTTGAAATGGAACATTACATGAGTGAGAATAAGAGTGCACACAATATTTTTGCGTATTGTTTGTTTATATATATATATATATATATATATATATAATTATGCTCTGTCTTTTTCCCTGATGTTGAAAAATGAGTCCTGGGAATTTAATAAACACAATTGCTAATTTCACAACCCTCCCAATGATCTTTGTTAACAATTACCGGCCAGGAGTCTCAAGTATGAGTGGGATGTTGTTCAATCTAGGCTCATTTACAATGTCTCGGAAAGCTGAGATCCCAATTTGTCCATGTCCTATGTCCTCATGACGGTCCAGGTGGCAACCCAGTTTACCTGTAAAAGTCAGTAGACTTAAAAATAGCCTCTCTGTAAACCTGAAAAAATATATTGATATAAAAGTGTAAACCTCTTCTTCTGTCCTTTTTAATTAACTGAAAACTTGGCCATTTGAAATGCTGATAAAAAACCTTTTGAGTCATTGAGATGAACTGCTCTCAGGTAATGCAGTCCAACCATCTGGTCGAACTCTTCAAGCACAGACTTCACTCCTCCTGCTGAAGAGATGTCATAACCTGCGAGGTAGAAGTAGAAACCCACAATCTACATTTAGCATACTATTCATATTCACTCATTTCACAGTGCTGCTCAAATTTATTTGTCTTTAAGACACAGTGACTCTTTGTCTTACAATGGATTTTTCATCCAAACATTTTTTAATTTGAACTGATAAAAATGAAAGATATACTTTGGCTTCACTCCTTACCTGCTGCAAATGCATGACATGTGTCTAGACACACTCCAATACGTGTCTTGTCTCGAACATGATCAATTATGCTCTTCAGCTCTTTAAACTGTCCGCCCACAGTACTTCCCTGTCCACTCATATTTTCAAGCACTATTGAGAGATTTAGTAGTAGGCAAGAGAATGTGCAATTAAAAAAAAAAAAAAAGATTGTCCATGAACATACACAGATCAGCCAAAACATTAAAACCAGTTATAGGGGAGTTGAATAACATTGTCATGTTACATTGGTTGCTGCAATTGTAGATATTTTAGGAAGCAAGTGAACAGTCTGTTCTTGAAGTTGATGTGAAAGCAGGATAAATAAACAAGGGTAAAGGTCTGAGTTACTTTGACCTAATTGTGATAACTAGTTGACTCATTATCATTTTAAAAACTGCAGGTCCTGAGAATGCTTCTTGGTATGCAGTGATTAGTACCTAGCAAAAGTGGTCTAAGATAAACAATGGGGACAAGATTATGGGTACATTTATGAATCTGATGGAAAGGTGTCAGAACACACAGTTAATCACATTTGGACCTGTTTGGCAGCAGGAGGGGGCCTACACAATATTAGGCAGGTGGTCATGAATTATGGTTGATCAGTGTATACACGTGTAGCCAGATTTTTCACAAAGATGCCACCAATGCTTCACCTCAAATGTGTTTGAGGAACAGGAACTGTTGCCAGGTTGGACAAGGATTACAGAAGGTAGAAAAAAGCTATTTGAACTGCATAAAATTTTGGTAAGTAAAAAAAATGTAAGGCTCATAATTTTGTGTATTTCACATATATCCATCCTGTTTATTTTTTCTATATGTGTGCACATGCACTTAGATTCAGCAAGATTTTGTATCATATAACTTTTGTCTAAAGGTGTTCAAATTGGAAAATATTTTAAATTGGAGTGGCTTAGTACAAAGCCGAATAATTTATGTTTATTGACAAAAGCTGTGCTCTGTTATTTCTCATTGGAAAATAACACATTGGTGGATGGAGCACACTCTTTTATTGCATGTATTACTATAAAGAGAGATTCCATATAAAGAGAGATAAAGTGTTTTACCAGTAATAACAGCAGGTGTTTGCTGGTGAGCATGATTAATAGCTTGTGCAATCCTTTGGGTGCACTCTTCTCTGTTAGAACCCATGGAGGCTCCTGGGTGGAAGTTAAACTGTGTGAGGCCCAAAGCACTGCAACGGCTCAGTTCATCGACCAGCATGTCCTGACTCTTACCAAATATATCTGAATCATAAGGGATGAGTAGAACAACAAATACAACATGTTTAAAGCATTTCTTTAAGTATTCACATACACACACCTATCTATATACTGGTATTTAAACATATACAGTCTTATGCAAAAGTTTGGACATATTTTGGTCATTTTTTAATTGAAAACATGTTAAGTCTCTTTAGGACCTGGAAAAAATACACAATATTTTAGCAAACCTTGATGCATAGTTACTTTTTATGCCATAAATTATGCCATAACACTGTGCAAAAGTTTGGGTGCCCTACATAATTAGTAGTTAGTAACACCTCCTCTGGCAGATATCACAGCTTACAAATGCTTTTTAGAGCTAAAAGTCTTTCAATTCTTGTACTTGGGATTTTCTCCCATTCTTCCTTGTAAAAGGCTTCTAGTTCTGTAATATTCTTTGGTCATCTTGCATGAACAAATCTATCCAAAAATTTTCAATGATGTTTAAATTCCAAAACCTCCAACTTGCGTCTCTTGAGGTCGTCCATGGTAGATTTTGAGGTATGTTACGGATCATTGTCCTGTTGCCATCCTCTTTTCAGCTTCAGCTTTTTTACAGATGGTGTGATGTTTACTTCCAGAATTTGCTGGTATTTAGTGGAATCCATTCTTCCCTCCACCCATGCAACACAACTCCAAAGCATGATAGATCAACCCCCATGCTTAATGGTTGGCAAGGTGTTCTTTTCATGAAATGCTGCTCCTTTTTTTCTCCAAACATGCCTTTGCTGATTGTGGCCAAAGATTCTATTTTAACTTCATCACAGCACTTGTTTCCAAGACGCATCAGGCTTCTGTAGTCAAGTCAATTTTATTTATACAGCACTTTTTACAACTGACGTAGATGTTCTGTTGCATACTTCTGACATTGGATTTTATGATGGGGATGCAAGTTTTTCTGCTGACTTTTCCATGAAGGTCTTGTGGACGGTGCACCATCCCCTCCTGAGTCTGCTAAATCTTCCTGCAGGTTTTTTGTAGTGAGGATTTTGATTTCTTTCTGACCAGCATACAAGCAGTTCTCTCAGAGAGTTTTCTTGGTCTTCCAGATCTTATCTTGACCTCCACAGTTCCCCTGAACTGCCATCTCTTAATTACATTACATAAATCTTCTTGTAGCCTTCTACTGTATTGTGCACATCAATAACTTTCATTTTCAGAGTCTTACACAGCTGCTTAGAGGAACCCATGGCTGTTGAGTGTCCACAAGTGTTTGGACAAGGTTTGAAGAGTCAGAGTATTTGTAAAGCTTTTGTATTTTTTCCATGTCCTAAAAAGACTGTGCTAACATCTTTTCAATTACAAAATCACCAAAATCTTTATTTATATAAATATATAAATGTATTTATCAAGAGATGCCCACACTTTTGCTCAAGACTGCATACACACATAGTTGATCAGTTTATATATTTGTTGATTTGTTGACCTCTCTGATTTCTACTGATGTACTGGATTTAACATACAGGTAGATCTCAAAAAATTTTAATATTGTGAAAAAGTTTCAATATTTCTTGACATTCCTTTCAGAAAGTGAAATCAATATATTATATAGCTTAATTACACATAGAGTAAAATATGTCAAGCCTTTCGATGATTATGGTTTACAGAAAATAAAACACAAAATTCACTGTTTCAGAATATTTAAATATTGTGAAAAAGTTAAATCTTAGAAAGTCATGGTGTCACACCCTAATAAACTAATTAAAAATGCAAAGGTTTCCTGAGCCTTTAAATGGGAGACTGAGGAGGGTAAGCCACAAAAGGTCTTTGCTAAAGAAGCTGGTTGTTCACAGAGTGCTGTATCCAAGCATATTCATAGAAAGTTGAGTGCAAGGAAAAAGTGTGGCAAGAAAAGGTGCACAAGCAACAGGGACAACTTCAAGAATTTGGGGGAGCTTCACAAGGAGTGGACTGAGGCTGGAGTCAGGGCATCACCAGCCACTACACACAGACGAATCCTAGACATGGGCTACATGTCTAGTGGTGGGGCAGTGGTGGCCTAGTGGTTAGGACTTTGCCCCTGAGATCCAAAGATTGCAGGTTCAAGTCCCAGCCCAGGCACCACTGAGGTACCCTTGAGCAAGGTACCGTTCCCACTTCACTGCTCCCTAGATGCTGTTGATAGCTGCCCGCTGCTCCACGTGTGATGGGTTAAATGCAGAGGACAAATTTTGTTGTGGTGCACTGTGTGCAGTGGTGTGTTCACAATGATCAGAAATCACGAATCACTAATCAAATGTCACATTCCTTGTGTCAAGCCACTACTGAACCATATACAACGTCAAAAACATCTTACCCGGGCTAAAGAGAAAAACCACTGGACTGTTGCTCAGTTGTCCAAAGTCATCTATTCAGATTAATGTAAATTTTGCATATCATTTGGAAAGTTCCTAGAGTCTGGAGGAAGACGTTGCTTGAAGTCCAGTTTCCAAACTCAGTGATGATTTGGGGACCATGTCATCTGCTCTTGTTGGTCCAAAATGACACACTTGACCCAGAGTTGTAAGTTATATAATGTTCATTGTTGACTCTCGGGTGCGGGCTTTATAAAGATGCTTCTTGGACCTTTTGCAAAGATTAATGTATCTGTGCCATATGCTATTTCTATCACTTTTAGATTTGTGAAATGTATGGACTATGGACGGTAAATGCATCAGATATGTTTTTTGCACAATGACACTATTTGGCTATCAGAGTAACTCTTTCTAAATCTGAAAAAAGCCAGATTTAAACATTGTTTGCTTGACTGTGTTATGTATGACTGACTGTGTCCTATCTAAACCATATCCTTTTGTTCTTACAGTGTGTAGTGGAATGCATTGAGTTAGCTAAGAATACAACTAACCAACATCTAATAAAGACTTAATTCACTCCTTTGCTGTTTTAGGGCTGCCACAGACTAAATTGGGCAACTATTTAGAAACACAGGTTAATGACTATTTTAAGCACCAAAACCATCCAGGTGAAGTCACTATTCGCGAATCTATGGAGTATTGTTAAGAGGAAGATGAGAGACATCAGACCCAACAATGCAGATGATCTGAAGGCTGCTATCAAAGCAACCTGGGCTTCCATTACACCTCAGCAGAGCCACAGGCTGATTGGCTCCATACCAAGTCACATTGATGCAGTAATTCATACAAAAGGATGCCTGACCAAGTATTGAGTGCATAGGAATGAACATACTTTTCAGAAGCCTGACATTTCTGTTTAAAATATCCTTTTTTATTGATCTTTTTTGATGTTCAAATTTTTGAGACAGTGAATTTTGGGTTTTATTATCTGAAAACCATAATCATCAAAATATCCAAGATATAAAGGATTGACATGTTTCACTCTGTGTGTGTGTGAATCAATATAATATATGATTTTCACTTTCTGAAAGTAGTCAAAAATATTGAACTTTTTCATGATATTCACATTTTTTACATGTACCTGTAATGCCAAATATATTGTTCTTTCCTATTTATTGGGTTCTACCGAACAACAAACATGACACACATTAGAAAAATAAACATTAGCACAAGAAGCTGAAATTTTACTTTTTTACTGAAACTGAGAATACATAAAAAAAGTTATAAAAAATAACTGAAATGAATTAAAGTTAATTTGACAATATATGCTAGGTATTTAAAGATTTTTTAGTTTTGCACTGAATTTGGCTGACTTTGTATAACAAATAACAGAAACTTTTAGCCACTGATTAGTATATTTCAAAAGGACTTGTCTCTAACCACGCTGAGTTGTTAAACCGTCTCAGAAAGGCTTTCCAGGCACATTATAATGTCACAATTTGGTGAAAAAAAACAAGCTTAGGTATGTCTTGCTGCAAATCTTGTGTGTGTGATAGACAAACCTTCCTTGGGTGAGCCACAGTTCATCAGGTATGATCCATGTGGCAAAATGTGTTTTGGGTCAAAGCCATGATCAGCACAAGCCTCCTGGAATTTGACTGCAGCAGCCGGATCGAGGGCAGATCTTTTCCAGGAGCGTTGGGAGGCCAAAAATAAGCCAAAACTGTGCCCTCCCATCTCCACACTGGCTTCCACTGCTTTCCATATGCCCCCTTTAAAATGTGGTGTACAATACAGGTGTAACAATGCAAAGGATTTTACAGTGTGAAATCTACTGTGTTTTTCCCACCAACATACAACACACTTTCAGTACAGAAAGATGGTGTAATAATACACACATTGTCACATTATTGATTATGATGTCAGGATTTGACTGTTTCTACAGAGCTCTAACTATAAAGAGTTTTTCTTTGCCTGCTGCACCACCAACATACAATATAAGCCCCAAAATGTACAAATGGCTCTGTAGGAAAAGTCCAGACATCTGAGCATGTGTGTAAATACAATGAGCCCTATCTGCTTTACTCTCATATTCTACACCCAGTTTTGATCAGTGACCGTGGTATCCTCTAAACACAGTAAAAGAGCTAGACGTTTATCAGTGATATGGGTTATATTTCAATACACTTTTCAACTTTTCAATGTATTTCCTTACACTCTTAGGGTGAATGATGTATATGTACTATGTTTGCTATGTTGAGCTTACCTGCTATGGAGACATGAGCCCCAATGAACTTGCTTTGTCCTTTAGTCCTTCCCTTTTTTCCCCTCACCACTTCTGAGATGCTCCCTTTCTGTGGTTTACTTGTTCCACTTGTGCCTGCAGCCTCCTCCACTTCAGCAAGACTTTCTTCTGCTTTTCTCCTCTTTTCTCCTCTTCTTTGTGGATGCATGCTTCTCTAAGTCTTCTACATGCTGAGGAACACCAACCAGCAACAGCATGATGTAGACAACTTATTATTATTATTATTATTATTATTATTATTATTATTATTATTTTAATTTTAATCCTGTTTTACTTGTTAATCCTCTTGTGATCATACCCATCATGTATTTTGACATGAACATTTTCCAGCCTAGCTTTATCCTTTAGAATCAAAACAGTCTGTATTTGTTACTGTGACTTTATATTATATATGCAAATGACGCCTGTTCTGAGTGGCTGTGAATCATTCAAAAAGCAGTACAAGATGCTCAATATAACTTTGCTAAAAGGTGGCTACACTTCTGTGAACTAAAGAAATGTAAATGTGCAAATTCTTTTGTATTAAAAATAATTCTCTCAGAATAGAATACTTTTAAAATACACATTTCCATTTATGGTTCATATGGACTGGTTCAAGTGATATTGTAAAACTTGAATGGCATGTACATACTACATCAAACTCTTATTGTGTGGGATAACTACTTGAAAAAAAACTTTTGTGGTGCAATATTTCTTTTTCCTATTTCTATAAAACACTGAAAGTAAGACTTTATTTGAATATAATCACTATTATGTACTATAACTTCCCTATAACTTTTTTTTATCCTCTATTTTCTATTAAACATGTTTTCCTTGATAGAGGCCCTTTAAGTCAACACAAATGGCACTGGGGCTAAAAATAAACCTAAAAATAAAATGAATAAATCTGATCACAGTAAAACTGGTAGGCGGAGTAATATAAATTTTGTAATCGTAGTAAAACTGGTAGGAGGAATGATAAAACATTTTAATCACAGTAAAACTGGTAGGAGAAATGATATAACGTTTTTAATCACAGTAAAACAGGTAGGCGGAGTGATATGACTTTTTTTAATCAGAGTAAAACTGGTAGGCGGAGTAATATGACTTTTTTAATCACAGTAAAACTGGTAGGCAGAGCAATATGACTTTTCTAATCAGAGTAAAACAGGTAGGCGGAGTGATATGACTTTTTTTAATCAGAGTAAAACTGGTAGGCGGAGTAATATGACTTTTTTAATCACAGTAAAACTGGTAGGCAGAGTAATATGACTTTTCTAATCAGAGTAAAACAGGTAGGCAGAGTAATATGACTTTTCTAATCAGAGTAAAACAGGTAGGCAGAGTAATATGACTTTTTTAATCACAGTAAAACTGGTAGGCGGAGTGATATTACTTTTTTAATCACAGTAAAACTGATAGGCGGAGTAATATGACTTTTTAAAATTAAAAGTAAAACTGGTAGGCAGAGTAATATGACTTTTTTAATCACAGTAAAACTGGTAGGCGGAGTGATATTACTTTTTTAATCACAATAAAACTGGTAGGCGGAGTAATATGACTTTTTTTAATCACAGTAAAACTGGTAGGTGGAGTAATATGACTTTTTTAAATCACAATAAAACTGGTAGGTGGAGTAATAACTTTTCTAATCACAGTAAAACTGGTAGACAGAGTGATATAACTTTTCTATTCACAGTAACAGGTAGAATGGGTTATACTATGCTATGTTGATGTTATCGCAGAGCGCCGCTGTGCGGCTTCTACTCGACACATCTTCTACTAAACCCCCATAAGACCCTTAGCGTGCGCAGGCTTTCATGCGAGGGAAAATTCAAAATGAAACAACATCACGTCGTAATAAAATTAACCCCTTTCCCCACGTTGAGTCCTGATGACACGGAACACACGCGGTAAAATAATTATACTCACAGATTTTCCTGTGACCGTGGGTTGTTTTATGTGCAGAACGCTGCCGAACTCTTGAACACAAACGGCATCGCTACAGTCGGCGCTTGTTGCGATGTGACGTCACTGTTTGCCCAATGTGGGTAAAATAAATGTGTGCGCAAGCAGGGGATTCGCCCACGTTGACGTAATGTTCATATGGATGAAATGTTAAAAAGGAAAGAAATTAAGAAAAATACATAGACGATCGTGCCGTTCTTTGTCACTTGCAAACTGTGGACTTTTAATACTGAAGGTCAAAATTTCCCTTCGCTCCCCCCCTTCCGTCAAAGCTGCTCAGACACAATTCACACAGAGCAGTAAAATGGCCGCCCGTCAACCAAACGACTTTTCAGCTCTTTAAAAACGAATTTGCGTTTCCTCTCCATTCTCCATCCGTTTACATTGTATTACAGTACGTCGTTGCAAAACAGCACTGCAGAGGAGTCGTTTTCGTGTTTCACTGCACACTCTTGATGGAGTAACTGCATTTCAACTTGCCTCGAATGCCTCAAAATTCAGACTTTCGCACTGAAGCACTTTAGCAGTAGCTCCCAAGCTACAGTTCATGTAATTCCTGAGGTAAGTACATTTGTACAAGCGGGCAAAATTGCACATCCATTGTTCGCTACACGGGCATTGTTCGTTTGCGATGAAGACGGAATGTGGATGTTGTGGGGCAGAAAACACGGGAGACTGTCTGTTTTCGACGACAGGAGGCTAAGCTAGCTGTGTTAGCGCGGTTAGCTTAACATCAATACTGCGAGCTAAATCGTTCCCCCAGCCCCAGGCATCGCGGAGACTCTCGTCTCTGGCTGACTATCAACATTAACATTCAATATCAGCACTAACACGGAGGGAGATAAGGCTGCAGAGCTGTTTGGGCGAGGCGCGCTTCTCTGACAGCGGACTTCGCTAGCTGGGCTAACTAACGTAGCCGACAGCTGCTTAACGCGAGCTGCCGTCGTTTGGTGCAGCAGCTCTCTGCGCGCTGTTCGTGAGTACATTGCTTTCGGGAATTCGCTTACCCTCATGTATTTCAGGGGAGAGTCTTCGTTGACAACACTGACTATTTTGCGAGAAGCGACGGCTCAGGTTTGCAATGCGCTCCGCCTGCTTGTAGAAACAGTTCAGCCATAACGGCAGGTGAGCTGACAAGCTACTGCTAGCAGCGCCTGTCTGAATAATCTATGGTCGTTTCGCAAATTGAGTATTGATATATTTTGGCATTTACTTGTTATTTAGTTGAAGCCACGCACTGTCCTGGACCAAGTGTCGTATTCAGGAGGTAATGGGCGGGTGAATGGAGATTGTCAACATAATTGAGCTAATTCACACGCTAACTTTAAGCTTGTCAACTCTGTGCGTGTGTTTCACTGCTGCCCTTGTAGGCTGGGGCCTTTGCCCATGTCTCGCCAGGCTTCCGAGTTGTAGGTTGCGAGGTAGTCCTTAACGAGATGCAGGTAAACCATAGAAGTACAAGCTAATTAGCTTGCTAGCAGGCTCCACACTTCGTGATCGCATTTTACATAAGGGTTGTCCTGCAGGGCCGGTGTTTGATTTCCCTGGTCAGACACACCTGGTTGAACTAGCCTGTTAGTTGCCAGACTGAACGAGTGTGTTTGAGGAGGGAAGCTACCAAACTGTGCTGGATACCGGGCCTCTAGGACCCCAGTTCGACACCCTCGTGTATAAGCACGTATTATCTAAGCAGGGTTTAGAGTCTGGGCAGGTATGCGTGTCAACGTGATGAACAGCTCGGCACATTTTATATCTCCAGCCGAGAGACCAGGCCGTTTCCGTGTAGCTCCTGAGTTTTCAGTTGCACAGATTTATTGGGCCTTTAATTTTAAAAGGGCAAAGGCAATTGCAATGCTTTCTGTTTTTTCTAGAAAGGAGCACCAGGAAAGGGAACAGCAGTTCATGGAAGACAAGAAAAGGAAGAAGGAAGATAAAAGGAAAAGGGAAACCTCACAGAAGGTGACGATGTTCATGTGTCATCCTTATTTTCATTTGTGTCATTTGTGCTCATCTTTGTTGCATTGTAGTAATGTGACCCACCAACAGTCACTTATTAGTGTTCAACTATGACACTTTAATGCACTAATCTTTAACAAAAAATAGTGCTGATCATAATGAAATTTACTACTTTTGATTGTGTTAATCTGTTCCTTACCAGTGTAATTTCCAGCTCTTTTTCATATGCTGCTTTTTTGCATTGCAGGTGGTCGAGCAAAAAAACAAAGGTAATTCACCATGTGATGATTTGAATGAATACTTTGTGTATCAGTGTTTATCATGGTGTAGTTATGGCTGTAGTGTTTATCTGATGTATGCCCCCATGATGCTTTGTGTTTGTGTTTGTCATGTTGTAGTTATGGTTATTGTGTTTATTTGATATATGCAAACATTTGAGTGCTTGTACATATTTGGCAACTTACAGCTCTATGTCCATAGTTTCACTATTGTGAAATGTGTGATGAAAAGTGCATTATGGGTGCATCATGTGTTTTGTCTATTTTCATTTAGATATAACTGAAATGCTTTTATGCCTAATTAAATTTTTCCTGTGGCAGTGCCAGAACTGACCAAGCCTCCATCTGCCCAATCTCTTGCCACCTCCAACTCGGTGTCCCCCAGCCCTGGCCCTGTCCCTTCTACAACCTCCTCCATTGCCACCCCGGCTGCTGGCGCCCCCCCTCAGGGTGGGAACAATGCTAAGCGGCCGGCGGTGGCCAACGGACAGCCCTCCCCCAGCACCCAGGCCCCCCAGCGCTACATGCCCCGTGAAGTGCCCCCTCGATTCCGTTGCCAGCAGGACCACAAAGTGCTACTGAAGAGAGGTCAGCCACCACTGTCCTCCATGCTGCTGGGGGGAAACAACAGCGGGGGAGACAGCCCCAATGCAACAGTGGCTGTTGCCTCAGGTAAAGTCAGTAGAACAGTGACTGTAAAAGTTAACGGCTGCTACTAACAGGGATGTCCCAGCTTGCTTTTTTGCCCAAGGTCTGATTATAGTTACTTGTTATTGAGTATCTGCTGATTTGATCCGATATTTATCATTTCCTCTCTAATAGTTTCCCAGCACCCTTGTCAAGTACATGAACGTTATTACATTTACATTTATTAATTTGGCTGATGCTTTTGTCCAAAGCGACTTCCAGGTACAGGAACAATCAAGCATAAATTCAGACATGACAATACTGATGTGCGAGTTACAGGGAGTTCAACATAATCTTCTTAGTCATAAAAACAGTGCAGGTGCTACAACAGTGCGCATAAATGCTTATTAAAATAAAATATGTGCTTGACAATGAAATACTCACATTGTCCCAAAGAATTACATGGATCGGGACATGTGTAGTGACTAATGTTTATTGGAAAAGTCAAATATTGACATAAAATATCAGAAACAGTTTGTATTTCATGTTCACAATGTTTTAGAAGAAAACAATACTTCACATTTTGCCCAGTGCTTCATTTAAACAAACACTAATGCATTTTATCTTATTGAATTTTAAATATTAACACTTTCAAGGCATAGTTCTGCAGTGCTCTTGAAAATACTTAATGTGAAATAAATAGAGTAAATAAATAAATATGCTTCTGTGATGGCAAAACAAAGATAATTGTGTGTTTAGTAACATCATAATCAAACCTTGTCCGCTGTATTACGTCCTGAAGCTCGGCCTAACAAAACAAGCCTTAACTGTTCACATGATGATACAATCACTAACAAAATGGCAAGTTGTTTTACATTGGTGATATTCTTTTACTCTATTTATGCAGCTTTAGTAAAGTATTTAAATGTTA
The DNA here is from genome assembly GCA_037576955.1 of Lepidarchus adonis. Lineage (NCBI taxonomy): Eukaryota > Metazoa > Chordata > Actinopteri > Characiformes > Lepidarchidae > Lepidarchus > Lepidarchus adonis. The sequence continues at coordinate 23,395,571 of JBBIGC010000104.1, read as the reverse complement.
ACGCTGTGTTGTAAGACACGTTATTTGATGGGTCATATCCTGAACTACTGAATAGCCTGTGGTAATTGCTGTACATTATGTTCAGCACAATGGTTTTATTCATCCTTAATAGACGGTACACATGTGGTGCTTGCTTTTAGTCCTTAGTGTCTGCTGTGTTTTAGTGGTAACATTACACAAAACTTCTTCATAACAGAGTCTTGACTACAGTGATTTACCATGATTTAGCTCTTCTGAAGATTTCCTCTTTCTCCACTCTCCCAGAATCTTCCCTGAATTCTGCAGGTCCAGCTGCTTCCTCTCTGTCCCACATGTCATCCTCATCAATCGCTGCTTCTTCTTCTAATACTTCTTCGAATTATGCAAATTCCATGTGGGGGGCAAGCTCTGGAAGCCAGCCCCTCTCTCAGGGCAGGGAGAAGGTGATTGTGGATGGGTCGGACCTAGAGGAATGGCCCAGCATTGCTGCTGGAGATGGGGCCAGAACAGGAGAAGCACCAGTTCCTGGAGGAACAGAGGGAAGTGGAGTACTGAACTGCAGTGCCTCATGGGGTGAAAGGCACCTCCAACACCCGAAGATTGTGGATGGTGGGAATGAAGGAAGTGCATTGCCTGGTAGCCCCTCCCCTCCTTCATCCTCCTGCTCAACCAATGAATGTATGCAGTCTGGTAGTGTTGTGTGGGGGTCCCCAGGAGTCCTAGCAGGAAATGCAGTAGCAGCAGGGTCATTGCCCCCTATATCCAAAGCCTTCCCTCTCCCAGGGACCGATTGCTCTGTTGGCGTCAGCTGCGGAATTACAGGTGCCAACTTTAACCCTAATGCCAACCCCTCTGCCTGGCCAGCCCTGGTACAGGATGGGGCTGGGGCAGCTGCAACAGAGGGTGGCCCCACTCCTCTCCAAAGCTCAATGTCATTGTCTGCCAACAACCCTGTTTCTGTGAATCAAGCCTCTCATCAGCACCAACTTCACCAAATGCAATATAGAGACATTGAGCCATCCTGTAGAGAGTGGGGTGGTAAAGCACTGGAGCCAGGAGCAGGACCAAAAAACACAGTAGTGTCAGAAGGGGGCAATGTAGACTGTGGAAGTACTGGGGGATCAGATCTCTCTGTCTCCTCTTTCTCCTCCATCTCATCCTCTGCTTTGAGAGCTCAGCCTTTTCCTGCAAATTCCAAAACGGGTGCCTCTAGGACTGAGACATGGGATGGCGGAGCTGGGGGCAGCTCTATTTCTGCTGAAGGGGGAAGCTCATGGGGTTTTGGCGGACAGGACGACAAACAGAGTGGAAGTGCATGGGGTACAGCAAGTAGTGGTCAGATGTCTGGAGTATCTCAGGGAGCATGGGGTGGGGGAGTTGGGGAGTGGGGTAATTCAAGCGGTGTTGGCAATCCAGGTGGGGGAAATGGTGATGGCTCAAGCAGTAGCAGCAGCAGCGGTGGCAGTATCAGCAACCCTTCAGTTTCTTCCTCCACACCTTCAACTATGACAAGAGCTTGGGACAATCAGAAAGGAGCCGGAGGTGATGGAGGGGCAGGAGACTCCATTGAGTGGGGCCAGGGCAGCAGAGGTGGAGGAGGTACCTCATCATCAAGTGGTGGTGGAAACTCGAGAAGTGGCAGTCAGCACCATGGCCACCACCGCTCTCATCAACCTCCTAATACTGAAGTGGCCTTACAATCCCTGCTCAGTCGAACTGACCTCGATCCTAAGGTGCTGTCCAACTCTGGATGGGGACAGACGCAAATTCGACAGAATGTGGCATGGGACTTGGAAGGAGGAGGAGGAGCAGCAGGTGCAGCTAGATCATCTGCTACGATGAATGCATCTAATCATCCACCATATTCTGGCTCTACTGTAACCTCAACCACTGCCCCGTCATCATCTCTACTCCCAGGTGCATCTCAGAATACAAACTCTAATTCAAATTCCATACTTGGACCCTTATCTGTCCCATCTGGTGAAGGCTGGGATAACAAAAGCAGTAGTAGCAGCAGCAGTTCCTCTTTGCCCAGCCGAGGTCCACCACCCTCTGTAAGCAGTATTCCAAACCCTTGTGTTTCACAGTCTGGGGGTGGAGTGGGTAATTCAGCAGGTGGGCAAAACAAGCCTTTCGGGGGCTGGGGGGAGTCAAATCCATCTGAGAGCCAAGGGAAAGGTTGGGTTAGCGAAGGACCAGAGTGGAGAGAAAACAAAGGAGGGAGTGGATCTGGTGGATGGGGTGATTTCCGACAAAAGAGTACTCCTTCAGGTGAAAACTGGGGAAACAGTCAGGAGGAGAAAGGGACTGGAGGTTGGAAGGAGATGGGGAGAGGGGATGGGGGAAATTGGGGACAGAGAAGCGGTAGTGAATGGGGAGAGCGGGAGTCAAAAGCAAGCACTGGTGGTTGGGGTGAAAGGAAGGATAGTGGAGGTACAAGTGGAGATTCAGAAGTAGGTACATGGGGTAGCTGGGATGATGGAGCTCCAAGGAAAGCTTGGGGAGCAGGAGGTACAGAGACAGGAGTTGTTGGGGGAGGAGGTGGGGACGGGGGAAGCAAATCTCACTCTGGCTGGGGTGGGAATGCAAGCCCTTCACAAATGCCAAACAGCCAGTCGACCTCTCTGAAAGGTCAGGCACAACCGCAGCAACAATCACAGGCCCAGCAGTCGAAGTCGTTGGATACAGGGGCCATGCAAGGGGGCTGGGGAAGACAAGTAGGGTCTTCAGCCCAGAGCCAAAGTACAGGATGGACCTCCGGGCCCATACCCCAAATGTCTAGTGGCCCTGGAAGCAGTTCAGAGCCCAGTGGCTGGGAGGAGCCTTCGCCACAGTCTTTAAGCAGGAAAAAGGAAATAGATGATGGTACATCTGCTTGGGGTGATCCCAATAACTATGTATATGTCAATTACTGGGACAAAAACAACGGCCCATCTGGCCAGCCAACGCAGTCCCAGCAGCAGGGTCCTGCTCCACCTCCGCCAGGAAGAATGCCTGCAGGTCCTGGGAACAGGGACATAAACCTTGCACAGTCCTCCAGCAAGGGACCAGCAATGGGTAAGAAGAATTGTATCTATTTCTTTAAAGAAAATATTGGGAATAGTGGTGATGACTAAGTTAAACTTGAAATTTCAGGGCATTTTATAAGTGCAACTACAGCAAACTATTCATAAAAACTGTGCATAGATTAAGTATAAAATAATATAGAATTTGGAATTTACTTTGTAACAGATTATGAAAAACGTCTTTTAAAAAATTCTTGCATGTATTTGTTTGTTTGAATTGTTGCTAGCGCCGTCTGGATGGGGAGGTAGCGGCTCTCCCACCAGTCCCTGTGTGGACAATGGCACTGCAGCTTGGGGCAAATCTACTGACAAACCTACAGGCTGGAGTGACACAGATGACACTGGGAATGCCCCAGGTTGGGGAAACCCTTCCCCTAACCCAGTCAAATCTGGTAAGGGGAGAGCAGTTTTGAATTATAATATAAAATATTATTGTAAGATCACCATCAATGTGCATTTATTACTAAAATAAAAGTTTGGTAGTGTGGAGCCTTGAAATGTGTCCAATGGTCCCCAAACACCGGGCTTTGTCCCGGGACATGGATAATCAACTTTGTTTAAATTTGACCATTGAAGTCTGTAGGGGGGTTTATTTTTGAAAACTCTTAGGTTGCAGTAAGCAGCTCACTTGGTTGCCAACAACCCCAGAGAAAAAAACTCTCTTCGTTTCTTTCTCACACTTGTTTCATGTACTGATAAATGAACCCTACAAGCCTACTCTGTGTAAGTAAAAAAAACTAAATACTGCTGGAGAGATTGTGTGAAAAGGAGGATCTAATAATGCAAGGGTGTAGAATTACATGGGGACCAATATCTATGGATTGCTGAACTGTCCTCACCAATAATTCTGATCAAACTTAAATGTAACGCTCCATGTCTAGGTAAATGGAGGGTTAAAATGCTCTTTGCCCGAGGGCCCACCTCTCAAACACACACCAACATGGACATGATGTGTGTTTGGGAGCTGGGCCTCTTAATCACACACCACCAATTTGATTGGCTTTCGCATTTTCCTGCTAGTGTGTTCCTGTCATCTTAGCTCTGTTAGCACCAGAAAGTTTTAATAAAGTTTTAAACTGAGGAAGATGTTACTGTATTTATTTTATTATTTACATATTTATTTTTATATTATTGTATTACTTGTTTGATTGTGTTGACTATAACTGCCTGTTACGCGTTTCAGTTCTCCCCTATGTCATTTATGTATTAATGGATGACAGATGTGTGACAGATGTGGTGGGGGACCACAGCTGTAGTGTGGGTTTTAAAGCATTAGTTGACCAATCATCTGAGATCACTTGTAAATATGTTTCTGTCCTACAGGTTCAAAGTCTATGCAAGAAGGCTGGGGTGAACGAGAGGGGTCTGTCAGTGCTTCACGTCACTCCAGTTGGGAAGAGGAGGATGAGGGGGGTGTGATGTGGAATAGTGCTGGATCTCAAAGCAGCAGCTCTTCCTACAATTCTGGGGGCTGGGGAGGCAAGAAGGGAAATAAGGTATTCTAAACATTGGATAAATGGGAAATCTTGCTACATCTATTTAATTAATTACCTTAGTTTTGTTTTAATTTTAATCTTAATTTAAAAACATGACCACAAAGACATGGTGCCATAGATAATGTTAAAACCCATTGCTATGACAGTTAATATTCAGAATTAAATGCTGAGCTAAAAATCACAGTTTTCCTCAGGGCCCAATAAAAAGTGGAGACTCCTGGATGAACCCTATGACTAAACAGTTTTCAAACATGGGGTTTCTGGTAAGTCCCTGTAAAATTCAGTAATGCAGTATAAAAGCATTCAAGAGTCACATTTTTTGAGAGAAGTTAATAAAGATTTTTTTCTTTTGTCTAGGGAGAAGACCCCAGTGGTCGCCCACTGGATCTGGCCCCTGGCCCTCCTCAAGATAAAAAGATAGATGCAGACAAACGAAGTGTGGGTTTGGGTGACTACAATGGAGATTTGCGCAAAGGAGGGCGTGGAGGGGGAGGAGGTGTAGTCTTCCGTTCACCTGGTTCCAAAGAGCAGGGGCCTGGTGAGCCTGGGCCTTATTATGATAAGGTAGTTAACACTGTTTTTTAGAAGTCTCTGACTCTGAGTTGGTTTTATGTCGTTAACTGAGAATCCCTCTGTTCTCTTTCAATTTCCTCAACCTTCCTTAACTTTTCCCCCCTCTCTCACACCTGTTTCCCTTTGTCAATCCCTGTTTTTGGCCTTGTCTGCTTTGCTCTTGCTGTGATCAGCAGACCTTGCCTTTCACCAATCAGGATGGGTGCCTTGGGGAGGAAGGGCCTTGTTCTCCATATTCTCCACCCACAGTCTTCAAGCCCTCTCCCCTCTACAACCCCAATCCCCCTAGACAAGTAAGGCTGTGCCACTGTATCTCTTTTAGCCCATCTTCGTCTCACTGCATTACCTTTGGCCAGTTACCTTTTAAATATGGTCTGAAAAAATCCTCCATTCCCCAAACCCAAATATTACCCCTCCCCCTAGAAATATTCATTTGTTACTTCCTCCTTATCTCTGCTATTTGTTCTCTCCCCTGGTAAGCTCTTCACCTCCAGTTTTTTTACATTCAGGAAGTTGTTCTCTCAAATGTTCACACTTTCTTGTCGCACTTGCTTCCTTTGCAGATGGGTGGTCATATTTTTGGTAGTGGTAGTGGGATGGGCCAGCCCAGGCACCAGCCAGCAGTGCCACCCATTAACCCAACTATACGAGCGCAAGTGCCTCATCAGTTCCTGTCACCTCAGGTACAGAACTTATGATAATAATATGACCAAAATATCTATTTTTCCTTGTTCACTCAGTGATTTTTGTTCAAGGTTTGCTTGTTTTATTTTGGACTGGAGCTGTAAGGGTAATGCTAACTTGTTGGGCTGCCCCTGACTAAAGATTTTTTTTTAGCATATTAGTGGTCATTACTTTAAACCATTTTTCGTTATTCATGATTTTAACCAAAATAATGAGATTTCTAGTTAAACCAAACCATAAATTATGTATTATATAGAAATTATATTACTTGGAAATTCAAAACAACTACTTTCTGAATGCTGCCGAACAGCTTCTCATGTATCACCATATGTACTGTATATCTGCATGTGGATTGTGCACATGTTCATCTGTTCAGGGAGAGTTGAAGGTGCGGTTTGTTTGGGGTTTTTTTTTTCCTTGTTTTAATTTTTTTCAAATATTCACTCTTCATAATCCAGCTGTAGTGTCACAAATGACTTGTCACTTGCAATCTGAGGCTTTGTCTACAATTTCTCAGTGACCTGGAAATTGTGGCTATTGTCTTGAACAAGGCTTTATTGACCAAGTGACTAAGACTTTTTTTTTTTTTTAATGGTTGGTCAGCTATGAGTCAAATATTTTCTACCCCACCAATTAGTATGCATGTAAACTGAATTTCTAAATCCTATCAGTCCATGACACAAAATACGCTTTTGAAGATCCCTACTGCTACAGGTTTTACCTATACAGCATATTTTTGCCCATTTTTACAGATAACTGTATGGCTATATATGGTCATTATATATATGTATACATATATGTTATTTATTTATTTTTGTCTTTTTGATTCACTGCACTACTTTGTTTCCCATAATAAATTGGTGTTACATTTATCCAGAAAGTTTACAAAGCAGCAATTACTATTATGTTAAGCAAACTTTAAGTTGTTTTGTGTGTTTCTGAACAATCCAAACAATTTGCTGGCTGCATTAAATATAACTTGTAAGGTAGTAGTTTTTTTTTTTTTTTTACACAAGGTCTTTTTTATTTCCATTATTAGTTACAATAACATACAAAACAGAACAATACCCACCCACCCCT
>JBBIGC010000104.1:23378293-23388594 GCA_037576955.1 Lepidarchus adonis | reverse complement strand
TCTGGAAGCAAGAGTTAATTTCAGTATGATCTATATGAGTATTGCCTGAATCATCATTAATTTGAGATATAGTTTGGCCAGCAGTTCTCCGTCGTAGCTGATGAGCGAGGAGTTTACCCGCCTTCTCCCCATGTTCATATGTTTGGTGTTGCGTTTTACTGATAAGGTTTTCAACATATGTAAAGTAGTAGTTTTAACCGTATCTTCATTTTGGTTTACAGTACTGGGTTTATTAATTGATGTTTAAAGGAAGAGTTCTGTATGGTCAGTGATGGAATCACAATTCTCCAAGATGCATATTGTCATGCTTTGCATTTTTGTCATGTTGTGATGCATCATGTTAACCCTTTAAGTGATCACTTGTGTTTGATCATGCTTTTGTTTAGGTGACTGGCTCTGTTCTGAAGCAAATGCCTCCTCCTAGTGGGAGTGTTGGAGGAGTGGGTGGAGGGGTTTTCCCACCTCAGCTATCCCCACAGCACATTGCCATGCTCAGCAGCATCTACCCCCCACACATCCAGTTTCTGGTGAGTGTCAGCTTTGCTGCTGCTTCACAGAAGGCCTTGATTCCTTTGATTTATTTAGGATGCATGTTCTCTCCTATTTTTTTCTTTAAATAGTATTTATTTTCTTTTTATAGACTGTAGATGAAGCAAGGATTGTCAGTTTTGCTCCTGGAAGATTATAGACCAGCACAGTTTGGTGATTTTTCTGTTTAGATATTGCATTTAAAATGTTATATTAAACCGAGTTGAATCAGGTGCGTTTGAACAGGGAAAACAACAAACTGTGCTAGACAAAATTCTTTCAAGACTGTAATTTTTTGACCTTGGGTGTAAATAATTTAATTGACAAGATTTGAAATAAGTTTAAGGCTTAAGGTTGACACTCTGTTTTCTCATAGGCATGTCAGCTACTCTTGCAGCAGCCTCAGCAGCAACAGCAGCTCCTGCAGAACCAGCGCAAGTTCCCTCAGAATGTGCGTCAGCAAGCAGACCCACAGCAGGTATGGACCACAGACCGGTTGGCCATAATACTGTGCACCACAGCAAGGTCACAGTAATAAGTTTATTTTTACTGTTTAGCCTAATATTGATTATAAACCCATGGTGGTAACACAGCGTTCCTCTTTTTTGTACAGTTGCTCATTAGGCTTTCCACAGAGCTTATTTTCCTTTGTGTTTTGTATTATAGTATAACTTCTCACTTGAGTGAGAATACCTGACTGAAGTGCTATTCTTGTTCAATTTTGTACATTCTGGGCAGTTCAAAACATGTGAAGTGCAATGAAATTCAGCATGTGTACACATTGCATACGCTTGTTTTACAGCTTGCCAGAATTATGGCTGTTCTCCAGCAGCAGAGACAGCAACAACAGCAGCAGCAGCAGCAGATGGGTAGTGCAGGTGCGACCTCTAAGCTGTCCCCCTCTCACATTGGTGGCCCCAAAATGCAGATGTCGGACTCCCTTTCTCACCCTGGCCTGGGAGGCTCTGTAGCCGAACTGCATCAGAAATCATCAGCTGCGTATTCAGGTGAGGAACTCCTTTTCTAAATGTTAAATAAGGTAGACTGTATTGAAATACGACATTTTTAAAAAAAGTATTTTTCTTGAGCACAAATGTACAATAAAATTTTACTAAGTGTATTGAGACTTTTTATTGAGTCTTGTGTTTACATTGAATTATTGCACTTTTAAAAAAATTTTTTGTCTTTCTTTACCTGTGATATTGTTTGCTTTATTAACCTCCTCTGTTACTTTCAGGGTTTGGTTCTGGTGTGAATCTTTCTGGTCTTGAGTTGGGTTCAATGGTTGGTGGTTCATCTGGACTGAAAGAAGGTGGGGGCCAGCAGTCTCGCTTTAAATGGATGATGGAAGGTCACTCGCCAACGCCCTCCTCACCAGACAGTGCACTTCATAAAAATGGTGAATTTAGTCTGTGATATTTTGCCTCAGCTGTGAGCAACTGATGCTTTTTATTCCTACTCTTTATGCTCTGTGTTCTTGTTCTTAGGACCCATTGCTGCTCCCCTGAAGAGAGGCAGTTCTCCATACTCTCAGTATGAGATGCTGGGGGTGGAAAGTTTGGGTGTTCCTCTTCAAGGGTCTTCAGATAGCTGGCAGAGGACTCCTGGAAACAAAATGGGAACCAAACCTAGCACTTCCAGCTGGCCTCCAGGTAATATATATTTTAGATGAAAACCTTTCCTCTTAAGAACAATGATTATCATAAAAATAAACCCTTTGAGTTTTTTGTTTGTACAGGTTGATGATGCATAAACCTTATATACAACTTCCTTTAGGCATTTTGCATAATTCTCCACCAAACGATCAGAGTTTAAGATATTTGAGGGTTTTTTTCCTCATGTATTGATCTTTCTCAAATTGCACACAACATTTTTGTGAGGTCCAAAAAACCCTGTCTTCTTAAGCCGTTCTTTTGTGGGTTTACTAGTGTATTTAGGATAATTGTTGAATCCTGTTTAAAGTCTTAATGCAAAAGGCATTATTTTCAAGCACTTCTTAATGCGATGAACATTCATAATTGAATCAATGACTGCAAGCTCTTTGGACTATCTCTGTACTGTTACTATGGCCAAACAACACTATCTGGATTTCAAAATGTCTCACTGTAGATGTTCTTTTTGGAGAACAAAGATTTCTCCTGATATGCTTCCCACATTTTTGGCCATTCTCTTTTTGATTGTAGATGCATTGATTTTTTTACACTAACAGCTGCACCTCCTGAGCTGTTTTTATATATAGATATGTATAGATATATATACAAACACCATTTTCTTTGTGCTCATTGGGATTTTGGCAGAAATTGACATCAAACGAACGTGACATGCAACTTTTTATTTATTTATTTTTTTAACCCCATCCAAATGCGCAGCCGAACAAATCCCAGCACTCAAATCCTGTGTGGATGGACTGATTCACTCCAACACACAGAAATACTGTGGCCAATCCTTCCACACTCACCTGACACCACAAATGTCAGAAAAATGCTTGATTCAGACACTCATGTGGACAAGGCCTAAAACCCGGAGAATGCTATAGGAACGTCATTAATTTTTGCAGACATTTAGGGGTTTGGGGTCTTTTTAAGCATTATTGGGTAATTTTTCCTTTTGTTGCCCTGTGTAGAATTTCAGCCCGGAGTGCCTTGGAAAGGAATGCAGAGCGTTGACCCTGAATCTGACCCCTATATGACTCCTGGAAGTATGCTGAGCTCATCAGCAGTGTCAAGCCTCAATGATGAGCACCAGTTGCTGAGAGATAACACAGGTGTTTATACTTATTACTAAGAGCGATTACTACTTATAATTATAAATAAATCTCTAGAAAGCATGTAAATGTTAATTTTTGCTTTCAGAATCAAACCCCTCACTAAACACCTTGCTGCCTTCACCTGGTGCCTGGCCCTACAGTGCCTCAGACAGCCCCCTTAACAATGCACACAACCCAGGTAACACAAACCTTTTGGTTTGGACTGTTCTGTATGGACTATTGGTACTATTTCTTAATATTTTCTGCTGGCTTAGACGTTAAACATTTTTTCGGTTGGCCACATGAATATTTGGAAAAGTAAATTATAATTGTTTTTGTTGTGTACCGACAGCTAAGTACCCAGAGTACAAGCCAAGCTGGCCCCCTGAGCCCATTGGACATAACAAGCCTTGGAAGACCAATCGCAACACTTCCCAGCTGCCACGCCCACCTCCTGGATTGACCCATCAGAAGCAGCCCTCCACATCCCCTTGGGCAGGAGGAGCACCACGTTTGGGGAGGGGTTGGAGTGGCTCTGGAGGCAGCCAAGAGAGCAGATATGGGCCTGGTAATATAATGATGTCTGAAGCTGTAAAACAAACAAAAATAAATTTATTTCTTCACCAGAATATCTGATGACATGAGTTTTCGATGGGAGTATGTTCTTATTTTAATAGGCTCAGCATGGAGCGATGGTGGAGCTTCAAGGGGAAGTTGTTGGCTGGTGCTAAGTAATCTTACACCCCAGGTATGGTGATAAAAGTCTGATAGAAGATGGACTTGAAAATGATGTATTCTCAATGTATTTGTTGGTATCGTTTTTGAGATTGTATTGAAAATGTTTCGTTTTTCTCACCCTCTCCAGATTGATGGTTCCACCCTGCGCACCATCTGTATGCAGCATGGTCCACTATTGACCTTTCATCTTGGGCTGACACAAGGTAGTGCTCTGATTCGCTACAGTACTCGCCAAGAAGCAGCCAAAGCTCAGAGTGCCCTGCACATGTAAGCTGTTCTCATTAATCCTCCACTTTACCTAATAAACATGCTACAATATATAGGAAAATATTTAGTGTATTTGTGAAATTTTTTGAAAATTATAAACAAAAATGGTTTCTTTATTTACTTACTTACATATATGTTTTTTTGCCTTATTCTGTTTTTACCAGGTGTGTTCTGGGTAACACCACAATCCTGGCTGAGTTTGTGAGTGAGGAGGAGGTTGCTCGCTATTTTGCACATTCCCAGGCAGGAGGGGCCGGGAACACCAGTGGAGGCAGTGCGGGTGGAGCCGTTACTGGGCCAACAGGAGCAGCAGGGTCATCTGGTGCTGGAACAGTGGGTGCTGGGAGCACCGGGAGCATACCCGGCGGAGAGAGGGAACGGCCTGGAGGAGGAAGTGCTATTACAGGAGGTAGTAGCAATGGAGCCGGAGGTGTTGGGCCTTCAGGCTCCAGCTGGCAGAGTTTGGACGGTACAGGCAGCTCCCCTGAGCCCGTCTCCACCCAGGGCCCTGGCCTGAGCATCTTCGCACAGTGGAGCAACGGTGCAGGCGGAGTGAGCGGTAGTACAGCGAGTGTGGAGCCAGCCAGACAGGGGCTTTGGGGGGGTATGGCAGCAGGGTACCCCAGCAGCAGTCTTTGGGCATCTCCGGCATTGGAGGACCGGCACCAGATGAGCAGCCCTGCAGCACTGTTGCCTGGAGACCTTCTGGGTGGAGGGTCCGATTCTATTTGACTGACCACACACACACACACACACACACACAAACATATGTCAACAGCACACACATTTAAAAAAAGTATAATGAAAAGCACCCACTTGTATATCCACAGTTAAGTAAGTGCAGGCATATAAAGGGGTGATCTCAAATGAGAACTTACATACATAACCTCGGGGGATAGACACAGACTACATTAAAATAATTAGTAAATGCATTTGCCAAAAGAATTAGTCAAACTTTGCCAACGCAAGCACTCATGGTACAGATCCACACAAACACATTCGAATGCTAAAAAAACACAATTATTACAAATACCAAAATGCATTATAGTGCAAGTTTCAGACAACACTGGTTACAGATGTGTACATGCACTGTTAAACGCATCCGTTTTCGACAGGAGCCGTGTTCCAGACCCTGTTCTCCATAATCCGTTCTCCAATCTAAAGTCCACACTCAGGAGCATGGCGATTCAGAGTACGGGGCACGGTAGTTTTTGTTTTTTTTCCTTTTCCTAAGTATTGCAGTGCAAATCTGCTGACTGATATACAGACGCACACGCCCACACATCCCTTGTACACCTTTTATCCTTAAATGAAGACTTTTACAGCAAGACTTGAACAAAAACAAAAAAGGTTAAAACAGTTGGACTTAAACCAAACTCAACTGGACGAATCCTAAATTCTTCTTTATGTAACATCACACTTGCATACTGAGGCAGCATCACTCAGGCATGCACTGTAAGAGAAAAAAGGACGAATATATATGCATCATACAATGTTCTATGTGATGTTGAACACTCAGCATAAAGGATAATTCATGTTACAGCTCCCATTTACTGGCAAAGTCAAACACACTTTACTCGGCCATGCTGTTCTGATGTCTGACTGTATCTTGTCTTTGTTTTAAATGTGGAACAGTGGAATCCAGAGGTGTCTCTTCCTTAATATGCTGACCTCGTTTTTTTTGTTTTGTTTTTTCCTACTCAATCAAGTTCGTTATGATGATTTTGATCACTTGGATGTAAATTAGCTGTTCAAGGCACCCTTTTGGCCTATGTGTGCATGAGCAAAAAGTCCTTTAATGGAGGAGGTGGCATGGAGCATTAGCGTGGCATCAGTGAATGTGTGTTGTTGAGAGATTTACAGTGTGGCGTGTTTTTTGCTGATATCTATGCTGGTTTGGGAGGCGAATAAATGTGTGTGTGACCGCTTATTTCAGGTCTTTTGGCGTCTGTGTGCTGGATAAATGTATGCAGATATGACTGTGTGGATGTAGGCAGAGAGTTCAAAGAACATTGGCACTAATGAATATTTCTTAAGTTGTGGTTTTAGCAGCCTTTTGTTTTATATATTGTCTGAATTGCAATAATATTAAAGAGAAAAGCTTTTTTTTTTTTTTTTTTTTTTTTTAAGAAAAAACAACCAACTGAAGGCATTCATACTGAGATATGCCAAACTTATTGTACCAAGCTGAGCTGGATGGATGTTTTAGAAACACTTAAAAGTTACCAGTTGTTTATTTTTGTTGTTGTGTACCATTTTAAATTAAGGCAGGCTTTATCACTCCTGTTCAGGTTGTTTGTTTTCTGATTTTACAAAGAAAAAGGAAAATTAATTTAACAAAAGAACAAGACTATTAATAAAGGTTGAATTAAAGTTTTTTTTGTCACTTGTGCAAGCTGTGATTTTTTTCTGTTTGTCTTTCCAAGCAAGTCTAGAAATTTTAACAGTAGAAACCATCAGAACACTAGTGCAGAAATCCTTGAATATCTGTTCATTTTATGTGTGAAAAGAAATCAAATCCCTGCTTATTCTAAGCCTGGCCATTTTTCCTCTGAGTAGAAATCGCCTGGGCTCTGCTCAGTTTTGGTATTCTCAGTGCAGAAATCATCAAAGCTTTTAAAACTTCAGTTCCAGACTCAGATAAGAGATCATAACTGGCAATTACAGCTATTTTCTAAAGGTAATCTAATTGTATTTTCCCTGCTATTAGTTTGCTTAATAGGTTTGATTAGGCAAATCCTAGAAGTGCAATTTGTTTTCTCTTGGTAAACATTACAAAAATAAATAAATAAAAATTAACATAAATATCCTATAAGCTATTTAAATAATGTGCTGTTCTTGCCATTGCTTCACTGTTTGAGCCTCAACTGCAGCTCAATCACAACGGTCCGTGCGCGCGGCTCCTTGAAGTGATCCGGGTCCTTTCGCTCGATTATGAATGACATCACTGTAGTCGCCACGGTGCGCTGGGATACAAAACAAGGCAGCGGACAGACCGCGCTCTCGCTAGCTTCGCTTTCACAAGTAGGTCAGTCCGTGTGGCAGCGTTTGGGAGCAGGGCTTTCAGGAACTCCTTCCCGAAAAACAGCGGTGAAAATCCCACTGGAATGAACCGCCTAAAAACCCACTGCCACCCTTCGCTCTCCAGGGTCCTGACCGTGCAGCAGAAAAACTCATCCAACGCCACCTTTTCGTCAGGTAGGGGACATGCTCCTCAGTTAAGGTCAAGACGAGGAGCCGCAGGACCGGTGGGGTTGTTTTCGACGATGGGAAAACGGTCTCCACCGGGCCGTGCTGCTTAATTTGTCGGGATTCAGGAAGGTGTAGGGCGCGGCTGCGTAACCATCGTGGCGGCCATTGGTTCCTTCCCCGCGGCCTGGTGGTGGAGCTCTAACCGAGTTATGCAAGAGCGCTATCGCTAGCACTAGCACGACAGCGTTCGAATTTAAATGATGTAAAAAAATAAGATTTTATTTACATTTTCACCACTTTTGAGCGTAAAAAACGGAATTGTAGTAGTGTATCTGCAAAGAACGCAACGCCATGTTGTACACAGAGGTAGCAGCTAGCAGCCTTGTGAAGCCAGACTGTGAATCAAACCTGCGGACCTTTCAGTGTTAGCCGTGCACATCTCCTGCCAAAGCAGCTGGAGAAAGTGAACACAATGGTCCAGATCTCACATCTCAGAAACAGTATGTTTTTAATGTGCTTCTCTGTGTGGTGTGTTGGGGGGTGGGCAGCGCAGCAGGGGTGTGTGTGTGTGTGTGTGTGTGTGTGTGTGTGTGTGTGTGTGTGTGTGTGTGTGTGTCGTTACGCCAGCAGGGGTGTAACGACACACACAGATACAGATTTGATTCTGAGGTTAGCACGCGATCAGACATTTTATAGACTAGGAATAGAGCTTTCAGTCCACAACTCAAGAAAAGAATAAAGTTTCCTTGTGCAAAATAGTGATCTTATAAAACAGCCGAAAACAGAACAAAATCTGCCTCCTCTTCCTTTTCATCAAGAGTGAAATATCAAGATCAACATCAGTACAATTACAACAGCACACATAGTGTAAATGCAAAACTACACTTTAACTTAATAACCAACTTGCGGTTTCAGTTTTTGTATGTTATATAGATCTTCCACAAAAGAGGCCAAATGAGAACCTTGGATAAGAACGAGTGACACAGTTTTAAAGAGAAATTTAGAACATTGCTACAAACATCAGCATCTGCAACACCCAGACTAGTTCAGAGTTAATAATGATAAACTGTAGAGAACCTTACAGAAGTTCAGGATTTCTTTCTTGTGTTGGTTGGATCCAGAGGCTGCAGATTCTACAGCACAGAAATCCAATCAATTACTTTCCAAAAGCACCAGTGAACATACACAGGTCTACAACGTGTATATGTATAATGTATGTATATTCAGAGTTTTGCCTATAGCGACCACCGAATATTTCTTCACCATGAAAATGAGTTTTAGGCCAAAAATTCAGTGAAAAAAATGTGCCATTTTGAATACGGAATTGTTACCGATGTTCTTATTATTTTCAGGCAGTTTTTAGAAAAACATCATGGAGCTGCGTGTTGGAAACAAGTACCGCCTTGGGCGGAAAATTGGAAGTGGCTCTTTTGGGGACATCTACCTAGGTAACCTTCTCTTTCTTTGGAATGTGTTTTACCGCTGAATTTTTTACTCTTTGTGTTTATTCATTTCACTCCATATTGAACCTTTGGTAAAGCATTAAGCTTCTTCATGGCAGGTGCAAATATCACATCAGGGGAAGAGGTAGCTATCAAGCTGGAAAGTGTGAAGACCAAGCATCCCCAACTGCATATTGAGAGCAAATTCTACAAGATGATGCAGGGAGGAGGTGAGGCTTGAGAAACAGGGATTATATGCCTTCTTACAACTACATAAAAAAAACCCATTGCTTTAAGTTTGATCATTTCATTTGTAGTGGGAATTCCATCAATCAAGTGGTGTGGCGCAGAGGGTGACTACAATGTAATGGTGATGGAGCTGCTTGGTCCAAGTCTGGAGGACCTGTTCAACTTCTGCTCAAGGAAATTCACCCTTAAAACAGTGCTGTTGCTGGCAGACCAGATGGTAATGAAAGTTCTCCAGTCAAGTTATGAAACTATATGAGAGATGCTAACTTCATGGGTGGTTGTACATTCTTAAAAACAAGTGTCACGTGGATCCTAAAAGCAATGCTACAGAAGATGCACAATAGATGAGTCATTTCTGCAAATTAGATTAAGATTATTAAGAAGCAATTCAAGGTTTAAGAAACCTCCACATATGATTTTTTCCCAGAACATACATCCAAGCCAAGAACTATTAAGGAACATTATTTTTTAGGTGTGTACATAGGCGTGTTAACTTAAGAATGTTTTTCCTCCTCCTATAGAGATATGGAATGTAGCTTTTACAGTGATGATGATTAATGCAATGTAAAATGATGTATTACTTGTTGCTTATTCACTGTTTGTCCTGTTGCTGTCTCTCTAGATCAGTCGCATTGAGTACATCCACTCGAAAAACTTCATTCACAGAGACATCAAACCGGACAACTTCTTGATGGGTCTTGGCAAGAAGGGCAATCTGGTCTACATAATCGACTTTGGTCTGGCCAAGAAGTACCGAGATGCCCGCACACATCAGCACATTCCCTATCGTGAGAATAAAAACCTGACTGGCACAGCGCGCTACGCCTCCATTAACACTCACCTGGGCATCGGTAAGAGAAGTCATGACCAGGGGAATACATTACAGCTTTAAATGTATTGCTTTCCTCTAGGTAAACATTCAGGGCATCCTGCAATTTCATTATTTTGGTACAGTTCAGATTTAATAATAAGAACATACCAAAACACAAATGTAAATCGAGAATACTAGGTAGAAGACTGACCCAAGTCTAGTGGGGCCTGAGAAAGGATCAGATCTGGGACCAGGTTCCATCCAAGCTTCAATAGTCCAATTCAGGACTATTGAAAGTCTTTAATTCTGTAGTAAAATAAATACCCCC
>JBBIGC010000104.1:23346394-23378283 GCA_037576955.1 Lepidarchus adonis | reverse complement strand
CACACACACACACACACACACACACACACACACACACACAAACACATACACAAACACACAGATGTTAAGCAGTTCCATCAAATTAAACTGATAATAAACACAACCTCTCTGTTTCTGAGTGTTCAGTGCAGGTTCGTGTTTTCAGTTTAGCATCCTTGTTGGATTAAGTCAGGTCTCAAAGCTATTGGTATGGATCAACTTTGTTTTCATACCTGTACAGACCAGTTAAGGATAACAGTTTTATTTTGACACAAAAATTAGAGCCCACTTTGTTGAATATTATTATAATTTTAACATCCCAAAATGAATGCAATTAAATGTATCAAAAGTGGCGCATCTCCAGGAAAATCACTTTACACAATCTGTATAAAAAGATAATTACAGTGTCTAATTTATGTCAGCATCAGTTACAATAAACTGAAATCTTCTTCACTAAAAATATCTAACATGAATAGTTTGTTTAAGTGTAAAATTATCAAAAATGAACGTGAAAAATGGTTGTAAACCAAACACTTTTTTAACAGAGCAATCTCGGCGGGATGACCTGGAGTCCCTTGGTTATGTGCTCATGTACTTCAACCTGGGCTCGCTCCCCTGGCAAGGCCTGAAAGCTGCCACCAAACGACAGAAGTACGAGCGCATCAGTGAGAAGAAGATGTCGACCCCTATTGAAGTGCTTTGCAAGGGCTATCCATGTGAGGAGATACACCTTTACATTTAACATTTGACATTTTATATCAAAACAGTACATTACATAGAACCATTATATCATGTGCAGGTTCTTTAAATTAGTGAAATTATCAGCTGCTTTTTGTACTGTGTTCTAATTTCATGAAGACTAAACCAACAGAAAGATATGTTTTTACATATACTTCCATTAAAAGTTATGTACGTTATGAGTTACATATCAGTGGCATAATAAATACAGTTAGTCAAGAATAATAGAATAGAAATAAAATTGACTCGACATGACACCAAAATCATACTGGTCTCAGGAGATATTTGCTTGAAACAAATAATATCAGACCGGTGTTTAAATATTATTGACATTATCAAACTGTTATTTTAAAATGCATTTGTCATTTGGAACAGTTTTATTTACTAATTTCACCTTATTTGAATCTTATAGAAATACATATAATTTGGGTAGATCTAATCTAGGTACATCCTCCTACATACATCTCCTACTTAAAATGTACTTTCAATGAGTTATGAGTTATGAGTTATGAGTAAGAAATAATTCATATCGATTTACACCCTGCTTTTGTTATTACCAGCCATTCATGTGACATCTTGGGGCTGCGAATGTTCCTCCCAATCATAACACCTCCTTTATAAAAAATGTCCCATTGAAGAACAATCCACTAAAAAGTTTGACACTTAAAGTCTTTACACCAAATTATATAACAAAACAGTTATGCGGCATCAGTCCAAAGAACTGTTTTTGGCAACTTAATTTTTAAATACATGGTTACAATTGCAGAGGCTTTTATTGATCGCTCTGACGATTACGCTATATGAGTTTATATGTGCTTCTCTTGTTACTGTCTCTATAGTAATGCTCTTTACTCCTCTCCTTTTTCTCTGCCTGTAGCGGAATTCTCCACGTACATGAACTTCTGCCGCTCGCTGCGTTTTGATGACAAGCCTGATTACTCCTACCTGAGACAGCTGTTTAGAAATCTCTTCCACAGACAGGGTTTCTCCTACGACTATGTATTTGACTGGAACATGCTGAAATTCGTATGCCCCATTTTAACATCTACTTACTTCAATATACTAGTAATTATACATTTTGTCACCTTGATTTAGACCCTGTTCTGTCCTGTTCACCTTGTGTCCTATTACAGGGATCCAGCAGGACAGCGGAGGAGAAAGAGAAGGAGCAAAGAGGAGGAGAGGCAGAAGAGAGGGATGAGAGGGCTGGAGTGCCTCAGGGTTCTGCTGCTCGTGCACTGCCCTCTGGCCCCAACCTGCCAGCTCCCAACAGAGTCCGCAATGGCCCTGACCCAGCAGGTTCTGCTCCAGTCTCTCGTGTCCCACAATCTGGTGAGCTGCACACACAAGAGCCAGATTAAAATGTCTAAAATAAATAAGTATGTGCAAGACTCCTTGCCAGTTATCGTAAATTATTAATTGCAGTTCATGCTGCCAAGGGTGAAACAACCAGTTATTAGATCAATATCTATTTCACATGAGGCCAGGTAGGTTTGGATAGCTTTTTCCCGTAATAAATGAAGTCATTGTTTAAAATTGCATTTTGTATTTACAGTCAAACCCCATTAGCCGGCTTTATTAACAGCTGGCAACATGCGAGCATCATTACTGTAAAGCATTTATTAGGCGTTCAACTATATTCTACTACCGTATATGACAGTAACCACGACCCCCCATGATTTGTTATGATAGCTCGCCACCTCTGCCTCCAAGGTTTGACTGTTGAGATTGTCTAATATTAAAATTTATTTGATGATCTAAAACATGTAAGTGTGGCAAACATGCAAATAAAAAATCAAGAAGCATGCTAATATTTTTTCATAACACTGTATATCATACATTGATGTTTATTAGCTTTTTAAAATGTTCATCCTGTGTTTTCACTTAAAACAGAAAAGCAGAACAAATTAATTTCCAACAAGTCAACATGAAACACAAGTACATTAAGTGAAATTTAAGCATGAAACTTTTCTAAATTCTTTTGGGGCTATGTTGGTAAATGAATGAGGAGGAATTTGTGCATAGCCCACAAACAGCTTCTTATTTAGATAATACTTGAACTAAGTTTGCTAGATAAAAAAAAAGAAGACATAAATAAGCAGAGATTTGGAAGCCTTGCTTCTAAAACTGTTTTATTTTAGACTGAAAAACTTAAAATTTTCAGTTGATTTTTGTAAAATGTAAATATTATTTTGGGAGGTTGTGGAAAGTCTTAAAAGAGTGTGGGTTAAGGTGCTGCATACCAACACAGCTAGCTAGATTTATTTAAACTGAATTTAAATAAACTTACCCCAGATGTCAATCAGCCAATACATGTTGCTACGAAACACAATCAAAAAGTCAATAGTCACCCAATTGTTTTCACTAAATACATTCCCAAAACCTGCTCTTTATTAATCTGGCACAAACGCCCTTGTGGTTTAGGGCAGTATAATTTACCGTGAGCTACAAAACTAAACAAAACTTCACTCAAATACATCATGAAGTGAATGTGGCTTGAGAAGTCTTAATGTTTTGTATTTATGGAAGAAAGATTTCAGTGGCCTTTGACTTCTAATGTTTGGTAGTAAAGCTACTATTGTACTTATTCCCCATAATGTTTGGGAAAAAGACACATTTTTCTTTGATTTTCCTCTGAGGACAAAAGACAGAAGAGGATCCTCCCACTCTTACGTTACATACAGCAGTGCTTTACTCTGGGTCCCCCACTTGGTCCATGTTTTTACTTGAACCCAGCTCCTAACACAGTTGCTTGGTTCAGAAATTGGGTCAGGAACTGGAACAGAAGAAAAAGTAATTGCATGGGGTCTTGGAGGACAGTTTAGAGCAATACAGAGAGGAATTGAACTCTTCAAAATCAACACAAAGAGTCTATTCCCCTTTTCTACTCTTCTAATGTGTTGTTGTAATACTGCTGTTATATATAGTTTAAAAAATATAAATGTAAAAATGTCATCTAATTGGAAATTCATAGGTTTTATTTTGTTTGTGACAAAATACATTTTAACAAGCAACCACAATATATGGAATATATTCATGTGTCACCTTTCACTGTCAAATCAACCAATCAAATCAATATTATTTAGTGTCCTATAGCATTGTCAGGTGCATTCTGAATGTGTGCATATACTTGCTCTAGTGCATCCAAGAATAAAACGACATGGAGTTTCTTTTACAAACAGGGCAACATGATAAACAGGGAAAGCACACGAAACGCTCCAATTCCTAATCTTAATCCACTTTACTGTCCAACATTTGTATCACATGTCCTTACTACACTCAAAAATATCGCCTTGAATTTACTTGATGCACATGAAGTTGTATGTAAAGTTTAAAGACCTCAGTCAATGTATTATTCTATATTTGTTATTTCTTCAAGAAAATATGTCACCAGTAGACTACTAAACATCAGTCCACAAAATGTATATACAGAGCTTCATAAAGTGAGTGTCCATGCAAAGGGTTCATGGTTTGAAGCATTTGCAATATATTTAACAAAGTAAAGCTGGAAGCGATATTGTATTCTCACAATATTTATAATGAACTCTGAAGAAGAAAAATTATGACTATATGCAGCTGTGGCACGGTGTTAATGAAACTACAGCTGGAAGGGCAGGAGGAAGGTGAAGTATTATAAGAGTGTGTTGGACTGGGTTGTTGATTGGCTTTGCTTGAGCACTATAAACAATGCAGTTACAAGAAATATAATAATGAATAAAATAATTACTCTCCATAGTGCGTTGTTTCTTGTCCATGAAGCACATTGTCACATTTTTTGCATTGTCACACAAAATATATAAATGCATTGTTGCACCACTAGCTCACACCAGACTCTGGAGTAGAGAACCTACCTAATGAAAAGCATAGTGCCAACAGTAAAGTTTGGTGGAGGAGGTAAATGAGCAGTTTTTCTTTTCTCAGCCCTTTATGTGTTTCAAGTGAAAGATAATGTTAACACTCCAGTGGCCTGCACAGAGCCTTGACCTCAGCCCAACTGAATTAGGAATGAATTGGAACCCTGATTATGAGCCATACCTTCTTGTCCAACACCAGTACCTGACCTGGTCTTTTGAGTGAACAGGCACAAATTCCCACAGACACACTCCAGAAACTAGGAAAAAAAATGGGGAGCAAGTCCACATAGCACATGGTTTTGTAATGTGATGTCTCATTGGCTTATATAGGGTGTGATGGTCAGTTGTCCACTTACTTTTGGCCATATGTGATTTGGCCATACTTTGTGCTGTTTCGGGAGTTGTGTCCTTGTGGATTAATGGTGTACCTGTACCTATATGTGTGTCATTCTCAGGGAATGCATCTCCCAGAGCAGGACGGGGTGCCGAGCGGGAGAGGAGAGTGTGTCTGCGCCTGCACCGTGGGGCTCCTGCTAACGCCTCCCCTGATCTCCCACTGCGCCACGATCAGATCCGCATCACACCCCCACAGGTACTCACATACTAATCTAACATGGAGTGTTAAATAACATCACTAATGGTGGTAATGTAATCTCACAAAATTGAGCCAGATGACTTCCAACAGTTGATTGGAACATCAGTCAAGACATCTGTTAATCTGTTAATTAAGCAACTGCTTACCAGCAAATAGACCAGGAATTGAGTACATAAAAGTTTAAAAATCTAATTATGTGGCACACGTGCTGTAAACTGCAGTTAGTGAATTTGTCATCTGCATTTAACTCATCTGGTAACCGTCAGTTAGTGTGCTCAGGGATCTTCACTACTCATTGAAGCTCTATACTCCACACTTTTCTGTTAATCTTCGGGGATCATTTGACAGGACAATCCGCCTTCCACAAACTTTTAACTCCTACTCTGTAATTTCTCTCTGTCTTTAATAAAAACATTTGAGAATTAGTTTGGTGACCTGCCTTCTTCTTGAAGAACATCAACGCCATTCACTTTTCAAAAGGCAAAAATAAAGTTTTCTCTTTCCAATGAGTGCATTTAAATGCATTGTTTTAAATTACATGCAACCAAATTCTTATCTGTAAAAATTGAATTGTGCAATGCTATGCTTATTTGTGTGAAGCTGATTCTTATACAGAGCCGTGTCAACTGTTCCTCAGGTCAGTGTGCCATTCGAGCACATGGGCAAATGAGCTTGGCAACTTCCGTCATCTATTCTTTTCAAGGAGGTAGGTCATATCAAAGGAAATTGCCATTAGTTTTAGTGTTTTTTGAGGTAGTACTGTCATCATTGTACAGTTTATTTACCCCCTTCCCCCAAATATGGATATAATATAAATGCACCCTGACAGGAATGACATAGTCCTTAAGGTTCTTAACACTACAATTACTTCCAATTAACTTTTTATAACCTTTTTATAACAGGGAATTTGGAGTCAATGCAGTTTATCAAGGATAATTGTAATATAATATAACTAAGTTAAGGTCCTGAAAGTGCATCTTGAGAGTACCACCTCATTGATCAACATTTGTGCTCTAAATGGAAATCTAATGGAAGAAATTGTGGCATCATTCTAGTTTTAGAGCAATGTGAGGCTTTAACTAAAATGTGTTGTTGTGTCTTTTTTTTTTTTATAGGATTTCAACAAACAACTCCCCTAAAGCATTTGTATTCATCTTTCTATATAAGTCAGTGGGGTGAAGAAACAGCAGTTGGTGAGAGGCGCAGAAAGTAAGTAACTACTCTGTTGTAATGGACAAAGAGATCCACAACCCGACTGCTCTAAAATGCTGAAGGCCACTGGGGATTTGGATGATGAGACACAACCGCTGAGAAGGCATGACTCAACTATGGACAACAGAAGTTTGGATCACAGGTCTCAGGCATAGAAATGATTATTGGAAATGCAGACTTTTGCCCACAACTTGACTGTTATTCCTGTGTGCTTCTGAGGAACTGATGCTGCAAAAGACATGGAATAACTTCTTGGATTGTTCAGATTGATTGTTTATTAAGTGTGAGTCCAAATAAATGTATCACTCGCACAGTTACTTTAACACACACAGAAGTGTTGTACGTTGTCATACATGCTGATGTAGATGGTATAGTGGAAAACATCTTTTTTTATGTTTCAACATATCGTATGCACAAGCTAAGAATCTTAACAGTGTGTTCAATTGAATTTTCAATGGTTACTTCATTAGGAGGAGGTTGGACTATTAATGCAATGAAACATTCAAGAAGTTTTCTGTATGTGCAAAGCATGGACAACAATGAAATGAACTGAGATGTTAACCAGAGCAGAGGCTACTGTAAACTAAGCTAAATTTTAAATAACATTTCAACTGTCACTGCTGGCCTATGTGTCTTTATGCCAAATCCATAGAAATACAATGCCTATAGATGGTACTCTGGCCATGATACTCTGATTCATTCATTAATTGATACTTTCTCTGCAAACATCTACCATTCAGTGGTTCCTAGTCCTGGAGTGCCCCTACCTCACATAATGTTTTATTGTTATCCTGCTGTAACATCCCCCCACTTCAACTTAGGAAGGGCTTCTCTTTTTTATTAGCTAATTAGTCTGATTTGGTGCGTTAGGGATGATTAATAAGCTAATAAATCAGATCTGTTAGGGCAGGGAAACACTAAAATGTGGGGAATAGGGGTACACCAAGGGTCTGGTTTAGAACTGCTCCTGTACGTATAAAGAGATGTTCTACTGATTTTTCAAGATATCTGCCTAATTAAATCATTAAGATGTATACTAAGTTATTCAGAGTGGTTTGATATGAAATGCGCACAGAAAGCTATTAAATGGTTATAAATATGATGTCTGATGTTTCATACATTGTTTTACAGTAGTTTTGCAATACAACTTATAACTTACACTTTAAACACATACACACACACTTAGGGTAGTTATGCACTGTGTGTGTGTGTGTGTGTGTGTGTGTGTATGTTTGTGGTGTTCTGTCGAGGCTACCCTATCGAAAAAAGATACCATATAGATTTCCAGTTTCATATATTTTATAAAGATATAACTCTCACTGTATTTTAATTAATAACACATTAACATTTTTAATGTAATGTTCTATTGTAAAACTTTACTTAATAATAAAGGATAGTCTATCTTGATAGGCCAATAAGCACCATCAAGTTACGTTTCTACTATAAAATCACATGAAATTAGGGAGCATGTTGGCCAGTGTGTCTTCGTAAAAGGCGAGGTAACAAGTGTCTATGGGCGTGGCGATGAAACCCAAGAATGTGGAACTACACATGCGCAGAAAGGCTTGGCAGCCCATCTGTATATATACAGCATGGATCGCCCGAACACAGGACTTTAATTTTGAAGGTGAGAAGAGAGTAATAAGACCGTTGAGGGAAAAGAGTGAGTGGAAGTTCTTTTTCGCTGGCTTCACGGATACAAGTGTGTAAACTCCACAGCCATGATAATCCTCAACAGACTCCGCGGTCATGAAGCAGGTTTAGAGAGAGTTCTATTTCCCATGGTGCACTCCGGGAACCTCTGGTAAAAGTCTGGTCCTGTTCGGAGCTAAAGGAATAAAGGTTCTGTGGTGTTTTCCCTCATGGCTCTGGTGTGGACGGGAGAGAAAGCTGCTGTAGAAGCCGCGATTCTGAGCGCTGGCAGATAAATAAACCCGCAGCCATGGCTGTAAGGATTTAAGGCCAATCCCTTCAGCCTGTTGTCCTGTCTGCTCCTCGCGCAGGTTTCCTCTAATACGGCGTTGATGCGCTTGGTGAGTAAAGCCTCGGTGATGACGAAGTTGCAGTTTTTTCTCCAGCGTAGTGTTTGAATTTTCCGGTTCACCTTAAATGAAGCAGCGGTTCCATTCAGTGCACTTTGGTGTCTGTACAGGCGACCGAGTGTTACAGCCGCGGTTTTAAGGTGGACCCGAATATGATGTAGAATATAATGAAGTCAAACTTGGGCCTCGTTTGATGATCTATGGACTGGGGGATTTGTTTACCAGTAGCCAGTTTCACAGGTCAGTTACAGACATTAAATACAACACTATACATGGGCGTGCAAACGGTATATACAAATACTACTAAAAAACTATACAAAATCATTTTTATGACCTTGTAAATTTCTACCTTGCATGTTTAGTACTTTTGTATTTTGTATTTTTACTAGTATAAGATGTATGTTTATTTTTTGTCACTGTCTCTATGTTGTTTTTAAGAGTTAAAAACCGGGTTTATATAAGAAGTACACCCTTGTAAACGGTTCAAACAGTGAAGCTTCTGTAACAGGATGGAAGAAAAAGTAGGAGTGTGTTTATATTCTGCTGTTGGCTTTAGAATTATTGAGTGAAATTCTTATTCAGTTCACAATGTAGACACACCAGGTCCAGCTTTCCCACAAAATGAATTTCTTTGTTATGATCAGGTACTTTAAAGCGACGTGTGTTGATGTGGTGTTGGATATGTGGGTGTTTATCTGAGGATTTTTATTTTTATTTTATTTTTTTATTTTTTTACCTCTGTTGAACATTTTCACTGATACTCATTGCCATTTAAGATTTAGAGAGTTTGTTTGTTTGTTTGTTTGTTTTTTACAGAGGTCAGTTATACAACTTTATGCCTGTGCTGCTGACCCCAGTCAGTGTTAGGAGTTAGTAGTTTATTTATTTTACTCAAACATTTAAAGTCAGGATTTCTTGGTTAGACACTATTAGTCAAGACCCTCCCACTTCCTCTGATCAGTGCGATTAGCCACGCCCACTAGCCAATGTGGGCAATGTGATGGTGTAAGTGTCCTTGTGATTCAATTCTACATCCATTATTTTAGCCAACTACAGGGGGTCCTCGTGTTACATCGCACTCGACAAATAGCGTGGTTACATCAAAGGCTGCATTTATTTTCTTATTTTTTTCCGTTTGTGACATCAAAACAAAGTTTGCATGGGAACTAGTTGGCGAGCAGAGTGGACGAATACACTCTGCGTCATGGGGCACAATATAAAGGAGACGGCGTTGTTGCCAGACACTACATCGGCCACAATGCATTGCTCCCCACGAATCTCCACATCCCACAACAACTCAACCCCCTGTATTCCATAATGTTTGATACCTTGAAATTTGTAGCAAAGTGATTCAGTTTTGGGATCTGTGGTCAGTATAAAATATGATTAAATTTCACACAATTTGCTTTTCTTGAACAAAATATAATGTAAGCATTTTAAGTCAAATACAGTGTGTAGTTATCAAAACCAGTTTCTCAGTACAAACATTTCCCACAGTTTATTGAGAAATTAACTCATATCCAGTTGATGCATCAAGTCATCCACTATTTTGGTCGATGTATAGATGCAAAAGGATTAATAGTTACAAACTTACAGTGGGACTCATTTTAGCTCCTTATTTACTGTGATTTGCATTATGTGTATTTGAAGACAAAATCTTTGTCCTCTTTGTCTTTGTCGTACTTTGTACAATAGTAGAACAAAATTGGGAGTACTGTCTTCATCCACCTTCAGTGTTAAAAAAAAAGTAAACTAAATAAAATAAAGGTAAGGTAAAGAAGATACCATATAAAATACAATATTAACAGAATTGCAATTGAAAATGTACTGAATGGACAAAAAGAACAGTGTAACCATATAGATGTGTATAATAAAATAAATAAAGTACAGTGTATGACAAAGTATGGTAAAATAAAGAATATATACAGAATACAGTAAAATGTATGTATAGAATTGTCTAAAATCTACTGTATGTACAGAACAGTTGAAAAGTACAGTGTACCCGTATGGATTTGTAGAATGTAATGTGCAATATGTGCGGAGGAATAAATAATGTACAGTGTATGACATTGGTTTGGTTTTGATCAGGGTTATTGCCCATAAGCCTGTTTGTCCGTGACCTCAGCGCCTTAAATTTCCTGCCAGAGGGAAACATCTCAAAACCCCCGTCTCTCAGGATGCTGCATGCCCTCTTCAGACAGAGAGGGTGTAGAGGTCCTTTAGGGAGGGAAGTGGGTGACGGAGGATTTTCTCTGCCATGTTTATGACCCTCTGTAGTGTCTATTCGTGTCTGCAATAGTACTACTCTAATACCACACAGGGATGTCGGTACACTGTCAGTGGATCATCAGTAGAAGTCAGTCAGCTGCTCCCTGCTCTGATTAACACTTCTGAGGATCCCCAGAAAGTGGAGTCACTGTTGGGCCTTCTTCACAACCACCAAGGTGTTGGAGCTCCCTTAGAGATTCACATGCATGTGCACATCCAGGAACTTAAAACTGGTTACATCTCTTCACACATCACCACATTAATGACGGGTTTCCATTTTGAGTCAATGAGTAGCTTTTTGGTCTTTGAGGTGTTGAGGATCAAGTTGTTGTCCACACACCACCAGCCTCTGGACCTCTGAGGCGAGAGGTCTCATTTTCTGAGTGGGTGCTGACACAGTCGTACATATACAGTAGAGGATTTACCACACCCTGTGCAGAAACAGTGTTGAGGCTGAGAGAGGGGAGGTGTGGAGAGATGGGGAGCCATTTTGACACTATGGGGTTAGAGAGAATGTGTAATAGCTTTATTGTCCGTCTGTCTGGGAGTATCCTATTGAAAGAGCAATCTGGCAAAGTGCCCCTGCTGTCCCACCTGAGAAATGGTGGTGTGGAGCACGGTGACGATGGTGTTTTCTGTTGATCTGTTCGCTCTGTATGGGAACTGTAAGGGGTTGATTGTGGATAGGAGGCAGAATATGATGTGACCTCTGACCATATTTATGCAATAATATTGTCTCATTTGTCCATTGAAGTCTACTGACAAAGCTGTGAAAGTTTATGCCCATTTTTTCTTTATTTGCTAAAAATGATATGCCCTATGAATCACAATGAAATAATATAGCTGTACAAAAGATTAAACATTTTTGAAAAATAAATGTTTATCCTCTTAAAGACTTATTAATAGGTTCCTCACACTCAAACATAACTTGCCTATTAGTGTCACAGAAGTTAAGTTTATTATTTTTTTTACATTTAGTATTAAACGGAATAACAGAATAATAAAGATTGTTTGAAATATTTAGAAACACTTTAGCACCTACTTTGCATGATGTCTCAATAAAATTCTGAATGGTTTTGCTCAGTCAGTGGAGTTGCAGCTGTGATTTGTAGTCAGTTCATTCTGTCTCTGACGTGCCTTAGATGAACAAGCTGTGGAGACGTGACGTGCCCTTGTCGGATCACTTTGGGGAAGAATCACTGGCTGCCATGGCTCCAGGATCTCCAGCCACGGGGGCTCCTGCCAGTCCAAACATCTCCTGGTTGCCCAAGGCTCCGCTTCTCACACCAGAGCACCCCATCTTTATCATGACCACTACAGCTCAGGCTGTAGCCGGCTTCTTTGTGTGGACTGCTCTACTGCTCACCTGCCATCAGGTAAAAACTATAAATATATAAATATATATAAAACATTTTTTGTTATTAAAGTAGATTCATCATGAGAACAAACTGAATTATTGCACATTTCTAGAAAATCTAAATGTCTCTGGCTGTGATATGTAGAAAAGTTCATGTTAAATGGTTTGTTTCTAAACAATGCTAGCTGTAGAAAATACTTATCTAGTCTGAATTATGTGACATATGCACTTTTCTGTCCCTTTCAGATCTACATGCACTTACGTTTCTACAATTCTCCGAATGAACAGAGACACATTGTGCGCATCCTCTTCATTGTGCCCATCTATGCCTTTGACTCATGGCTCAGTCTTCTCTTCTTCACCAATGACCAGTACTATGTGTACTTTGACACAGTGAGGGACTGTTATGAAGGTAGGCTTGGCTACACTTTACAAAGGACTTATCATTAAAATAGCCTTTGCAGGACTAATATCACAGGAGACCATAATGTATTTGTTAAAATCTCTGACAAATTAGGAATCAATTAATTTAATGTAGCAGGTTTAACCTGGTTGATGTATTTTGTTCTGTTTGAGACCCAAATACATTGTAATATCTCTTCTAAATGGATCTGTTTCTTCATACTTGCCTGCAGTGTGTACACTCCTCTCTGAGGCCCTGAGTATTTGCTCTAGAGGTGCTTCTCCACTGGGATTGCTTTCAGAGTGATGCCTGTTGCATAGCAACAGTGTTTCGCATTTATGGACACACAGAGAAACTAGCTCATGTATAAATTAATGGACCCGACTTTGATTAACATCAGTCCACTTCATTGCAATTAAAACAGGCAGTGAGTGAGGCTAGTAAAAAACCCATTAGAGCAGATAATTAAACTGAATAATCATTAACCCACTAAACTGAGAGGCCTTGTATCTGGGTCTGCGACGTTAATTCATCATTCTCCTGACTACAAAAGTAGTCCAATGAGTCTCTAGAGTCAGATTTTCCATTTTAAAGAGTATAAGAATGCCTTCTAATAATGTATGTTGAGGGTGGAAAGAACTTTTGAAGAAGTACAATTTCTTTGGGGTGCATTTAGCGACGATTTTTAATCACTGGCTGGTAAACACAAAGCAAGACAGATAGCTAATGTTAATAGAAAGCTGAATATTGAAGCCTTGTTGCTTGGTTAAATTTAGGTTATGGTTATAACAGTGTAATTCAGATCATAATTACAGTGGTGAGAATGGATTACTGCAGCAAACCAAGCGACTTGTGATATAAGGACAAGAAGCTGAAAACTAAAGAATGCAAGTTTGTTTCCTGGTTAGATACCTTATCTCGAAGTGGTGTGTTCATGCTCCTTTTCAGTGAGATTAGTTTAGTGTTTTGTCTGGAAAGGAACTTGAACCCTGGTCTTCTATGTGCAGGATTAGCATTATTCTGTACTCTAGCCAGCCACTCTGCATTAGCTGTCACCTCATTTTTCATCTCCAGGTGTATGACCATTTCAAGCAATTCAAGGTTGAATTCAGTTTTGTCTTTGGTAGGAGTTACACTAATAGACTGTATATTTTGGTTGTATTTATTACCCTATATAGCTCAAGCTTACCTAGATGTTTGGACTGTTTGTGTGGTAGAGATATTGATGTATGACATTCTCATAATGCATTTTAGGTAATGTAGTGAGATTTTTTTCTGACATTATTTATCATGTCCCAGTGGCCAAAACTGCACAGTGAAGTCATTCTATCGGTCATGTACAGGGAGAGCTGCTGAGTGAGAGACATGTGGGTGGTCGGTGGTGGTAGGCAGTGTAGTAGGAATGCTGATGTCTGCATTAACAAGCACTTGCTGCACTCCACTGTTGTCTGCTTTAATACTCAGTGCAAACCTACCACACTCAGCAGCTGCATCTCCAGAGCATTCCCACTATATAAATAGCTGTTAGCTACTCTCCCCCAGACACAGATCCACTCACTGCTCCACAGAGCAGCAGGCTGAGATCCAGATAAATTAAACCCACGGGGAGGGTGTAATGAAAATCACAATTAGGTTTATAGCAGGAGTCGGGAGGACTTCAGAGCTGTATGTCACACTAACACTGCATCATGTATTGTTGTTGTTTTTTTGAAATCAGTATCACTTTTGAAGTGAAGTGAATGTTTGTCATTGTGAACACACATCACACCACACAGTGCATCACAATGAAATGCAACCTCTGCATTTGACCCATCCGTGAAGGAGCAGTGGGCAGCTGACATGGGCAGCGCCCGGGGACGGTACCTTGCTGAAGAGCACCTCAGTGGTACCTTTTACCAGTCCGGCATTTGAACCCTAACTTCCTAACCATTACGCTACCTGTTAAGGTTAATAGGACTATATCTATTATAATCCATAAATTCCTATACAATTTCTGCTCTGACACCTCACCTGAGTGAGGCTGCCTTCTCAGGCTTTCGGAGAAAGAGATAAACCTTTCTTCCTACAGTAGGAATGACTTTTAAAGTTGCGTGAGGTCTTGATATGAATAATCTTTTATCTAAATAATGATTTTCCACACAAAGAATGAGTCAGGAGAGCATTTTGATATTAAAAAACAGAAAAGTCTTTACTCACAGTGTCTCAGCAGTTACATGTAAACAGATGAACCATGTTAGACAGAAGCCTTCCCCGAAGAGGCCATAGCGTTGGGTGAGAGTCAGCATGACCGCGTGTCATTACTAGACAGACTCACTGTCTCTGACTCTCCCCAACTGGTCTTGGCTTTTATAGAGAAAACACCTCTGCTTTGACTAGTGACGACACATCACGCATCCACCTGTCCAGTTAATAACAACAGATGCTTTGCCTTTGTCCTTGAAATGTTAGCTTTAGCTACCTTGCTAGCCCCCTGTGCCTCTAAAGTATAAACAAAGTTTTGTTTTCAAAATATAGCTTTAGCCCAGCGCTAGCAGTCTCTCTCTCTTCTTTCCTGGAATGTCAACAAATTAGCCCAGCCACCTCGCTAGCTATTTGGGTCATTTAAAAGTCCTCTGTGATTTTTCAAAGAAGATATAAAAGCTGGCATCTCTCTTCAGTGTCCTTTCCTCAGAGTTTAGACAAACTGCTTTTCACATCTGAAGGGGTGTCTTGCTCGAGCCGAGGACAATGCATTCTCACTGGCAATCCATGTTTTTGGTGCGAGAGGAGGTTCTTTCCTCTAATATACCACTGCAGTAATTTCATCAAGCCATGCAAGATATTGATTCATATTTTGTTGATTTCATAGTTAAATGTTGCAGATGTACAATCAAAGCACAAACAGTTACAAGGACGCAACACAGCACTGTATGTAGGTACAAGTATATTGCAAAGTGTACAAGACACTGAGATGCATGATTGTTTCACTGTTGATCTAAATAAAATACTAAAGGTAAGAAGGTAAAAGTTTGATGAAATGTAGTGTCACATTTTGACACAGGGCAGAGGAGTTATACAGCTTGATGGCTGTAGGTATGAAAGACCTGTGGCTCTTTGATGATTATATCAGTAGTGCTTGTTTCTGCAGAGTGACTATATGAAATATTCTCTCCTCAGATTTTTGACTCTTAGATTCACATGCCTTTGTCTTTTTCTTCATCTTTGCATTTTTTTCAGCATTTGTGATCTACAACTTCCTGAGCCTTTGTTATGAGTACTTGGGAGGTGAGAGTGCCATCATGGCAGAGATCAGAGGAAAACCCATTGAGTAAGTCAGTCTGATCACTCTGAGCTGCAGTAGTATCATAATGTTTTGGTGATTATTTACATAATTACTAAGTGCACCATGTGCGTCATGAGTGCCTCTAGAAAACTGAATGGTATCTGTAAAAAAGGTCTATACAGGCCATCATAGCAACACCCAAGTGTAAATAAATGCCATAGTAATCAGTAATTACATGTCCTTTACTATTTTTGTGTAAATTGTGTATTTTAATTATTTTCCTTCTCATCCTTTTTAGTAGTTTTATTTTTTTGCAAACGCTAATAAAATTAATAAAACATCCTATTTTAATGCATACTATCATGCAAATATATCAGAAAAAATATTAATAGTTATTTAACTATTTATCTGGTAATTCTTGTCAGAATATTCATACTTTTCATATATGAACTGTGTGCTTTTATTGAAGATCCAGCTGTGTGTATGGGACTTGCTGCCTTTGGGGCAAGACGTACTCTATTGGCTTCCTCAGATTCTGCAAACAGGTTAGCCTAAATACATCATTCTTACTCATTATTAATCTTTATTCTTAGATTTTCTACATTGCAATTTATTTGCCACAAATATATTCTTCATGTGTAATTCTAATTACAGTCATTGAATTTTAACCCATATATTACCTGCCCCTTCAGGCTACACTACAGTTTTGTGTGGTGAAACCTCTGATGGCTGTGGTCACTGTCATCCTGCAGGCCTTTGGGAAATATCGTGATGGTGATTTCAAGTATGTGTTCCTGCTAACTCCTTAAGCTTAATTTTATTTTCACATCCTAAGGTTTATTATTCAGTAACTACATACAGTGTACATACATACCATCCACAATTTTTAGCACCCCAAGTTAAGATCTGTTCTTAGGCTTCTGGAAAAAAAATAATTTCCTGAAAATATAGGCTCTTTAATTGAAGTACATGTATTAATTTATACAGGAAAACGTATCTGCTACAGTCTGCTACATCTTTCTATATAATCCAGAGTCCTAGATCATCTTTTATGCACTCTCCTCTTTAACTCATCCCACAGGCATTCAATGGGGTTGAGGTCTAGGGACTGAAATGGCTTGATTTTGTATCTGCTGAGTCATTTGTGTGTAGATTTTGCCATGTTTAAAGTAATTATTCTGCTGGAAGATCAAATGATCTTCAGCTTTCTGGCAGAGGCCACCAGATGTCCTGGAATTTCATGGAGTTCATGATGTCATGCACCCTAACAAGGTTCCCATGGCATTTGGAAGAGAAACAGTCCCACAGCATCAAAGATTCTCCACCATACTTTACAGTGGGCATTATGTGCTTATCCACATACTCATCCTTAGATTTACACCAAGCCAACTTAGAATGTTTGCTGCCAAAAAGCTAAATTCTAATCTCATCTGACCGAAGCAGTTCCCAGTTGAAATCCCATTACTGCTTTACAAACTCCAGACAATTACATTTGTTTTTATAGGTGAGAAACCGCATTTCCTGTGCATGTCTCTCCAACAGCTTGTTGGCATGGAGATGGTGGCTTATGGTTAGGAGACTTTGTGACCCCAAGATACAACTTTTTGTTGCAGTTCACCAACAATGAGCTTTTTACTTCTCTTTCCATCCGTCTCACTGTGTGTGATGGCAGGATAAACTTGGGTCCTCCTCTAGCTTTGTTTGTCACTGTTCCAGTTTTATACTTCTTCATTATTCCTCTGACTAGATACAGGCAGATTTTCCTGTAGCCATTACCTGATTTATGAAGGCGAACGCATATCTGATTTACTTAAATGGCATGTTCTTTTGTCCTTCCTATATTGAGTTAGTGATTAGTGATTTCCGATCATTGTGAATACGCCACTGCACACAGTGCACCACAACGAAATTTGTCCTACTCCAGGGAAATAGGAAGTCATTAATGACCAATTAAATGTTCCTATTTACTCTGATTAACCTAAATTAAAGTTTTAAATTCAAGTTTAAATTAAAATGTTTTTTTATTTTTTTTAAAAAGAATGATTTCGTAGGGAGTTAAATGTCAGATTTTTCTACAATTTTCGGTGTGACGTTATGCTTCTGCAATAAAAATGTAATTTATTTTAAGGCTTTTAACACATCTTAACTGAGGTGCCAATAATTGTGAAGGGTGCTGGTATAATATGGCACTGAAAAGTTACAGGAATGAGGAACAAATGTTTAGACCTGTAAAACCGCTAACGATGTATGTGAAAATGAAAAGTGACTTTTTTTTTTTCCCCCCCTGTTCTTTTGTCATAGTGTTGCTAGTGGGTACCTTTATGTGACGATCATCTATAACATCTCCGTCAGCCTGTCCCTCTACGCTCTTTTCCTGTTCTACTTTTCTACCCGAGACCTGCTCAGTCCGTACAGCCCCATGCTGAAGTTTTTCATGGTCAAATCAGTCATCTTTCTCTCTTTCTGGCAAGGTGAGTCTTGAGTCTTTTTGACTTTCTGAATTCTGAGAGTGGGGCTTAACACACAAGTAGAAACGGTGTATAAGTATCTTTAAAAATGATAATACAAAAATTAACTATAGAAAGAAAAGACTGACACACCAGGAAAATGGGGAAATAAAAACAAAACCCGGGTGCTCCACAGAAACTAAGACAAAACATGGACCGTATATACTGTCAGGGAACAAAACAAGACCCGACTAAAAAGGGGTGTTTGCAATAATTACAGTGCTGAACTAAGAACAAGACAAAGGTGATGGTGAGAATTGACAGGGCAGAGTTAGGAAGTAATTAAATGAAGTTGTGATAAGTACCACCCCGATAAACAGTATTGACGAATAGTAGTAACAATAAATTGTAAATGATAGCTATCCTTATACAGTACAGAATTGTTCTCAGGTGGTAGGTGCTAGAAACCAAGCTTACATTTTCATTTACAGATTATCGGCTGCTCTTATTAAAAAGTTTATCTTGTTAAGATATTTTAAAACTGATTTAGCAAAATCAAAGATGTGTTTCACTCTCTTGTACTATAAATTACACATCTCTGCCATAACATTAACACTAACTGCTGCAAAAGTTTTCTTTCGTTTTGAAGCCTCGTCAATCTCCAGATCAAAAATCCTCTTTGCTTTCATGCGGATCATTTTCCTGGAAACATGTGCACTTTTCAGTCTTTTGTCAATTATCTATGTTAACACTAGTCCATCTAAATCCTCGCTCACTTTCTTTTAGCTGTTTAGCCAGCTCTTTCCTCCACAGGCAGCACAGGGGTGGAAATGGGGCGGAGCTAGAGTTTGTTTTGGGCAACGGAAAGCACTGTTTACAAGAGAAGGCGTTTGCCACAGACCGGCTACTATTGGAGACCGGTGTTTATTTCTATTTTTATCTTTCGATCCCGGCGTTTAATGGAAACGGGCGACTAAAAGAGACAGGCTATTATTAGAAGATATACGGCAGTAACCACTGTAAGTTGACAGAGAGGCAGTAAACTGTGAGCATTTGTACATTTTAAAGGGTTCAACTTAAAAATTAACATGAACTTTTTTTCAGGCATGCTGCTGGCCATCATGGAAAAGTGTGGTGCCATTCCTCAGATCAGCTCTGCGGAGGTGTCTGTTGGCGAGGGCACTGTGGCAGCTGGCTATCAGAACTTCATCATCTGCATTGAAATGTTCTTCGCTGCCCTGGCACTACGTCACGCCTTCACATACACAGTCTACATGGATAAAAGGCTAGACTCCCAAGGTGAGGCTGAGGCAGAGGCAGCATCTTTTGTTCATGTTGACAGGAACTATTGATTTTTAAATCTAATACCAAGCCATTTTTAAATTTTCCCTCTGATTTAGAAATTATGTAGCCATGCAACTCAACAAAAATAGCTTCAGGTTATTCATTTTGTGTGAATTGATGTGGTAATTATTAAATCATAGGGAATCATCCGTGGCCTGAATAAGCAAGGAATAATGCTTCACATCAGGGTCTTCTTCGCCCCGGCAGGATTTATTTTCTCATAACGGCCATCTCGCAATACATTATATGGCTCCGTGCCAAACGAGAAAATAATTGTTTTTTTGTTTTTTTTTCTTTCCCCAGGTTTGTGGCATGCGCCACTCCAATTTCCCATGTTCGCCAAAAATATAAAAATTTATGTTGAAACTGTTGTCAATGTTTGCTACCTGTGCTAATGGAGGAGTGATATGAAATTACAAATCTGAAATACAAATAATGTTCCCATAGCAGTGGGCGTTATTCATCTGCAGTGAGCGTTATAAGACAATAGTGCGACACACGTTCCCATTCTAATTCAATGGACTGTTTGTCTGCATTCTGGAGAGCCTTATAATAAAGATAACACTGATTAATCTAATATGTTTGATGATGATAATACATTGCATTCTTTATAACTAGCTGGGTAGATAGGATGAGAGAAAGAAAATGTTTTGGTGTGATGAAAATGTGTGAATGAAGTATATGCTTTGTAAATAGAACACCTTTTAGTCCAAACATTTTCTCTGGAGACCTGTTACAGTGGCTTCTGCTTCTGTCTGACATTTTTATTCTCTTCCTTTTCAAACTTATTTCATCCTTCCTCCTTTTCTTTCATTTGTGGTTCTGTTCCCATAATTAACATGCATCTTCATTCTCATGTCTTTTATATTTTATCTTTACTTGCGTTGCATGGTAATCCTTCCTTACAAATCCTGCGTTCTTCTCACCCCTCATCTTTCTGGTTTTTTAATGCTGCATAAAGGCCATGTTCCAATATATGGACTGTACGGTAGGCTATACACTGTCTCCTCATATGTGCCCTTCTGTCTTATTGGAGATGTTTATGTAGAGCATGAGATTTCTATACCTTTGGTTAGTGTAACATTTTTGGAAGCTGGAAAACTATTGTCTTTTACCCCCAGATATAATAGTATATAAACACTTACATATTTCTATACTTCCAATGACCCTTTTTGCCTTTGTTTTAATTTTCCTCCCCTCCCCTTGCAGGTCGATCAGCTCCCATGAAAAGCATCTCAAGCAGCCTGAAGGAGACCATGAACCCTGGAGACATGGTACAGGATGCCATCCACAATTTCTCTCCAGCATATCAGCAATACACACAGCAGTCCACTCTGGAACAGGGCACCACCGTTCCACCCATCTCACGCAGCCACAGCTCTGTCAGTGCCCGGGACAATGAGAAAACCCTCCTGCTCAGCTCCGATGATGAGTTTTAACTCTAGCCTTCATCAGCTTTCAAGTACATGAAAAGGTGCTCACATGTCTCTAGGACAGGTTCTGTGCTGCATATTCTGGTAGGTACAGCTGATTATGGACACAATACCACAACTAGGCTCCAAGGATTTATGTGTTGGAAGCTGTTAGAGTATTAGAATTATCGCTGCTTATTGCTTCATTATCACTGATGTGATGAAACAACAAAGACTTTAGTGAAAGCCTTTTGGTGTGCTTTGCCTTGCTAGTTTCTTTAAAGGGTTTGTAACCCGATCACAATTTTTAAGTGATACATAGAGAATATTTAGACAGCTTAATGAGCAGCCATAAGCATTTGTATGCATTTTTACTTGAATTGAGATTGGGTTTACCTGGGTGTGCTTACCCATAGAGAATTCAGAATCCTGCTATATGGTGTGTATGAAGCAGGTGTCCAGTCAGGAAAGCTCATGTTGCTGACAGTAAATGAAACTGAACAGCTGTCAGTTAGCATTGGACAAATGACACCATGCTAATGGGTGGATACTAGTGTCTGGGGCCGCAACAGATATTCAGTAAAATACTTGAAAAAAGGAATTAACTCTTCATACCAGGTACTTTGGGCATTTTATAATTTCTAATTGTCTTTCCAGTTGTAACTAACTGCACTCCAAATAATTTCCCCACTCCTGTAGATGCTAGCTAGCATAGTGTAATTTGTATATTGCAATTGTCTAGATGCTGGAGTAACATCTTCAGCTGGAATCTTAGAATATTGTGCTTTTTTTTATAAACAGCCTTTTAGCAGTTTAAGACCTTGATTATTGCCACCACTGACAATAGTTGACACACAAAAGCAGATGGTACAAAGTTGTTTTCCACCACTTAACACTCCGAAGTGTCAGAATCCTCCATTGTTTCATAGAACTTGCTATGACTACAGTTATGCGTTTTAAAAATAATTTTTCAAATATTTAAGACATTCAGTGTTTCCCAGTCCTGTGATTGGAGGCCCATTGCCATGCACATTTTAGGGTTTTTCCTGCTCCAAACACACCTGAACCAATTCATCAGCTCATTAACAAATCCTCTCAGAGCTGAAATGGATGAGTTTGAGCTGCGAAAACAGTTAAATGTACATGGCAGTGGGCCTCCAGGAATAGTTTTGGGAAATGCTGCAATGGAGGATTCCAAAAATGATCAGTTGCAGCCCTATGAGCTTCCATTCATTAACTCTGTTGGTACAGTCGAACCCTGTTAGCTCAATCCCATTATCTCGTCAGTCTCGCTTCTTGCCATGAAAGGCTGCAGAACAGACGTAGTCAAAACGCAGTAAGCTAATCCTACAGCTGTAATGGTGTACTGCATTTCCCAGAACTCTACCAACCCAGTACATTAGTGGAGGAGTAGACAACCAGGAGAAAACTGGCGACAGAGTAGAAGAGAGATTGGGGAGACTCACTCACCTGCAGTGTCATTAGCGGGAGCATGTACAGTACGGAGAAATGCGGAGTAGCTGTTCAGAGGGAGAGACCAGTAACACGGGTCAGGTGAGTGAAGATCTCGGACAGGAAAGTGTCCATAGCATCTAGAAAATTGTCCTTCAGTGTCTGTAAGCAGCCTGAGTAAGTGGCAGCACCAGCAGCGTCATGGCTACTGCTACTGATCATACGCAGGCTAACCAGAGCAAAACAAACTAGCACAGAGTGTAATCCAGTCCAAAATGAAGGGAAGAGCAGCAGCAAATGTCCAAACAGAGGAAAGTAAATCCAGTAGATGAAGTCAAACACTGGGCAAATAAACTTTTGAACAAAACAGCAGACAAATGCCTATGGGTGGAAAGCAGCAGTGAGAGTTGTTTTCGGTAGCCTCGATTCTGAGTTTTCTTACAAGTTTGTGAATTGAACATGTCTGGTAAACAAAAGTTGCATTCCCTGACTGGTGAGCAATAAAGGTAAATTTGCATATCTCATGGCAACATTAACATATTCTTACATCATAAATGTTTTTCCTTGTGCTTTATTATTTTACATTTTAAAGCTTTAATTTTATTGTAAAAATCTGTCTAAAGAACAGGTTGTACAAAAATGAGTTTCAAAGAAACGTCTCTAATCTGTTACAAGAGCTCGCTAACCCTGCTTCTCGCCAAGTTTAGGGCCTGGACCCATAGTGTCGGACTAATGGGGTTTGACTGTACAGTTGGGTGAACTGCTCTTTAATGAAAAAGGATTTGGTGAGGTGACTGGCTCTGCTTTCCAGACTGAAGCACAGCCAGCAGTCAGGTTGCTGGTGTTTACTGTTTCTCAAAAAAGATGAAAAGGGGCGGTGAGTGAATGTGCTGATTTTGTGCCAGCTGTCTGGACTGTGCGGTTTCTGACTGTGTGTTGGGAGCCGCGTAGAGAAGCAGTTGATGGGGCTTAATGATTAGAGTAAGAGAAAGAGCTCAGCAGACTGGATTATAAATTTGTAACTGGGACGTTATTTGCGTAGTGGAGATTAGCAGAAGCTTTCTTCAGTGTGTCAGGACTCCACTGTAGTAAAGGCACTGTCTGGGTTAGTTGTGTAGGTGAAGAAAGATCTAGTTAATTATACAGTGGAGTGGTATAGGAAGTAACTACGGTTGCTTAGTCACAGCAAAATGACCTTAA
Source organism: Lepidarchus adonis (assembly GCA_037576955.1). Taxonomy (NCBI): domain Eukaryota; kingdom Metazoa; phylum Chordata; class Actinopteri; order Characiformes; family Lepidarchidae; genus Lepidarchus; species Lepidarchus adonis. Next base: position 23,354,718 of record JBBIGC010000104.1, on the reverse strand, counting down.
CAAAACCCAAATATATCCTAATGAGGTCATGTAAGATGATTCACTTTTTTAAAATGGCTTTTGCATATTGAGGCAGCAGATGGGTGATTTAGTTCCACTGTATTTTTAAGCTCAATACTTCCACTAGAGGGAGATATTTTTTATTGTTTTTTTAAACAGGAGGACAGCTCCCTTAGCTCTGTATCTCAGTAGGACACACCAGCTGCTGAATCTCAGAAACACACCTTATTTCCTTCTTTTTCTGCTGTTCTACATGACTTCCTTTCTCTTTAGTAGTATTAGAACCTTACTGACAAATTTGGGTCATTGGATCTTGTGGGATTTGATGTCTTTAGCATACCATACAGCGTTGGAGTCTGATACTATGTAGTGCAATAGAGGCCAGTATGCAGAGTCGAGTATCAGTTTTCACAGTACTTGCTTGTAGTATTTTCTTTTGTGTTTGTTCTCAACTTTAATAATTCTGAAAAATATCTACATGGTGCACTAAACAGGAGCCACTGGGTTGTTTTACCCCACTTCTGTTCTAGTCAAAATACTTTTCTCCACATTCAGATAATTGTGGGAGGCTTCCTATTTTTCCTCAGATAAACTAGGAAAGCTCATCAAAATTGTTCTGAATGGACAAAGTGAATGACAAACTTTACCAGTACTACAAAATACATTAAGGGCGTTAAGAGATCGCAATAGCTTGGGGATCAAGTAAATGCTTTATTTTTACATTTTTTATTTCATTGTATATTTCCTTAAAAGATCAAGCTTCTACTTTTCTTTGTGAAGTTCCAGTAAAGCTATTAAACAATAAATAAAGAGGTTGGCTTTAATAAAAAAAGGGCATTTCTTTCAAAGGGCACACACAGCTGTATGTACAATATATACATTTATTTCAATTAATGGTATAAAATAGACAATATATTTACTTTACCATAGAAAAATACAGGTAATAAATACTTGTTTTGCTACTTTACAAAACATCCAGCATGTTTAGAAACAGAAAGCATGATGAGAAGGTATTACTTTAGTCAAGTGCTTCTCAATATTAACATTGAAATAGCTAAACAGATTGAATGGGGAATTAGCAATAAAATCTGTAGAAATTTCATTCTCTATACAGCACATTTCTCCCGTCTAATAGTTGGCAATTATTATGCCAACCATGAGTTAATGTCATCACTTAGCCACGACTCCTGTCCGTCTCTCATCCCATCTGCCACTTCCAGAACCATCGTTACTTCCACTTGCACCTCTTTCTCTTCCTCACTCTTCTTTCACTGTCCTTTTGTCTCTTACCCATTCTTTCAATTCTTACTCTCCTGTGATACTTGTATTCTTTCATCATTATAAATACCAGTAATCCTACTTTTAAATACAAAAAATACCACTACTGACAAGCCACTGTACTGTATTAATACAAATAACCTTCACACATACACACGGAATCATATTACAGTAAAAATGTTCATTTCTCTAAACATAGCCAAATTCCTCATTAAAATATTAAACCCTACATAAATCATACCCATTACAATAATTCAGACAATATTCCTAAGCTAGTAATACATAAGCAGTATTTGGACTTAAAATCACAGCTGTCTTTAGCGTGTCTTCGTCTTAAATAGAGAAAATGTAAATCTCAATTTGCAGATTATTAGTCTTAAGTATTAAAATAATAATATAGGAATGTATCAGCTTGCATTGACGTGGCATTCTATTCATCTGTTGCATGACTAATCATAATTCACATATAATATTCCAGCAACATTTGCCAACTTATAAAACGTTGGTTGTCAAAGACATTAAGTCAAGCTCAGTCATGACTCCAGTAAAAACGTGTATAGTTATGACCATTTGTTCCATGTAAGGCCAAAATGTAAAGCATACAATATTAATTGTATAACAAGGACATCTTCAAGCTCAATAGCATGTAAACTGACCAACAATACCCTATACACATCATCTTGTTTATACTGGTTAAATTCTATGAAATTAGCTAACCACTGCAACAGGAGGTTAAGGTCAACTCCTGGAGTAATGTAAGAATAATCTAGTGCCCCAAAAACCAGAGGCAGAATGGGACAGAGACCAGTCTAGGGTGTTTATAAAAGACAGTGAAATTCCACACATAGTATGCAAATAAAACGCAGTGGTGGGGTGCACTGAGGACTTATATACATGGAAAACGCGAGAATGTGACTCCAACCAATCAAAAACATGTCACCTATTCCACAGAAAACAGCTATTAGAACATTTGTTATCTGACATGACAGTCAGACAGATTCTCAGTTCAGCTTAAACGGTCCAGTTTTGTCTGGTTGATGTTGTGTACCTATTTATACTCTTAAAGATAAAGGTTTCCAAATGGTTCTTTGAGAAAAACAAAAACTTTTCACTGATATGGAACATTTACATTATGTTCTTTTAACATTGAAAAGTTTTTACATCAACAAAAATGCTTTTTAAAAATCCACTTATGGTTTTGTAGTGGTTCCTATATGGCCTCACTCTAAAGAACACTTTTTGGTACCTTTATGTTTAAAAGCGTATGTGTGTGTGTACACCTGTTGCCGACATTAGCCAACCCTAGGACGCTTCTTGCTCTCTGTGGGTGTGGCCCTGTTGTGGGCTCTTCACTATAGTAATGACCGAGGCAGTGTTGAGGCGTGGAGCTGTCGCAAGAAGACTTCCTCCTCCTGCTTCAAGGCCACGGGCAAATCGCTGCAGCGCAGCCAGTCGAGCGCCCAGCCCCTCCAGCTCACGACGCATGCCTGCATTCTCAGCACCCAGCCGCTCCACCTCACGTTGAAGCTCCTTCTTCTGCTGCTCCAGAGCTTCACGCTGGGACACACGCTTTACCCTGCAGCTGGCAGCATAGCCACGATTTTTCAGTGTGCGCCGCCTCTGCTTCAGCTTCTGGATCTCCTCTCTCGACAAACCACGCAGGTGCAGGTTCAGCTCACGCACCGACAGAGACATGAGTTCACTGTCCGACAACACAGGGACGTTTTCTCCACACTCTCTCTTCACCTAAAAAGAAAAGAAAAAGTATGGTCACAGCTCTTCTGCATTTCATTTGTTGAAGTACACTATAAAAAGTAAACGCTACAGAACATTGTGCTGTTCTTAAAGCCTAGACTTTGTACAGGATCTTTGCATGATTAATATATCTTAAACTTTAAAAAGTTTCTTCATCTTATTCACAAAAGTTTAATATTTAAATGAGCTTTTTTAAACACAGGGTATACATGTGTTAAACAGTACATATGGGTTTTATTTGTTAATCATTATGGTGATTTTGGCCTTTGCAATATGCACATAGTAACTCAATCATTTTTGCCGTGATCATCCTGAGTAACTACGATTGTTCCAGATGAGTGGTCTGTGAGTGTTTAGGGTGATTTGTCATTTCACAATCTCAAGTAATTTTTAAAATATTAACCACGTCAACAAAAGCTGTAGTTTTGTAGTAGTTACTGATTGATTTAGAACAGAAACTGAATATGCAAATGATTAGGTTATGACCGAAGACGTATTAAGAGTTCAAAGGGTTAATATAAGGCACATTTCTTTACAATATATAGCAATGTAACACATTGATATGGACAGAAAAACAGTCGACAAATTGAGATGCTGTAGCTTCATTTTACCTTGAGGGCTTTGCTGGCTCTGCCATCCGATGTCATGGTTGTATTATTTTTCTTATGTCTGTAAACAACCATTAAAACGGTTAGTCTCTTGGTCTATGGTCCTTCAGGCAGTCGAAATGACTAAAGACGCTATTGGAAATCTTACTTTAATTCAACAATCATTCTAACCAGTTAGTAGGAAATTGAACCGTATGTGAATATGCAACTAAACACGTAGGCCATATGGTAGAGTACCAAGGTTTTGGGTCATTAAACTTCAAGTTCTCCCAGAGTCACATAATATTGTCTGACGTAAACCGTTTTCCTAATCAGCTCTTATGCAGGATTTGTTCCCTTTTTAGCACTTCTAATGCTTTAAATAGGTTGAACTCCTTAATAAACAACACATGGACCACTACACTACTTTTAGGACTGTCCGTTCAACAAGGAGAGTACATAAAATTACATAAAATGGAGAAAGGCATGTTTTCTGACAGCAGTTTAACTGTGGTCAAAGTCCAGGATAAGTACTACACTCTGCTGACCTACAGTTTCCAGAACTGAGAAGTGTGTGGGTAGTGTTTTACTTCGAGTCACGGTGATTCAGCACAAGTCTCCTCCCTATGGCCTCCATTCATATACTCCTCGAGCCTCCTTTTTACAGCACTACTGGCGTATTTATTCTGCTCATGTTGCAAAAAGTTCTACATTTCAAGAAAAAAACAAAAAACAAAATAGTACCCATGCTAGTTAACGTTAGTGGCTACTAAAGTGTCACAATAGATAAGCAGCCCAGCCTACTTTATCATGCACACAGCAGACACAGTACTGACAACCCTTAACTAAAAACATGTCAGCAATACGAAGTTAAGAAAACGTGTGTGTATGTTTTTATATTACGAACACGTTAGTGCCTTCTACGACCTCATTGCCTTCCTATCCTGTTGTAAAGGCGGAATAAAAACAACTAGCAAGTAGTTTTACTTCGACATGGGGATGTCAAAGTAGCTCCTAAAACAATCAGAAATCATAAAATGGAAATAAGATATTTCTAACATTATCTAAAATAAGATAATGTTCCCTCAAAACACGTTTTCAGCAGCTTGCGTTCTTCACTAGTCCGCTAGCTTGTGTGAAACTGTCATGTCCTCCTGTGCTCATGATGGTAAACACACGGCCCAGACGGCACACGAAAATTACTACTAGCCATTAATAAATACTACGAAACACTACGTCTGTCGGAAATCTGTGGTACGAGATCGGTCGGTAAAATGCTACGGATAAACCCAGTAGTACACATACAGTGGACTAAACAATTCGTCAGAGATTATAAGGGTGTTAGCTATGCTAGGCAGCTAGTTAGCAGCTGGGGAAAGCCCAGCGATGTGGTAAACAAGCGTGGTAAAAGACGGCTTGCCTGTTGTTTATTTTGTCTTTTCCTCCTTCGAGTAACAAATAATCGTCGATGAGCGTCGAAGTCAGAGCTAGGGAACCTAATGACGGACGCTGAGCAAATGTAAAGGAGAGTAGTGCGACCCGCCTTTTCCCGGAATCACCGCGAGCCTCTCATTCATAAACACACAGCAGAGTGACGCAGCACCTCAGGAATGAGAACGCACTTATAAACAAGCCCACCACCCTCGGGGGGAGGGGGACTAAAATAATATAATATAACAGTTAATTATTATTTTTATTTTTTACACGTAAATAACTATAAAAATAAAAGACGTAACATGTGCATATATGAACATTTTCAATGTAAAAAAAATGAGCCAATGTAAAAATATATATACATTACATACATATATATACATTATTCTTCCTATTGTGTTTATTCTTTTAATTATTCATGTAAAGCGATTTATTTAAAATAGTTCATGCACTTAGCATGCTGTCACTTTGTTATTGTTCGTCTACTGGGCCTTTACACGTTTGTTATGCTGTTTTTGGCTCTAAACGAGCACACTAAAGCAAATTTCTTCCTGTTAGTTAAAACGCCACTGAAGTCCTGAATCTGAATGTTAAACACGGTAGCACTTTAATAAACGTTTATTTATTCCTTCATGAATACGGTGGGTTCTGTCAGTCAGGTTATTAACGTGTGCAGGTCGTATCTGAATCCGACATTTCTTTTCCTCCCTACATAGTTTTTAACGTAGTGATTAAAATACTGGCTCAGGCGCCCAAACAATGCGTACATGCCTAAAAAGAACATTTGGTTTAAACCATGTCCCATGGTTAATAAACTGGACTGTATGAGCCCAGAAACTCGAACTTTTGTCATTTACATTGCGCACTCTATAGAGAGTAGGGTGCCATTTTGACTTAAGCCCGTGTTTCCATGACAACTCGAGTCGCTGTTTGTTCATTCTGCGCATGTGCTGAGGTTCCGTTAGCGATCTGAAGGATCTGACTTCTTCCTGCTAGCATGGCGGATTGTCATCTCGCTATTGTTCTAATTATTGCTTTTTATGGGCGTTTCGCTTCCCTTTGCTCTTTTGTTTTTCTCATGGATGTGCTGATATTCCTACAGCCGTCACCCACTGCAACAGTGATGCTCGACCAGTGTGGTGCTACCGCTAGGGGCCGTTGGCGGACATTTCACCACATATTGCTACTGAAACAGACAGATTAAACCAAAAATAGGTTTAAATATGACAGAGCATTGTTGTTAAGTATTAGCAAATACATACCATTTTCATTAAACAGGTTGCCAAAATACAACTGATGTAGTTAGTTATCTTCCTATTTTATGTTTCATATCCGTTTAAAAGTTTCAAATAATTGTTATTCCTGTTTCACATTTTGAAATTCAATAGAGAAGATATGCAAAATGTACTGTGTAATTTTTTTTAATGGTCATGAATTCAGACCCAATCGCTGACTGTGGACTGGACTGTTTTGTTTGTAACCCTTTTCAGCCTGATACACATTAGCAGCTTTTTTTGTGTTTGTGCCATGATATACTTTCCCAAAAATCTTCTGAAGGTCAGACTTGTGAAGGTCACTGTTCTTAAAATAAAAGCGGACATCCAGTCATGCCTAATTGTAATCCCATTAACTGAAAAGACCTGACTTTCACTTTTAAATACTCTTGATCCTTGACACCCCAATGGCAACTCAATGGTTCTCAGTAGTTTGTATCCTCTTAGATCTGGACCGGGGCATTACTGAGCTCCGGGACAGTCTGTGGTGTAACCTGGCATCAGATGAACATAATGTCCCAGAAGTGTTCTTTTAGATTTAGGTTAGGCGAGTGTGGGGGGCAATCAATGGTATCAATTCCTTCTTCCTGCAGGAACTGCCTGTATACTTTCATGACATTAGGCTATTATGCACCCACTGGACCAACGTAGGCTCTGACCATAGATCCAAGGATTTTATCCTGATACCTAATGGCAGTCAGGGTGCCATCGCCTAGCGTGCATCTGTCATTCGATACATCTCCCCAGATCAGCACCAACCGGTCATGATGAATGATGTTACATGCAGCATAACGTTCTCCAAATCTGGCTCTACTTTGCCGGGCAGTGAGCACAGGGCCCAGTAGAGGATGTTGGTCCCTCAGGCTGCCCTCATGAAATATGTTTCTGATTCACACCAGTGGCTGGAGGTCATTTTGCAGGACTATGCTATACTGCTCATCCTGTTCCTCCTTGCACAAAGAAGCAGATTGGGTTCTGCTGATGGGTTATGGATGTTCTACAGCACTGTACACCTCTCCTAGAGTAACTGCCTTTCTCCTTGCTCTTGAGTCTGTGCTGGGAGACACAGCAAACCTTCTGGTTATGACATGTATTGATGTACCACCCTGGTGTACCAGTAGTGACTCTGACACTAGCCAAATGCTAAACTAGTGCAAAAACAGTCAGAAAAGATGAGGAGGGTGAAATGACACCTGTAAAACCATTCCTGTTTTGGGGGTTGTCTCACTGTTGTCCCTCTAGTGCAACTGTTGTTTATTTTAGTAACACCAAGCAGCTGAAACTGATTAAGAACCCCCTCTGCTACTTGGCTGCCACTCTTGTTTAATTGCCTTGATGATTAAAGTGATTGAAGTGACACTGATTAAAGTGTTTCTGAAATTATTTTACAGTATATAAACACGTATGTAAAGTGCCCTCCATAATTATTTATTTACCCCTCTGTATTTAAAATTTTACACTGAGAAGCAGAGCAGTAAATAAAAGAAAACTGTGTCTTTGTCCCAAACATTATGGAGGACACTGTATGTGTATGTATATATTCAATTAATATTCCTGAAAGTCTTTAGTCTGGTACAGCCCCAACTTCATCAAAAAGAGAGCCGTGTCAATAAGAAATTAGATAAACATATTCTTATTGGTGGTTTCTGATTCTGGTGGTGCTTGCCCCAACTCTGTGTCTCCTGGTTCACACTGGTTCAACACATTTAATTGTAATGTTGACACGGTGTTAACTTGCATATGATAACTACAATTGGACTGAACTGAACTGAACACAGGGAAGAGACAATCAAATACATCAAGGAAATGAGCGACAGGAAGGAATAAAAAGAAATGTGTAACAAGATGGAATTTCGACAATAAAATGAAGTACATATGAAGCACAAAATAAAAGCCTCTGAAAATATAATGAAGTATAAGTAAGTGTGTGTGTGTGTGTGTGTGTGTGTGTGTGTGTGTGTGTGTGTGTGTGTGTGTGTGTGTGTGTGTGTGTGTG
>JBBIGC010000104.1:23335741-23346294 GCA_037576955.1 Lepidarchus adonis | reverse complement strand
ACACACACACACACACACACACATATATATATCTATATATATATATCTATCTCTATATATCTATCTATACACCAACACTCTCTTTCTCCCTCTTTTTTCTTTCCTGTTTGTCTTTACACCTGTATATGTCATTGTCTTGGATTACTGTGTATTATCTCTTCTTATCCAACTTATAGGTCATTACCTGGTTCTCAGAGGTGAAACTGGACCGTCAGCTTCTATTAGCAATAAGCTATTGAAACCAGAAGCACTGTGGAGTGATAGTGGGTCATGGTGGATGTGACAGAGGTGACTGCATTCTGCCACTCTGTGGTCAATTAAACAAGTCTTCATGGACGTCCTAAAGTTGAACAGAACTGGCCAGGCTAGCCAAAAGGATGACGGGGACATGGGAACAGATAAATGTCCTGTGACCTGTTCTGATAATGGTGAGTGAGGGAACCTTATACAGACCTTAATTTGACCACTTTTTTAGGGCCCTTTGGTCACCGCACACACTCACACACACGCAGTAGTGTTGAATAAGTGATGAAAGTCACACTTCAAAATAACATTGGGCTGAAGGTGTGAGGTCTACAGGAATAAGACATTAAATCTGCATGAGACTGTTCTCTTGATCCTGAACTGAAGCTGTCAGTGTTTGGACTTGGGTTACTAGCTTAACTGGGGATTGGAAAGTTTGTGTCTTCCATCTAATTCCTATTGTCTACAGCTTTGCTTTACTTGAAATAGTATACAGCTAGTATTATATCCACTTGAAATACCTCACCTACAGTTGCCCTTGATTCCTATAAAGCAGGTGCTGATTGTGGGCTCATGGACATATTTTATGTTGTGGAATACGTTTTTAGTGTTTTGTGAAAGTATGTTATTAGTTCTTTGTGACATTTTTCTTCCTAGATGCACATGCATAGTGGTAGAAAGAGCAGTGAACACATTGTTCCATACAGCATGACAGTGCGGCAAAAAAGTATTTGGCAGCCACAGATTCTGCAAGTTGTCCCACTTAAGATGAGAGAGATCTGTAATTTTCATCATAGGTTTACTTCAACTGTGAGAGACAAAATGTAAAATCACATCGTATGATTTTTAAAGAATGTATTTGTATAATGGTGCAGAAAATAAGCATTTGGTCACCTACAAACAAGCAAGAATTCTGGCCTTCACAAACCTGTTACTTCTTCTTTAAGAAGCTCTTCTATCCTCCACTCGTTACCTGTATTAATGGCAACTGTTTGAATTCGTTTTCTGTGTAAAAGACACCTGTCCACACCTTCAAACAGTCAGACTCCAACCTCCACCATGGCCAAGACCAGAGAGCTGTCTAATGACACCAGGGACAATATTGTTACGTGCACACGACTGGGATGAGCCGATCTACAATAGCCAAGCAGCTTAGTGAGAAGAGATAAACTGTTGGAGCATTTAATCTAAAATTGAATAAATACAAGATCACTGAAAATCTCCTTCGACCTGGGGCTCAATGCAAGATCTCACCTCGTGCGGTACAAATGATCTTGAGAATGGTTAGGAAACAACCCAGAACTACATGAGGCGAACTGTTTAATGACCTGAAGACAGCTGGGACCACAGTAACAAAGATTACTATTAGTAACAAACTACATCATCGTGGATTAAAATCCTGCTTAAGCCAGCACATGTCCATGCTCATCTAAAATTTGAGATCAAAATGAATGCCACTTGTTGTGTTTGGAGGGGGAAGAATGCTAAGTTGCATCCCAAGAACATCATACCCACTGTGAAGCATGGGGGTGGAAACATTATGCTTTGGGGCTGCATTTCTGCAAAGAGGACAGGACGACTGATCCATATACGATGCTGCAGAAGGTCAACACAAGTAAGGCGTCTGGACCGGATGGCATCTCTGGATGCTTGCTGCTGTGCTGTGCTAAACAGCTGTCAGGTGTGTTGACCACCATCTTCAATGAGTCCTTGGCACAGTTTGTGGTCCCTATGTGCTTCAAGAGGCCCACCATCATCCCCATACCAAAGATTAGCAAGCCCTCATGCCTGAATGACTACAGGCCTGTTGCACTAACATCTATAGTCATGAAAGTGTTGCTGAAGTCCATCATCTCCTCTTCCACCCCCAGCAACTTCAACCCACTGCAGTTAGTCTATCACCCCAACAGAGGGAGATGAAAGTCTGTGTTGCCCAGCGACAGCCCCAAAACATCACAGCTCTTGAGAAGATCTGCATGGAAGAATGGGCCAAAATACCAGCTACAGTGTGTGCAATCCTGGTGAAGACCTACAGGAAACATTTGACCAACCAGGGCTACATTACAAAGTATTGAGGTGAACTTTTTGTTATTGACTAAATTTACTGTTATTGTTATTGACTTATTTTCTGCACCATTATACAAATAAATTCTTTAAAAATCATACAATGTGATTTCCTGCTTTTTTAAACATTCTGTCTCTTGCAGTTAAAGTGAACCTATGATAAACATTACAGACCTCTCTTATCTTTTTAAGTGGGACAACTTGCAGAATCAGTGGCTGCCAAATACTTTTTAGCCGCATTGTACTTACACCACTCGCAATGTAGGCACCTGAAAAATACAATACCAATGCATAGATGTGGGAACAAAATGTGCAACAAAAAACTGACCTGAAATGTAAATAAATAGCTGTCACCAGCAACCATTAAAATGGTCAAACAGTAAAGATAATTTTGTGGTTTAAAAGATCTGCTATAAATGATACAGAACTTCACTGTGTTGGTTGCAGCTCCAGAGGGAAGAGTAAGGCGCAATGTCCTGAACCTCCCTGCCATCAATCCGGAGCGGTTGCGCACGGCCAAAGTTCAAGTGGAAAAGGCAGTAAAGGTGAAGAGATAAAGTGTTGTTTTTTTTTCGATATCTGCTTTGTCTTTACTTTCAAGCATGGAGATCTCTTTCATTCTATTTGCTTCTCTCAGATGCGCAAAACATTCTCCATCCAGGGACCATACCCTGTGGTGCGGGCAGCTTTGCGAGCCAGAGGGTGGGTTGAACGGCGTTTGCCACGGCCTAACCAACATTTGCCTCGAAGACGTAGTGAGGAGGATGAAGAATGTAATGATGGTGATGAAAGTGGTGATGACGACGGCATTGATGATGGTAAGAATGGCCAATCACTGACTATACATCTATACTCATATTGTATCCCATTAATGTTGCGAAATATTTCTCCTGACAGAGGAGCTAGAGAAAGAAGAAGATCCTGATGATATCTATGACCTAATGGTGAGATAGTAGATATGTATGTATGTGAATGTATGTACAGGTCAGTGACTGAAATGAAATCAATAAAAGACATAAAATAATCAATAATTTTTTTTTATCTCAGTCTCGAATGGTCAGAAATGAGATGACATATTTGTACTGGACAACAAGGAGAGATTCCATAGACAACCGCAGTCTTAGAAAGGAGCAGATGACCAATCACTATGCAAAAGCTGGAACCTTCACTACCAAGGTTTGGCCCCTTAATATAATTTTAGATTTAGTGTTTATTGTCCTGAAATATTCAATAATTTAATTGTTTGTTTAGTTCAGCAACTCAATTTAGTTTAGATTTAGTTTCACTTTAATTCTTTCTACATCATTGTCATAAAGTAGCTATTATGTAGAATCCAGAAATTATTAAACAGTATGAAATTGAATTAACTGTCACTGTCTCTTAATCCTTTAGGTGGGGTTGTGTGTGAACTTGAGGAACCTGCGTTGGTTTGATGCAGCCGATCCAGATACGTTTTTCCCACGGTGCTACCGACTTGGGGCTGAGGATGAGAAGCATGCATTCATTGGTGAGGTCTCATTTATCATCCCAACATCATCCCCTCTTTAGAGCTTAATAAACCAGTCATTTGCCAATTTCTTCTTTGCCTGGTTGCTTTTAACAGAGGACTTCAGAAGAACAGCTTGCACAAGCCTTCTTCAATGTATAGTGGAGAGGAACCGAAGAGGAACAGAAGAATGTGGAGTGACATCGTTTTCTGACCAGTTACTTTTAAGTAAGATAAGGTTTAGAGTTATAGACATTTAGAACACTGTTTGTTGTGCCCAAGTTATGCAAATTACTAAAAAAATGATTAATACGACATTTTCAGATGTTTTAAATCAATTAATTCAATAATTACATGTGGCATGTGTGTGCTAATATTTGAAACTACACCTCCCTGCAGGTCAGAAGAAAGGATGTAAGCGGCAAGCTCTCTCAGTGATACCTTCCAGAATGATTGACAGTGCTTTACAGGTGTGCCAAGATTATCTGGACAGTTTTGAACACAATGATATAGACATCGCATTGGACTCAACGCCCACACTAACTGATCAAGAGTGGTCAGAGTTCTTGCACAACTATTATTTGGCTGTCCAGTAAGCTCCACATTTTCTTCATTTGGTGTAGTTATTGTGGTCTTAAATCAATGCCTTTTATTAAAGGACCTGAGTAGTATGTGACAGTTTATCAGAATGTAACACATTTGCTAAAGAATTGTTGGTATTATTTATATAACTGTTTCTAGTTGTAACGTTTAGCATGTCTGTTGTGCATGATTTGTTCCTGTACCTATGCCTGTGTTTCAGTGGTCGAGCTGAAATAGAGAACAGTATTCATTATGTGGACACTTGCCATGCTATGCTACACAAGCTCAGAGAGGTCAATCCACAGCTGGAAATTGATGGCATCCACAACATCTGGATAATCAAACCTGGAGCCAAATCTCGTGGTAGAGGTAAGGTTTAATCTGTTCAACATACAATCTGTGCAAAAGTATATATATATATATATATATATATATATGTATAACAATTATAATTATAATTACTACTTATAATTGTATTACTGCTACTTTTACTAATTAGTAAGAGTATATCAATATATATTACTAATATACTCGTACTATTTAGTAAAAGTAGCAGTAATACAATTATAAGTAGTATTAAATATGAATTATACCATGTAAACAGACTTTCCTGAACATGCTTACGTTATGTTCTACATGCTAAAAAGCACCTGAAAATACAAGAAAAAATATATTTATCCTTATTCAGATCAGTAGTTTTATGAAAATAATGTGCTGTAAATAATGTCCATTTTCAGGTATCATGTGCATTAAGCAGCTGGATGAGATCCTGAAGTTAGTGGACAGTGATCCCACACTGATTAAGGACAGTAAATGGGTTGTGCAGAAGTATATAGAACGGCCTTTTCTAATACATGGAACTAAATTTGATGTGCGGCAGTGGTTTCTGGTGACAGACTGGAACCCTCTCACTGTGTGGTTCTATAAGAAGTGCTACCTTCGCTTCTCATCCCAACTTTATTCAGTGGACACACTGGACAGGTACTAGCACAAAATAGTGTGTGTTTCTGATTTGAGCATTAAACAAACAATAATACTCATTTTAGTAGAGAAATAATGTTCAACAAAATTTTCGTTCTGGTTAAGATGTGTTCTTAGGCTTCTAATAAATTAATTTATTATAAAAATATAGGGTCACAACAATAAAAGAGGAAAAATCTAACCTTTAATTCAATTATGCATATTAATTGGGGGAAAAAATCCCACATTAGGAAATATTTTTTCATATGGAATCATGTGTGCCACATTTATTGCCACCCCTGCTGTTAATATTTTGTACGACTCCCTTTTGCCAACAAGACAGCACTTAATCTTCTCCTATAACATTTCTTAAGGTTGGAATACAGAGGCAGGGATTTTTAACTATTCCTCAATCTTTCTAGATTGTCCAGAGACTTGGGTCCTCTCTTATACACTCTCCTCTTCAGCTCACTCCACAGATTTTCAATGGGGTCGAGGTCTGGGGCACTGAGACTGTCATGAGCGGAGCTTGACTTTGTGTCTCCTTGAGGGTCATTATCCTGCTGGTAGACCCAATGATCACACATCTTCAGCTTTCTGGCAGAGGCCACCACATTCTGATTTAATATGTCCTGGTATTTCAGTTCCTGACGCCATACATCCTAACAAGGTTCCCAGGGCCTTTGGAAGAGAATCAGCCCCACAGCATCACAGACCCTCCACCATACTTTACAGTGGGCATGAGGTGCTTTTCTGCATACTCATCCTTGCGTTTACGCCAGACCCATTTAGAATGTTTGTTTCCAAAAAGCTCAATTTTAATCTCATCTGACCAAAATGCATGACCCCAGTTGAAGTCCCAGTAGCACTTAGCAAGCTCCACATGTTTACATTTGTTATTGTAGGTGAAAAAAGGCTTTTCCCTTGCTTTTCTCTAAAACAGCTTGTTGACAGGGAGATATTGTATTATTGTTGTCATGGAGACTTTCTGACCCCAATATACCATCTTTGGTATTGTTCAGTGAGATTTGGAGAATTTGTTACATCTCTTACCATCCCCTTCACTGGGTGTGGTGGCAAGTTAAACTTGGGTCCAGCCTTGTTTGTCATGTTTCCAACTGTTTTCTTTATTATTCCTCCTACAGGCATGTTCATATGAGTAGCTATTTTCTTGTAGCCATTACCTGACTTATGAAGGTTGACACACATCTGTCTTGAATGGCATGTTCTCTTGTCTTTCCCATGTTGAACAGTGGCTAAGAGCAATAGGATTCTAAGTCACATCATATTTATTCCCCAGGGAAACCATTTTTAATTATTAATTATATCATTAATTACTAATTAAAGATTCCTATTTACTATTTACAAAAATGATTCAACTACATTTATTTTATAGGAATTGTTAGGGGTCATAAAGTTGTGGCACACATGATTTTATTTTACTTATGGATTTATTTATTTATTTATTTATTTAATATATTGTCAGATTGTTCTGGAATTATGCTCCTGCAACAAAAATAGAATTTATTTTAAGTTTTTTTACTCATCTTAACCAGAGGTGCGAATATGAGCTGCTGAATTTTTATACAGATGGCCATTTTGTTAAGCAAGTCAAATGAAACTGTAGGAGACTTAACAAATTTCAAAATTATAGCTGTCCTTGGCATACTGAAATGTGTCAGTTGCATTACATATGTGAATGGACAAAATTTGCCATGTATCCAAAGAATGTTGTAGTAATGAAAAGTGTATATTTTGTGACATTGTCTGCCTTTATATAATAATAAAATAATAATAATACAAGAGAATATTTCCAGAATAAAAATATTATAGATTTAATTGAGGTAGTAAAGCTGGTAATAAATATTTAGTGTGTGTTTTCATTTAAGGGTGTAAAAGAAAAAATGGGAATATCACGGTATCTCGTAATTAAATGCCTGAATAAATGTGCATTTTTAGCCTGGATTAAAAATTATTTCTCTTTGTCATCCAGCTCAGTTCATTTGTGCAACAACTCTATTCAGAAGCACTTCAGTCCTTCTCAGCAACGCCACCCAGATGTTCCTGAGGACAACATGTGGTCCTGTGACCAGTTCTGCTCCTTCCTGTCCAGCCAGAACAAGAGAGCTCAATGGGCATGTATGGTAGTTCCAGAGATGAAGAAAGCTATAATTCATGTTCTGCAGACTGCACAGGACCTAGTGGAGTCTAGACGGGGGAGTTTTGAGCTATATGGGGCTGACTTTGTACTGGCACATGACCTGCGCCCATGGCTCATTGAGATTAATGTCAGCCCCACCATGGCTCCATCTACTGCTGTGACAACCAGGTTGTGTGCAGCTGTGCAGGAGGACACTCTGCGTGTGGTGCTGGACCGCAGAACAGATCGTGGAGCCCACACAGGAGGCTTTCAGCTCATATATAAGCAGGTGTGTGACTGTTAGGGATGCTAGTCCTTGACCAGACAACAATTGAATTTAGTTAGTGGGGAACCATCATGTGCTACGTTTCACATTAACTTGTTTTTAATATTAATTATAAATAATTATTGAATACTTTATTAAATACTATTTTAATATATTCAAGTTGAATCACAGCTTGCAAATAGATGCCTATAAAACCCCAACTGACCAAAGCAGTTGGCCTGGAGATATTGTCTGCTTATCCTGAATGCTTTTGACTGTTCTCCCTCTCTCTGTAGGCAGCAGTTGAAGTGCCACAATATGTGGGCATCAACCTCCTTATTGAAGGCTCTCGCATCAAAAGGCCCTGCCCTCCTCCTCATAAAATATCCAATCTGGTTGTGTCTCGCTTTATCCGTTCAGGACCTATTGCTCCCAGAAACTGCCCCATAGACAAAGAAAATGAAACCTCAACTGAGAAACGCAGACCTCCACCTAAACGTTACATAAAAACAGTAGTTCAGCAGTTGACCATCAGTGGCATAAAACCTGTTTCTGAATGCAATGGTCAACTAGGACATTCCTGGAGGCTCCAGCGTTCCACCCTTAAAGCAGAAGTGCCCCAGATGTTCCCTCATGTGCCAATAAGTTCTCTTGAAGCATCTTCAAGAAAGACATTGCATTGTGGCCTAGCAACTGTGAAGCTGAGATCTGGACGAGCTCACCTGTCAGAAGAAGGCAACCGTGGCCCTATGCTTTCCATGGGCCTCATTGGCTTTCAGGAGCCAGAGCCCAGTCTGATAACATGTAGCTCCATTGTTCCATATTCCAGTATCCATTTTCAGAATTTTTCACGCCACCACAACCGCAGGACTATCCAGGGCAGTTGTGCTGGAAGGATGGCTCATGGGACATGATATGCAGCTTCTTTTTCTGTTCTTTATTTATACTCTGTAATCACCACTGTACCTCATAATAAATCAGCATTTATTTAAAACTTTGAGATTTTGTTCATGTGTAAAATGTATTTTTCTGAAATATTTAATATTTAATTATAATAAGGGCTGTCACTATCGATTATGTCAGTAGTGCAGTATTAAGTTTTTTGGGTAACCCTTTAGACACCAGTTGAGTTTCAGAACCCTCTACTGACCACAGACATTTTTAATAAATCAGAAAAAAAATATTTACATGGTGCCACTTCTCAAATCCAAAAAATAAGACAAAGGACCAGAAATTAACACTTGGATATGAGTCCACAACTAATAGAAAATTGAACTGAAGTGAAAATGTGCATGTGGAGCAGTGTGCAGCTATCAACAGCGCTGTGAACTTGAACCTGCAACTTTCTGATCTCAGGGGTAATGTCCTAACCGCTAGGCCACCACAACGCATGTATGGAAAATACACAATTAAAATAAGAATTCCTAGAAATAAAGAACAAGGGTATGAAACAAAATGCCTGCAACTAATGATGTTCAACAATAATCCTTAGTGATTAACGTAAATAATACCACACAAAATTCTGTGCTATATCCATTCCACAATTTTACAATTTATAGAAACTATGGATGTTTACAGATGACCAGTATTTTGTTCTAGAACCTCACTCGTTTGGCCGGTGTAAATTAGGCAGTGAGAATAAGCTGGAAGGCTATGAAACTTACAGCAATTAAGTTATCAATAGTAAATAAAATGTATGTACAGTATGTTATTTAATTTATGCTGGAAAAAACATTTCACCAGATAAGAAAAAGAGGCAACACAGCAAAGCAAAGAATTGAAAAGATTCACAAACAGGTAAATCTGTATGAATTCGCCTAGGACGTCCCATCATGAGTTTTCTTGGGGAAAAAAGAGAAAATCATGTGAAAACCAGTTAAACCTTATAGCTTTACTACCAATACTAGTTATGCTTTTTGAGGTTTGGCCCAAGTTCGAGTTCTTCAAGAAGATGTCAGGTCACCAACTAATTTTCAAATTTTTATAAATTCCAGTTATAAGTTTAAAGTTTTGTGGAAAGGCAAAATTCTTCTGTAGGTGGGATCCCAGAAAGAGTGAGAGATGTCCAATGGATTTTTGAAGTCTGAGCACACCTGACCGATGGTCATAAGGAGTTTTATGAAATCCCAAATAGATGAGCATGTCAATGGCATGTGAAGGGTGTTGTGACTCATCAACGGTTTCAACCAGATTTAATTAGTGCCACAGCTTCTGGATGACTCAGTAGGAGAGTCGATCAGGTGATATGATGCATGTTTCACGATGTGTGTAAATCGAGATGATGCTCTGTTTGTCTATGAAGGCCAGGAACAAAACGCTCTGTTTAATATAACGATGTGTTTGCTTTTGGAGGCTGAAAGATACAGCTTACAATGAGTCAGAGTTACTGGGGTCACATTTTCCACGACCATAGAAACACCAGCCCTCAGAACATTCAATTATTTTTGTATTTTCTTTGTATGTGTATTGTAAGTCATGCCAGCTGCTTATTTTTCAGTGGATTAGGTTAAAATTTTTATGTAAATAGTTGTTTCTGAATGTCTAACAGTAATCAAATAATACAAAGAAAATTGTACCTGAACAAAAAATCCCTTATGAAGAAAGTTCAGACTGCAGAAGATGGCTTTATAATGACCTGTGGATATGACGTTTATCATTTAAACTGCAAACTAATCACTAAATCGGTTAACTTAGAACATATATTGAAATCCATTATTTTTATATAAGTAAAGGCATATAATAATCATGTAAGTCCTATTCATTATACATTGTTCATTAAGATGTATGTACAGTGGAGGAATTCATGTTTGCAA
>JBBIGC010000104.1:23307969-23335641 GCA_037576955.1 Lepidarchus adonis | reverse complement strand
ACCATCTACCGGAATCAAATTCCTTGTATGTGTTCACTCACTTACTTGGCCAATAAACACGATTCTGATTCTGAAACAACACCCACAGAAGAGTGATGCCAGGGCTGGGACTCGAACTTGCAACCTTTAGAGCCCTAGGAAATGGTCCTATCCACTAGGCCACCACTGCATAAGCAAATAAAGTCTACTTCTTAATCTAGTACTTTATCTGCTTTGTCTTCAGAAGATACACTTAAAGCAGCTCTGCCACTGAGACCTACATGCAGGAAGACTGTGTTATATAATAAAATATATCACACATTGTTTTACACACACTGTAGTCATTTACACCACAGAAGTTTCTTTGACTTAAAAGGATAACTATACCAAATTCATAAAAGATAAGATTGGCTACACAGTATATTATGATATGAATGTACACCCTCTACATGTGTTATTAATAACATGTATAATATCAGTAATTTATCACGTTCTGTAGAAATTAGCTAAATTGATTGAATCCACTAATACAAGAGCCAGTTAAAAAGTCAGAACTATCATCTATTAATGTGGTATTCTTAAAAAGACCTCACAGAAAATAACACCCACACTCACAATCAGTGTGGATTAACATTCCCCCTGTTAAGAACATACTGCACGTTTTCCTGCACTCACGCTGAATAAGTGCGGTTGCGTTTGGTGGGCAGTGGACTTGGTGGCTCTCCGGGTTGTGGAGGTTTCCTCTCCCAGACACGACTCCCCTCTCTGAGGAAGGGGAAGGAGAGTGACAGCGGTGTGTGGGGGCAGTGCAGCGGAGGCCTAGAAGATGAAGATGATGATGATGATGATGACGATGACGAAGTATCTGAATCAGCCATCACTTGGAGTTTCTGTACTTGCAGCTTCTGTGGTTGGAAAACAAACCAGACAGGTCATGATACCAGCTGGAGTAAATTACCACAAACATTCATTTGTTCCTCCATCTGACAGGATTGCTTCTCCTAGGCAAGATTTAATGGGGGTGGGGGATTGCTGAGGTGAAGACCAGTGAGGTCAGGTTTAATTGATAAGAACTTGAAATGAACTAGCATTATTTTCTTTCTATTAAATTCACTGGTATTAGCAATTTAGAGTAATTTACACAGAACAGTAAATATAAATAAAAAAAAATATGAATTTGCAATTTAATTCCAAATAAAATGGGGTAATCATTATCAATATGGCAAAATATCATACCACGATACTTTGAGAAATTTTTCTGATATGCGATATGCCATGATATGTATTTTTCCTTTAACTTGAAACAAATGAAAAAGCCAGCAGGGCTATTTTTTTTTTTAAAGTATAAGGATTTCAAATGTTTTCTTCTGTTTCTCAGAGTGCAATACAATACGTTCACTTAAGTAAAACTAATGATGCTCTTTTTGATATGAAATAAGAACTGAGGAAATCTCAAAATGCTCAGAAAGTCCTATTCTGGCCACAGTTGATTAAATATGGTCATATTGCCTGGCACTAGGGCATCAGCAATACAGCTATCAGTTTCCATTCTGGAATAAACAGATTAGGAGACCCTCAGAAAAGCAACCCCCCTTCTGCTGAACAATAATTCATCCTTGGCTTAATTCAGGATTCCTGGAATCATTCAGTCATCAAATCAACGCATCAAATCATCAATGCTGCCCAGCCCTGTTTTCCGGAGCAGCAGCATCAGACGAAAACAGTGGAGTCTGTTCATCACCATTAGCACAGCAGCGTTTTCCAGCGTCTCTCTGTTTTTATGCACAATGTGGCCAAATTCAGCACACAGAGATGCAGCAGAGTTTCTCAGCCTTGTTCGCCTTCTCGACACTAAGCCTCCATTACAGAACGGCCGCAGACCTGGAGCCTGTGAGGGCGAGGACTTGCTACGAGCTAAACACACGATACGCACCGTAAAACCGCTCCGATGATGTTCTTCTACAAAAACCTCTCGAAATACGACTCTTCTCGTAAAAACCAATTGCTGAACAGGGCAACAGTCCTCACACAGAGTCAGAAAAACATTTAGTCAATGTGTCCCCATCTTCAGCTCCAGACCTGCTTTCCATGTTCTACAGTCAGGAGACAGAGGAGACCCGAGCAGAGGAGGAGCAGGAGGAGGAGGATGGGGAGGGTCTGCCTTTCATTCATTTACACTACACTGCTGTGTCTTTTATTCATTCTGCAGCCTGGCTGTTATACTGTTAAAGAGGAATCTTACTGAAAAACACCATGTTTGAATTGATTTTACATACACACACACACACACCTAATAATCCCATTCACAGGACCTCTGAAGGTGTTTTGAGGTATTCAGACTACTTTGTCCAGCACATCCCACACAAGCTCGAATTTGGAGAGCAAGACAACACCTTGAAATCATGGTCATGTTCCTCAAACCATTGCTGAACTATTTGTGCAGTGTGCATTATTCTGCTGAAAGAGGCCACTGTCATTGGGGCATATAGTCGCCATTGGCAGAAAACATGGTTCATCTGACCTGGCCTCCATTTTCCCCTGCTCTATTGTTCAGTTCTGATGCTCATGTGCCCATTGTTGGCACATTGGCAAAGTAAGTGGCAGTAAGCTGTGATGCACATTTTCTGACAGCTTTCTATCTAACCTTTTCAGCAGCTTATTCTCCAGTAGCTCTTCTGTGGAATTACTGGTTTGTTGTCCTACATGGGAGAACTTTTGTAGGTACTAAGTGCATACCACCTCACAAGACCTGCTGTTCTGGTGATGCTCATTGTTCACCAAGGTATCAGACCCCTTGACAAGCACCACTGTAACAAGATTAGTGTTATTAACGACACTGGTCAGTGTATATGTAAACATCTACCCATTATGCAAACCGTTTCATCCATTTTGGGTCACAGGGGAAGCTGGAGCCGAACCCAGCTGACTATAGGACAAGGCAGGGTACACTCTGGACAGGGCTATATGTAAACATTTTAGATATAAACATTTAACTTTAAATCTTTTAACTATTAAGGCATTTAACTCTTGAGACATGCAGCTTCTATATTGCAAATTTCTCTGGCATGACATCACACAGCTCCCTCTGACATCACTTTGTTTACATTGAATTAGGCATAAAACTGGTGTAATTCTCTATCCATATAGTAATAAAGAGTCATGCTGAGCCCATTTACAAATAGAAAAATAATGTACTGGCATTATTATCTCTCAAAACATACACAAGACAAGGAATCCAGGAGCAGGAACATCAAAAGACAAACATAAATACATTTTTTGTAGTAGATGTTATGTATTATAGCAATGGGCTGCTCACTATATCAGTGCTGCTGCATAGAAGAGAAGAAAATGCTTTTGGGGAAGAGCAGTGCATTACAGCTGTAGCAGCAGGGAAACAATACTGAACAGCACAAGTGCATCCACTTGACAGAGCTTGATAAAACTAAAGTAAAATAGTGTTGATCATAAGAGAAGTATTCATGAGTAGAGCAATAAGAGCACCATCCTGAACTAAAAAAATAATAAATAATTAAATCTCCAATATTCAAATTATAATTCAAGATATATAGGATTCCATAGTTTTAATCGAGTATAGACAAACATTTTAATAGACATTATTTTCTGTTATCCTTTGAATAAATAAGCACTTTTATTATTGAAGGTTTTAAACGTGAAGTACAGTATTATCAGACAGTGGGTACAGACTCAGCTGAGCCTATGAGACTGCCATGCCTCTCTCCGTTCTTGTAAAAGTGCTACAAGAATCATGAACACTGAACACTGAGCACATGAGTGCGTCAGTTCAATCTGCGATAATGGTGACAGTTGAAAGATCCTAACTCCCAGATGAGCGTATGGTCAATGAGCACCACTGTATACAGAACAACGCACAAGCAGCTTCCATTGCGGTATACAATTTACACATCTAGTTGTAAAGGGACGTAACTGCGGTTCCATCACTGCCAATATGAGAACACCTGATAACACATAAGGACAAGGCAGGATCCCCAACAATACGCAATAAGGGGGAAGAGTGGTGCACCAAATTAACTTGATTCAAATATATATCATTCCATCTTGTATGAAATATCAAGTAACCAAAGATTATGACGCATGTTATTATGTTACGTACACATTTGAATCAAGTTAATAGTCAATGCTTTACCCTTTCCATGCAAGAGTTTTCCTTCAGGGCAGTAACTGATCCCTTCCAGTTTAAAAATGGACTGAAAAGGAAAAATACAAGCTAGAAAGCAACTCTGTTTGCTTTAACACAATCATATGGTTTAAACACCATGCCATGTACGTGCACTGCTATGCTCCTCCTATGTCCTTATGCCAGTGCATCAGTTTATGCATCTGTATGACTTTTCTATGCAACACTTTATTTACCTGGATATATATTTATATATATATACACACAGCAAGTCAATGTTGTAACAAGAAGACGGATGTGCTTATTCCAATTCTCAACAAATATGCTCCCTCAGTTTGATATGACCCTTCCCACTCCAACGTACTCGGTAGAGCTCCTCCCTCTTGTTCAAGCATCAGTTCCCTTTACTTCTGCAGCTCCTTCATTCTGTTTAGTGCAGAACCTGCCTGGAACCATTCAATCTGGGTTTCATTGAAAGTATGGTTCAACTCAATTATTTCCTTGCTGCCATCAATGTGCTTGAGGATGGCCTGCAGAGACTGGAAGAAAAGAGACAAAAAAGTGCAAGTCAATAAGAACACATATAAAGCTTGTCTTTGTTTATTATACATCAACCCTTGTAAACAGAAAATGTTAATAGTGGAAGAAAATGTACAAAGGAAAGTAAAATCAGTTATAGAAAAATAGAAATTTGAATGAAGTAATAAGATACTAAAAGAAAGTTTTGGGCACATTAAAGGTTTCCTTACCTTTCCAGGGGCAAAAGTCTTTAGGCCAGTGATGGAGATTTTGTCATCTGGGCGAATTCGATCATAATCGTCAGCGTTGGCAAAAGTAAGGGGGAGTAGGCCTTGCTTTTTCAAGTTTGTTTCTGTTTAGAGAGGTCAGATGTTAAACAGTAACCAAGCTTTAATTGAAAACACAATTATAATTATCTGCAGTAATTTTTTTAAAGATTCAAGTTTCACCAATTTTTACAATATGTTTGTCACAATGTTACTGAGTGTGCTTTCATCTGCTGAATTGCATGTTAAAGCAGAACCCATGATTACAGAAATATGTCATGGACTATAATTATTTTTACAGTGTATTAAATGTCTTTAAAAAAACATTTAAAAGAGTTGGATAAACTAGTGAAATCTCTTAAGCTGGTAAAAAAAAAAAAAAAAAAAAAAAAAAAAAAAAAAAAAAAACACCACTCACCATGGATTCTGGCAAAGCTCTTGACAATGATAGCTCTGCCCCCTAGGTGTCTGGGTTCAAGTGCAGCATGTTCTCTACTGGAACCCTCACCATAGTTCTCATCTCCAACAACAACCCATGAAATACCATTTTTCTTCAAGGGAAACCAGTAAAAAAAACCATTGAGATTTAAAGAGGATTAATCTTCTAGCTACAGTAGTTGTCTGTATCTCTATAGTTATAGTATAAGTATTGCACATTAATGCAGTTTTCATGGAAGCACAAAAAAGAGTCATGTGGGAAACTGTGAGACTGGTCAAGGTATTACCTTATAATCACGAGCCACATCAGGTACAGCGCCGCACTCTCCAGTCAACTGGTTACGAATCTTATTAACAGAGTCATTTTCAATGTTGACTGCGCCAATGAGAAGATTGTTGGAGATATTGTCCAGATGACCACGGAATTTCAGCCAGGGTCCAGCCGCACTAATGTGATCTGTGGTGCATTTGCCTTTCACCTGAGGAAAAAGTGTTCACAGCTGATCTGAAGAAGAATGCAAACTAGAAACAGTAAGCAAGTAATGCTTCTCCACACTACCTTTATCAGCACTTGCAAGTCCTCCAAGTCTTTTCCATGCCACTTGTCAAAGGGCTCCAGCAATTGCAGCCGATTGCTCTGTGGGTTGACATCCACTCGGAGACCAGACCCATCAGATGGGGGGTGCTGGTATGTGTCTTGGCCTTGGTCAAAGTCACGGGCAGGCAGCTCATCTCCAGTAGGGGGCTCTAGTTTAAATTTCTCTCCATTAGGGGCGGTGAGGAAATCTGTTTCAGGATTGAATTTGAGGGAGCCCGCAATGGCAAGGGCAGTGACAATCTGAAAAATAAACCACAACAAGGTAGCAAAAATGAAACAAAGAGCTAAAAGGTAGCAACTGAGTTATTACTCAAGTTCTAGAACAATGTTAAACATGAAGGAAAACTTGCATTTATTTTTTAGGTTGTTTAAAAGGGAATTTAATGGTGTTCATTTTATACGTGTTCATCATGCACAGACTGCAATACTCTACAAGAAGCTTTGGGACAATGTGCTTTCTATTGTGATACATGACAAAAGCAGAAATCACTTTCAGCATTGCAACTACTTGAGGTGTATGTTGTAGGTAAAGCAGAACCTCTTTATTTCTAAATTAAGGAATACATTTCAACATGGACTAAATCATTGTATGGTTACATTCCAAGAAAAAAAAAATACGTGTATATAGCATAGTTTAGTGAAGTTTCAAATGCAGCTTTGATGTGAAATTACATATTCCTCACAGAAACAGATAAGCCAATTAATGAATAGGTCCACAGAAATAATTATTAAATAATCAGTCTCAAGCTAGTACCTCTGGAGATGTGACAAATGCGTGAGTAGCCGGGTTGGCATCATTTCTAGCAGTGAAGTTTCTGTTAAAGGATGTGACGATAGTGTTCTTCTCTCCTTTCTTGACATCACGTCTAGAGAAAGAGGATTATTTCCAAATTATTTAAACATTAGAACAACTGATTAAAGAACAATTACTGGGGAAAAAATTAACAATTTTTAAAAATATATATCACATGAAAACAAGCAAAGTTATCTCTGGTGTTACCTGTCCCACTGCCCGATGCAAGGACCACATGCATTGGCCAATACAACACCTCCAACATCCCTCAAAACCTTTGCCTGCAATCAAACAGATTCCCGACATCAGTTTACTGTGGCTGTTAACTCACTTACTGAACACCCACTGAACAGGTACAGAGCACTGATGAGTTCTGGATGTAATTACATACATAATGTCCTGAATTATACAGACCTCCACCATAATGTTTTCAAAATAAGCCCACTCACATAACCATCTCTCTCAATTGTGGCACGAATCTGCTCAGAACCAGGAGTTACTGTGAATTTGGCCTTGCATTTCAGTCCCTTATCCAAAGCTTGCTTGGCAAGAGAGGCAGCTCTACCCATGTCCTCATAACTGGAGTTGGTGCAGCTTCCAATCAGACCTGAGTGAAAGGAAGGATTTAAATAATAATCACACATTTTAAACGTGAAAATATATTACAGAAAACTGACAATTAAAATGTAACTAACCATACAGTGTGCAAATAGACTGACTATGTACATATAGTGCAGAGTGGCATAGGAATATTTCATAGTTGCATGACGATTACTTGTGAAGGGCTTCTGAGGGAATCCTGAGAAGTTTATGTTCTGTAAATGAAAAATCTAGATATATGTAAACATGTGTTGAGAAATGTTCTTTTTGAACTGCCTGACAACATTCTCATGGAATCTTTCACTGCCTCCTTCATACACAATCGTGATACCCTCACCTGTTAGCAGCTCACCTGCATATTGTGGAATTTTTCAAACAGTGTAACTTGAATATGTGTAACTTGTGTAATAAACAGTGTAACTTGAATAATATTTCGTATTGAAGTTTGACACATCTGCTTTAATTACATTTTCTCTTGTCTTTATTATTATCTGTTTCAGCAAAATAGTCTTACAGAATGAACAAAAGTAAATTGGATTTCTGCATTTTTAATAATCCTACACAGCTACCCAGAATCATTTTACTCCTAAATAACAACTAGGACAATACTAGGTGCACACAGCAGCCAGACAAACTGTGGTAATACTTACCAACTTTAACTTCTAGGGGCCATCCATTCTTCTCTGCTACAGAGCCAACTTCTGACACTGGATGAGCCAGGTCAGGGGTAAAAGGACCATTGATGTGGGGCTTCAGCTACAAGATGTTAAAGAGGTAATCAACATGAAACCACAACCATTTCTCTCCCTTATTTGTTTAGCATCTTATCCCTAATTAAGTCATGACCAATTCCAGCAACCATTTAGGACTCACTCAAACACACAAGACTACCCACCCTGAAAAGGTTTCCTTTTTCAGGCACTAATTATGAAATTTTCTGGAACTATTGAGTGTCATAATTCATATTTAACTGACATTTGGCAACCTTAGGTTTGAGAAAGATGATATACAAATAAAAAATATGATTAGATTTGCATTATACAATTTATAGTGCAAATTCACGTGATATGGCTTTACAATAAGAAAACTTGATTGTTTTCTCTCTTCTTGCGGAGATAAATTGCTGTATATCCATTTCCTCACCTCACTGAGGTTGACCTCAATCACCTGGTCATATTCACAGCCAGGGTCAGGGACGAGGATGTCCTTGTACTGATCAGCCAGAGCTGCAATTTCTGAGCAAACAGGAAACATGATTATTAAGAAGGAGCAAGAAGACATATGGCATACTGAACCCGTGGTACAGCTTTAATAATGCCTGATGTTTTAACAAGCACAAATGCAGAACTGAACTCTGACCCTTTTACAGGAAAAGGGTTTAAATCAGAAAACTAATTGACAGAACCTGACCACCATCAACCAAAAACTAAATTAAGCTTCACATTTCTAAAAGGGGGTAAAACAAAACAAAATTGACTCCAGTCTGCTAGATTATAAATGGCTTATGGTAATGAAAATATGGAAGAAAAAAAAGAAGTGAGAAAACTGCAGCAGGTAAAAAAATCTGTACAAATGTTCAAAGGACAAAAAAAAACCCTGAATGATACCTTTGATTTTTCACACCAGATTTAGATTGAAATATTTGTTTCCTCAGGTTCTGAACTTATGCTCTAGTTTATACATGCACATTTAAAAAAATTTGATTGTGAAAAAGTTTTATATTTCTTGACATTTTTTCAGAAAGTAAAATTAATATATTATACAGTGTGAAATATGTCAAGCTTATATTTCTTGGAATTTCAATGATTATGGCTTTCAGAAAAGAAAACCCCAAATTCACAGTCTCAGAAAATTTGACTATCACATAAGATCAATAAATCACATTTTAAACAGAAGTGTCAGGCTTATGAAAAGTATGTTCATTCCTATGCACTCAATACTTGGTTGTTCCTCCTTTTGCATAAATTACTGCATCAATGTGACGTGGCATGAAGGCGATCAGCCTATGGCACTGCTGAGGTGTAATGGAAGCTGAGGTTGTTTTGATAGCAGCCTTCAGATCGGCTGCATTGTTGGGTCGTGTCGTCTCATCTTCCTCTTGACAATACTTCAAAGATTCTCTATGGGGTTCACGTCAGACAAAGCATGAAGTGCTCTAAGATTTCCTGGTAGATGCTGCATTGACTGTGGACTTTAGAAAACACTGGACCAACACCAGCAGATGACATGGCCCCAAATCACCACTGACTGTGGAAACTTCACACAGGAGAAGCAACGTGGATTCTGCGCATCTCCATTCTTCCTCCAGATTCTGGAATCTTGATTTCCAAATGATTTGCAAAATGTACATTCCTCTGAAAAGAGAACTTTGGACCACGGAACAACATTTCACTGCTTTTTCTTTTTAGCCCATGTAAGATGCTTCTAACATTGTCTCTGGATCAGGAGTAGCTTGACACAAGGCAATATTTGTAGCCCATGTCTAGGATTCGTCTGTGTGTAATGGCTTGTGATGCGCTGACTACAGCCTCAGTCCACTACTTTGGTTCCTTCAAATTCTTGAATGGATATTCGCTTTCTTTCTTCCACTCAACTTTCTATGAACATGCTTTGATACAGCACGCTGAACAACCAGCTTCTTTAGCAATGACTTTTTGTGGCTTGTCCTCCTTGTGGAGGGTGTTTATGACAGTCTTCTGGACATCTGTCAAGTCAGCAGTCTTCCCCATGATTGTGTAGCTTCACGACCCACACAGACCTTTTCTAGACTCAGGAAACCTTTGCAGGTGTTGAGTTAATTAGCTGATTAGGTTGTGACACCATGACTTTCCAAGACAATATTCTAATTTTCGGAGACAGTGAATTTTGGGTTTTATCTGTAAGCCATAATCATTGAAATTCCAAGAAATAAAGGCTTGACATTTCACTCTATGTGTAATGAATATATATATATAAAATATATGGATTTCCCCATTCTGAAAGAAAGGTCAAGAAATATTGAACTTTTTCATTTTTTTTAGATGTACCTGTATTTGGTTAAAATGCTACTAACCTGCACGGCCTGTTTTATTCAGGTAAGTCTTCATGCGGTGATTGTAGGGGAAAACAGAAGTTGTGGCTCCAATCTCAGCGCCCATATTACAGATAGTAGCCATTCCTAAAAAGTGAAAGCAATTACTTAAGTAAATGACATAAAGGATCCAGTATCCGTCATTGTTCCTATGTGCACTTGGCATTTTTACATTCTTGAAACTGAAACCTCCACTTTGCAAACCCTCATTCAACAAAAATAGTGTCATTTTATAGCAGATGGACCAGTTGGAGAAACCAAAACCTGGACAGAGAACACAACATTTACATATGAAAAGTATCCAGATCTGCATATCCCTACTGAAAACTGTGTCTTTAGCTTGTGAGGACTCACCAGTGCATGAAATGGAGTCCACACCAGGGCCATGGTATTCTACAATGGCACCAGTACCACCTTTTACAGTCAGCATGCCAGCCACTTTCAGGATTACATCTTTAGGTGAGGTCCAACCTGACAGTGTGCCTGTCAATTTCACCCCAATAACCTGTACAAATAATTCACAAAACAACCATATGTTCCAACTTGCTAACAAACAACTCAAAAAATGCTTTCAAGTCCCAAATTTTGCTATATCGCCCAATTAATAATCCTGTGTCTGCATATGAGGGTATGTGAGCTCACGTTAGGACACTTTAGCTCCCAGGGAATTCCTGCCATAACATCAACTGCATCAGCTCCACCAACTCCAATGCAGATACAACCCAATCCACCCCCATTTGGAGTGTGAGAGTCTGTACCAATCAGCATTACTCCAGGATAGGCATAGTTTTCCAGAATAATCTATGAAAAAGAAGTAAGACCGATTCAGAATCTTTAAAATTATAAAATATTTACGTGTTTAGTGTGGAGCTTGCCACTGACGACCCACAGCACTGCAGTATCAACTATTCCATACCAAACAACACCTGATCGAGCTCATTATGGGCCGACATCCAGGTCACCCAAGAAATACTTGAAACCATACAGTGCTGTGAGATCACCAAGAGCAAGATTAAGGAACAATGCTTTAAGTTATTTTAAGAACTTTCAGAGGCCTTCATCTTGTACCTGATGGATAATTCCAGAACCAGGTTTCCAGAAACCAACACCATATTTAGCCCCAGAACTGGCAAGGAAGTTGTAAACTTCATGATTCACTTCCTAGATCACAACAGAACACCATAGAGAGGAAAATTAGGTTATTTATAATTCATTTATATTCAAGATTAATAATAATACATTAATAGTTTCTTTAATCTTTAATAATTAGATGTTAAATAAAATGGCATGTTACTAATATGTTTCAAGATTTATCATTTTGCTGTTTGACATGCCCAGCTGGAGACTGCATTGTGCAAGGGCACAAGAAAAAAATACCCAGTCAGCTTTGGAATATGAGTATTCCACAGTTCACCTTCAGCACAACACAAAAACCTGATGCCTTTTGTCAGGAACTCACCTTTGCCTTCTGCAGGTCCTGTGCTCCTCCAACCTGAGCCTCAATAAGATGGTCACAGTGGATGGTGGATGGCACTGCTACTTTGGGCAGCCCGCTGCTGATGAACTGCAGCATGGCCATCTGTGCTGTTGCGTCTTGCATGGCAACTCTGTCTGGCCGCAGGCGCAAATATGTGCGTCCTCGAGCAATCTCCTGACCTGCAGGGTCATCCAGATGGCCATAGACAATCTTTTCTGACAGGGTAAGTGGCCTGTTCAGCCTAAGGATCCAGAGAAACCAATACGTCAGACTATAAATTACCAGTTATACTCAAAAGAGCAAAACTGGGCAGCCACCCAAAAAGTAATAAAATCAATAGCAAAAGTAGCGATCAAACAGAATCCTGTAGATAAGGGAGGAAAAACAAACACGCATGAGAGTGAAAAGCTAATGTAGCGTTCTGACCTGTTGCGTACAATGTTTACATTTGATTGGAGCTTCTCATAGTTGATGTAGGAACTGGACTCAAAGCGGCTCATGGCCACCTTGGCCTTGGAACTGAACGCTGCGGACACATGTAGGCGCCGGACTCCCTGTCCCAGCACAAGCTGACAAAACAGAGAACATGCACTTAAAACACTCAAAACAAAGCACATATTACTACTGATTTTCTCAGATGCAGTAGAAAGACTTCTATATCTATGAAAATATGATATTCCTAACTTGCTGACAGAAACTACAGCAAATATGTCCTCTCTTACGCTAATGCAGCTTTAGCACTTCTAAGGGCACAACATTTGGTAACCATTTTCCTCTCCACTAAAATGATAGCCTATTCCTTTACACAGAAAGCACAACAATAGATAGTGGCTAAATAAAGACATGGGAGGAGCCACAGGATGAAAATAGAAGCATAATTTCAGTAGGCACACTTAATTAGTTATTTCTTAAAAATAAAAAAATAAATTTAAAAAAGCTATTTGGAGTATAGACTACAACGTTGAATGCTTAACAACACACAAACACGTGGTCCACATGGCGCCATGGTAGTGGTGGTTGGAGGGGGCCTACAGAAGGGGGCAGTATGATATTCCTTCACAGGGCAATAATTCTAGAGGCATCCCTGCAGAAACACTAGTGCTACAGGTCAAAACTGTTCAATTCAATATAACAGAATTATAGACCAAGAACAAACCACTTTTGATGTTAACCTTTTTTCTTCTCCACAGAAATCATAAAACAGTAACCTGGGGTCAAACCCCACTCAGTGTCCAGACATTACAAACAGTAATGTGCTAAAGAATAAAGAGTCATGTTTTGAAATAATGCAGGTTCAGCATTAAAGTCTGTGACCTATAACCTGAAGGACATTTGGTCCTCTCCTAGGTCAGGGGTGTCCAAACTGTGCTGGACAAAGCTCCTCTTGGACCACCTTTAGCCACCCCTGCCCTGAGTGGGGTGTTTCTATATGTATAGACAGTGCTGTATAATACCTTTACAATGAACCATAACA
Source organism: Lepidarchus adonis (assembly GCA_037576955.1). Classification (NCBI taxonomy): domain Eukaryota; kingdom Metazoa; phylum Chordata; class Actinopteri; order Characiformes; family Lepidarchidae; genus Lepidarchus; species Lepidarchus adonis. The sequence continues at coordinate 23,322,271 of JBBIGC010000104.1, read as the reverse complement.
TCCCTTTTGTTAATAGTTCTATTCCAACTACTAATATGTTTAGTTTTCTGTAGTGAACTACACAAATTTACTATAAAACGTACATTAAGATATACCAGGAGTCTTGTTGGAGTCCTGCATAGACTTTTGACATATCAATGTCATATCAAGCGATATTACGCCATTTCTCCGCATCAGGTGTTTAATTATGCTGCTTGTGTTTCCTAATATTTTTTGACGTTAGCTGTTCCCTTCGCCCTCCGCTGACTGACCGTGGCCGAACCGGCGGCGCTACTGCTGCTCTCCTCCCGATAACCTTCTGTTAACCTTGCAAGTGTCACACTCGTCCGCCTTCTTTGAACCCACGAAACACGAACTGCTGAAAGCCAGTCTTTGTTTTAAAAGCCTGTGTGCTCTAATCGTGTGGCGGACAGGGGAAATCCTCGACTGTGGCTGCTGGTCTGAGTGAAAAAAAACTCTGTTGCTGCTGCTCGGAGAGGAGAGCGTGACCTGAGCGCCTTATTCCTCACCATACTGATCAAAACCCCCCTCTTTAACTACAGTCCCGCCGCCTGAACTTTAACTGTGGCTATTGGGTGAACTGCACAGGACGACAACAAGCGTGTGAACAGTTAACGTGTGTTTTCTCACGTACCTGGAGCCGGGAGACAGTCAAGCAGTAAGATGCCATTTTGTTCACTGACAAAGATGTGGCGCGTGGAAATGACGTCGAGGCTTTAATGCCGCTTCACGCGCGCACACGCGCAGACACGTAAGGGCAGCTGAGGCCAAACGTTTACACTTCCGTTAGTTATTTTATTTATTCATTTATTTTTCAAAATATGACTGAGGACTTAGGTTAAGAGTAATATTAATATTACTAATATTAGTAGTTTCAGGAGGCTGTGTAAAATACTACCAAATCTATTTTTGACTATAAACTAGAGCATTAACTGATCAGACTGAACACTGCACTACAGCTATCTTTATGGTGTGTTTATAGTGTAGTTTAGTCTGCCTGGTTATGGTTAGACTAGCATAGACACCAAGAGAGTGATTGAGGTAATTAATGTAAGTAATTACATGATTAGAATCAGAATCAGAAAACATTATTATTTAGGAGGAAATTGCTTATATAGCGACTGCACATGGAGACAAAACAGAACAAAAATAACTAAAATGAAAATAAATACAATAAAACAAAAGTAGTCATAAATAAAATAAGATAAATAGAATAAATAAGAGCACTAAGTGACCAGTGGTAGCACCAACTGTATTGCACCTGATCAGGATTGTACCTAATTGCACAATATAGTTTAAGGTATTGTAAATTAACTCAAGGTTGGATAGTGAGTCGGTTATTCCATCAAAAAAAACGGCATCAGGATAATATTGCACATTGAGGTCTTGTGAGAGGGAGTTATTGTGTGGATGAGTGACAGTGGGAGGAGTTATAGAGTGCTTTTCTGCCCCAACACAACACTGCAGTGGGTGATCAGCCTAGTCAATAATAGACTGCAGTTTATTCAGCATCCTCTGATCCGCCACATACGCCCGTCTCCAGATTGTCCAGTTTTGTTCCTACAACAGAGTCGGCCTTCTTGATGAGTTTGTTTATTACTGACAATTGTCAGGGTCACTTCATTCTCACACCTACACAACTGTTATCAGCTTCATTACCTGTGTTACTTACATTATATCAGTTCCAGTCCTCTCTGTGTTGATGGAGACAGCAGCAAATAGTTGAAAGGACGTATCCTTCTGGAGAAAAGTAAGAAGAAAACAGAACATAAAGCTATGCTTGCCTGATTAATTACAACATTTTACCACACACATAATAGTAAAAAGAAACAAATGTTAGAATTAATTTTAGAAATCCAAAAATGTAAAATCACAAAAATAAAAAAGGCAGTGACAGTTAAAATATTGATGTTTATACATTTTCATTGTCAGCATCATTGATTATGTAAACTAACAGCATCAGCGCTTTTAGCATTAACCTTCTGAGTTCTTTGCTGTTATATATTCTAATATCATCTTGCCTTAATTAGCCAGTTAAAGATGAACAGCTGTTATTTTTGTGTACATATTGCTCCTGCTGAGAATAATTCATGCTGGTAAAATAAACCGACTCTGTTCCATCACCTGTGTACTCATCGCTGACACACTGGCACTTGGGAAATGCTGCAATAAGGCGACATAATCAAATATTTCAAACCAACATCTTATTTTTACTCATTTTTCTTTTGTAGTTCTAAAATGTTTAAATAAATTATAATAAATGTTTGTGTTCAGTATTTCCACACAGTTGTGGCTACCACAAATAACAAATTGACTGCTATCAGCTCACAAACATTAGCTGAACATACAGTCTTAAGCAAAAGTTTAGGCACCCCTTGATAAATAACTAAGATAAATAATAAGATTTGGGTGATTCTGTAATTGAAAATATGTTAACACAGTCTCTCTAGGACATGAAAAATATTTTCAGCAAACATTGATGCATAGTTACTTTTTATGACATAAAATAACCAAAATAATACATTATTATGGCACTGTGCAAAAGTTTGGGGGCCCCAAGAGTTCAGAAGTCTCACATTCTTTTTACAAGGTTTCAGACCTAAATCAGCTCATTAGATCTGATGCATGACTGCAGCTATCATTTGTAAATGTCATCTGGTGCCAATTTGAAACCTTTACAGTTACTCAGTTCAGTTCAAAGAGAACGTCTTGTATGCTGTCAGAAAGACAAATCAAAATCCCCATTTGACTGCAGAAAACCTGCAGGAAGATTTAGCAGACTCTGGAGTTCACCGTTCCACAAGACCTTCGTGGAAGAGTCAGCAGAAGATAATCTGCATCCCCATCATACAATCCAACATCACAAGTATGCAACAGAACATCTACAGAAGCTTGATGCATTTTGGAAACTAGTGATGTGGACCGATGAAGTTAAAATAAAACTCTTTGGCCACAATCAGCGAAGGCATGTTTGGAGAAAAAAGGAGCAGCATTTCATGAAAAGAACACCTTGCCAACCATTAAGCATGGGGGTGGATCTATCATGCTTTGGGTTGTGTTGCAGCCAGTGGCACAGGAAACATTGCACAGATGGAGGGAAGAATGGATTCCACTAAATACCCGCAAATTCTGGAAGCAAACATCACACCATCTGTAAAAAAGCTGAAGCTGCAAATAGGATGGCTTCTAGAATAGGATAATGATGCTAAACATATCTTGAAATCCACCATGGACGACCTCAAGAGACGCAAGCTGAAGGTTTTGGAATCATCACAGTTCCCTGATTTAAACATCATTGAAAATTTGTGGGTATATCTTAAAAGAGCTTTATGTGCAAAATGGCCAAAGAATATTACAGAACTAGAAGCCTTTTACAAGGAAGAATGTGAGAAAATCCCAAGTACAAGAACTAAAAGACTTTTAGCTCTAAAAAGTGTTTACAAGCTGTGATATCTGCCAGAGGAAATTGTACTAATTACTGATTATGTAGGGTGACCAATATTTTGCACAGTGCCATAATAATGTTTTTGTGGGTTTTGTTTTGTTCAATTTATGGCATAAAAAGTAACTATGAATCAATGTTTGCTGAAAATATTGTCCCAGAGAGAATGTTTTATAACCATTTCAATTATAAAATCACCACAATCTGTTATTTATCAAAAGGTTTTTTGCATTAAACTTTTGCATTAGACTGTACCTTGGCTGAACTGATGGCCTGTTGACAGCATCTATCTCGCTTAGGTTTATGGAAAGATGCTGTAAATAGTCATGCAAACATACCTTTATCTTTTTTTTCTGCTCCAGAGTGATGTTTTCTCTTTTGGTGATTGACTTAAATCCAATTAACAACAGTGACAGTGTGCGTAAACATGACAGCAGCTTTGACACTGGCATTAGGAATGGATAAAATCAGTAATATTAGCTAACACGCTCATGCACATAACATTGCATTTTTATTATTATTAATGAAAAAAGAATCAGTCTCGCTTGTGGGACACAACTTATGGAGGCCACAATGAGTCTAAGCAAAAATGCATCATACTGGCCCTAAAGAAATATTGAAATATGTGTACAATAACTTTAAAAACAACATCAAGAACTAATGTTCTTACCATCAGATCTGCCACAAACAAAGTTGCTAGGAGTGTTAATTTCTCTGTAATTATTGAAGGTGTGCTTGTTAATCCTGCTTCAGTCATGAGAAAGTGTGTCTTCTTTGATCCTTTACTCAAATTTGACCTCCATCAAAATTACTTACTTTAATTTTTGGAACATAACTCAATTGCGTTCTTTACAGTTGTAAGTTTGTTATTTTTATCCACTGTCTAATCTGAACTGATAATTTCTCCTCCCCCTCTTCCTGTTTACATTTTCCCCTTCATGATGTCAATGCAAATAATAATGAATACTATAATAGGGGCGGTGGGCTAGTGTTTGGGACCTTGCTCTTGTGATTGGAGGGTAAGTACCACAACGCTGCTCCCCATGTGTTGTTGATAGCTGCTGTCTGCTCCACGTATGGATGGGTTAAATGCGGAGGTGTGTGTGTTCCGCATTTGCAGCCCTGCTTATCGATCAGTCAATTCTGCCAACGGAGGTGCCCAGTGATCGCACAGTGGCGCTGTTTGCAAACGTTGATCATTACCAAAAAAGGTGTATAAGTTACTTGTGTCTTTAAATGCCGTAGTCGTTGTGTACAAACTGCTTCAGAAATAGATTTATACTTTTAATTAAGCGATCCCGCAATACAATCAACGAAGAGGGCAGCCAGTCCAGTAGGCGGCGCTGTGGGGGGAAGTTGTATTGCGAACTGAACGTTGTCAGTACGATAGCCCGCACTGAGGCTAACACACGATGGCTAAACATCACCCAGATTTGATATTCTGCAGGAAACAGGCCGGTGTTGGTAAGATTTACCTTCAACAAAAGAATGTTGATTTGTTGTACAGTATCTCACAATTTTAATGTATACATTTTTAAATGTTAAAAATAAAGGAATGATCTGTAACGCTAGCAACCCGCGCACAAATGCTCTGTTAGCATAGCATAGTGCTGTTTCAAAGTCTAACGAGAAAGGGGTGTATTTCTGTCCTTGATTTGTGGTTCATGATAAATAATTAGACCGCCACACAAGACGGGCAATATAGAATAACTGACAAGGCCCTTTCTTGGAGATTCTGTAACGAAATATGTGGGCTATAGTTTGGTCTAAGTTTCCTTCAGTGCTAGTTTCTTTCTTATTCATTTATTATATTCTGTCTTGATGAAAATAATTATCAAGTGTATTCGACGTGTGTGTATATACATACATGCACACACGTGTTATATATAATATATATACACACCCACACACACATTCCATTTTTTCTCTCTTTCCCCTGAAAATACAATGTGCATCTAATATTATGCTATTGTCTTTGTTGTTGTTTTGGACTTACAATCTTTTTTATCTTTGTTCTTTTCAGCTATCGGGAGGCTTTGTGAGAAATGTAAGTCTTATGGCATCTGTTCTTTGTGTGTACCAAATTTTGTACAGATAGAGAGTCCCCCAGCAAGTGATTTTCTACACACCTTCTATTGTGTGACCTCCCTAGTGCTTTATTGCATCACCACTAGGCCTTTTTCCAGCATCAAATTGATACCATTATTGTACCATCTAGGGCTGGGCCAAGTAGTGTCATCCATGATGTACCCGCATTATTCCTCCTCATGATAAAAATGTCATAACTAAACTGACAGTATACAGTAACATCTAAAAAAATATTGTGAACAAGTTCAATATTTCTTTACATTCCTTTCAGAAAATGAAATTCATATATAGATTAATTACAAATAGAGTGAAATATATCAAGCCTTTAGTTCTTGGAATTTTGATTATTATGACTATCAGATAATAAAACCCAAAATTCAGTGCCTTGGAAAATTAGAATATTGAGAAAAACTTGGAAAGTCATGGTGTCCCACTTTAATCAGCTAATTAAGTCAAAACACCAGCAAAGGTTTTCTGAGCCTTTAAATGGTCTTAGTCTGGGTCACAATCATTAGGAAGACTGCTGACTTGATGATGTCCAGAAGTCAGTCATTGACACCCTCCACAAGGCGGGTAAGCCACAAAAGGTCATTGCTAAAGAAGCTGATTGTTCACGGAGTGCTGTATCTAAGCATTTTCATAGTAAGTTAAGTGGAAGAAAAAAGTGTGGTAGGAAAAACCCATTCAAGAATTAAGAGAAGCTTCACAAGGAGTGGACTGAGGCTGCAGTCAGGGCATAACGAGCCACTACACTCAGACGAATCCTAGACATGGGGTACAAATTTTGCATTCCTCATGTTAACCTATTTCTGAACCAGAGACAACGTCAGAAGCGTCTTACCTGAGCTAAGGAGAAAAGGCACTGGACTGTTGCTCAGTGTCCAAAGTTGTCTTTTCAGATTTTGAAATCAAGTTCTCAGAGTCTGGAGGAAGAGTGGACAGTCATAGAATCCATGTTGCTTGAAGTCCAGTGTGAAGTTTTCGCAGGCAGTGATGATTTGAGGGCCATGTCATCTGCTGGTGTTGGTACATTGTGTTTTCTGAAGTCCACAGTCAATGCAGCATCTACCAGGAAATATTAGAGCACTTCATGCTTCCTTCTGCTTCCTTCAAGCTGTATGGAGATGCTGATTTCATTTTCCAGCAGGACTTGGCACTTGCCCACACTGCCAAAGGTACTAAAAGCTGGTTCAAAGACCAGGGATTGCTTGACTGGCCAGCAAACTCACCTGACCTGAATCTATGGAGTGCTGTCAAGAGGAAGATGAGATACCAGACCCAACAATGCAGACAATCTGAAGGCTGCTATCACTGAAGCAGTAATTTATGCAAAAGGAGCTCAACCAAGTATTGAGTGCATAGAGAGGAACATACTTTTCAGAAGCCTGACATTTCTGTTTAAAATATATATTTTTATTGCTTTTATTGCTTATTTAATGTTCAAATTTTCTGAGACAGTGAATTTTGGGTTTTATTATCTGTAAACATGATCATCTAAATCTAAAGAAATAAAGGCTTGACCTATTTCACTTTGTAATGAATCTTTATAATATATGAATTTCACTTTCTGAAAGGAATGTCAAGAAATATTTAACTTTTTAAAAATATTCATTTTTTTTTATTTAGTTGATGACGTTCACATTCTTGTCTCAGCACAGGCACCTCATCTCACACATTTACAGGATTTAATTTTATTTGCAAATTTACAGAGAAGGGTTTGTTTTCTAAGGGTTATGCTACATATCCTTGTGTATTGCTGTTTTCTTTTTTTTTTTCTTTTTTACTGGGCTTTTAGTTTCTGAATAAAATTCCTGTTCACATTTTGTTGTCCTTAACTAATATACAGTAGTTTAGTATGCAGGTCTTCAAATCTGGACCTTGCAACCCTATTCTTGTTATGAATTTGTAATGACCTGTAGATATCAAGTACATCAGTTAACTACTGTTGATTATAAAAATCTAGAATGTGGATTAAAGGTCCATAAACTAACACCTCTGGTTTAATATCTACTGTTCAAGATAAAATGTTTAGGTTTGCGTGACTCTCAGGACTGTGTGGTCGAAAGGATGTTTTTACTATTTGTGTTTAATGGTGTATTAGAATATTGTCCAATTCCTAATGAAACTAAGTAACTCAGGTTTTGACTATTCTTGTTTGTTCAACCTTTGTGCTTCGTTTAATCTTCTTACTATGTATGTCTCGCCAGGTGATGGAAAATGTGTCATCTGTGATTCTTACGTCAGACCTTGCACACTTGTTCGCATTTGCGATGAATGTAACTATGGGTCTTACCAAGGAAGATGTGTAATATGTGGAGGCCCAGGGGTATCAGATGCTTACTACTGCAAAGAATGCACCATTCAGGAGAAAGATGTAAGATGCCACATTTTATTATTCTACAGTGATGTTGTTTTGGCCTTGTACAGATGAATAATGGTAGAACATTAATTCAATACAGTGGTTTTGACTATTTGCTGTTTATCAAATCAGATTTAGCATTCGCTTCATGCTTTTCGTTTCTAATACATGTCTTTTCCCCCCGCTTCTCTAAACAGCGAGATGGCTGCCCCAAGATTGTGAACCTTGGCAGCTCAAAGACTGACCTCTTTTATGAGAGAAAAAAGTATGGCTTCAAAAAGAGATGAAGATTCATCATAACTTTGGAGATACCGTCAGATCTGTTTCAAAAAGATTTTTCTGTAAAAGCATTTTTTGTATTATCTTTTCAATATAATAAAAAAAAATCTTGTTTTACAATCTGACATTGAAGTCCTTTTTCTGTTGTGGAATACCACAGCCCAGGTACAAAAATTATTAAAGACAAAGTTACTGACAAGACATTGTACTTAATGACCTGTTCAGTAATGTTAATCAAGACAGCTTAAACCTTGCAAAAAAAATGCTTTTGAACATGGTTTTATTAATGTACGCACTTAAAACATGGCCTGATTATTTAGGTAAATTGAGATTTAAACACCGTGTTTCTGAGGTATTAAACTCTACCTTATGAGTGTCTCATCCTTTGTGAAACTAAATTTGAATTTTAGATGACAATTGTATTTTTGCATTTCACTGTTCATATACATCTTTAAAAATAAGAGTCCTTAAAGAAAAGTTTAATAAGTTTACTTTTGTAAAAGAATGGACCCATCATTTCTGTTAAGCTGTAGCGCTGTGGAATTTTGCTTTTCTTTTGCCTACTCACAAATGTCCAACACAGTTTACATTTTAAATATGTTAAATAGATGTAATACAGAAAGTCAACATCTAAAATGATGAATCAGATTCTTTTTAAAGCCCTGGCCTCAAACATGATTAGGATAGACTTGTTAGGATACATTTTATATTTTCTTCTAAAACCATCAAAGAATCTTCAAACCGCAAGTATAGGGAAGGTTATATTTGCAGTTAAAGCCTCAACATGACAATGTATTTGTACAAGAAAGATTCACTGTTAAATTCTTAATTATTCAAACACATGAACTGGAAGCACAGTATGGAGCTTTGCACATTTTTTACTGACTGGATGAATGACACAAAGTAATGGATTACAATAGAACTACAGTGTCCCCTGTAAACACAATGACAAGAATTACAGATGTTTTCTGTATTAACTGAAGGTGAGTGATTCAGTTTTTATTGTACACACATACACTTCCCTTTTCATTAAAAAAAATCACAACTAAAACTATATCAAAATCTTTTTAGAAAAAATATTTCTGCTAAATGAGGTTACAAATGTATTAAGCTCACTTTATAGAGTGGGAGAAAGGCAATAAATGCATTATTGCTACACATGCAGAAAAACAGAAACCCTTACATGGATAGGACTATTTACAAGTTTTATAACTTTTTTCCCTGAGCCCACGCTTGCCAAGCTGATTACATAATGCTAGTTTTTAGCTCTCAGTTAACCTAACTACTCAAGACAGGATTAACCTCTATTACAGAGATCCAATTACAGGAAGCAGCAGATCAAAAATAATCCATTTGATCCCATGGTTTTATATAATTTTAGCCGATTTGTTATCATATAATCTGCATCTATATAATAAATCTCTCCAGTTAAGACACTGTGCAGGCTTAGGATACATCGAATGGTCAGACACTTAAAACCTCACAGCACAAAAACAGAGGAACGATCACAGTACAGTTGTACATAGCAGATTTTATATAAATGAGAAAAAGATCTGGTTATGCCCAGTTATGTTATCCAGTTTTGCAGTGAATATAAGCTATTTAGGCTGTTTTCTTCCTGTAGTATGGCATTTTAAAAAAGTATTCACAGAAACAATGTGGTGAAAAAACAAACAAACGCTTAAAGAACCTACAACGTCATGCTACTTATTCCTTCCAGAATAATCTCTTAAATGATCAGGTACCCCCAGAGTAAGTGTATGTAGAGAACAGGTAACTTCACTCTTGGTGCATGTGAAAATTTAAACACCGAAGTGAAGACACTGTGTTGTTATGAAATTACAACTGTTTTCACTTTAAAATATATCAATTCACATGTGATTCCTAAGTGGACTTTAGAGGTCACTTGACTAATTTGGAAATTATCAAGCTTGTCAGTACAGATGACAAAGCCAGGAAGTAATTAGTATCTGTAAGTAGATATTCTACTTCTCCAATGGCGCATATTTCTACTTCCAATCTACAGGGAAAATCCTATGTTTCTGTCAGTGCACAGCGCAGAAACATACAGATAAATTATGTAAATCAGGCTGAATTGTATTTGGAACAGTGATTTACATTTAAACAGTACAGCAAAATGACAACAATACACGTAAACTACATATGTGCTGCACATACACTTCTCATTCTGGGCAGAGATGTAACTACTCCTTTTTTCCCCTAAAACTGACAGAAGCCCTCCTTCACATTCACTTTCCTATCCTAGATCTTTAAACCACATTAGGACTATTATACCAATAAATTCAGCTTTAGTTTCTGCATACTGTATACTGGAACACATTGTGGTTACTTAAAACTGTTAAGCATACAAATTACTCCTCTGAAAACTGTAATTCTTTGTCAAATATGAATTTGTTCTAAAGCATGTTCTATCTTTCAGAACTACCTTGTCCTAAAGCACACTATTGCCATTTACATTATACAGATTGTGCAGAGATTAAGCAATCCAAGACCCCAATTACGACATTATTACATGATGCACTTTGTATGGAAAGTGATATTAAGCTCTGTTTATAAACTTGTGTGTTAACGCTCCTATTTCCATAGTTTTCCATACAAAATACATCATGTAACAATGTAGTAATTGAGTGTTATAAATGATGCCAACTTGTCTTCAGCCAGAGCACTTGATAGAGAGAAGAAAGGGTCAAACACTAGAACACTAAATCTGCCTGGGTTTGTAATACATCTTTATGAAGTATATCTATCATGTTTTTATCAGTCAAACAGAGTAAGCTTTTAAAGCAGGGGAAACCATTTTACATTACCACTATATAAATAAAATGGTAATCCTTCTTATTTCTGGAAGATTTTTGTCCCTCATAGTATCCTTCCCTAAGACAGGGAGCCTTTGCTTTCTCACAGAACAGGTAGATATGACTGCAGAAAAAGGAAGCAGTGGATTTCATGACCGTGTTGCTCCTTAAATTGGTCCATATTTGGCTTCGTATCGAGCCACAATGTTCTTGCAGCATCCATAGTCCTTGCGCAGCTGCACAACCTCCATCCTCAGCGCTGTGTTTTCCCGCTCCAGAAAGGCAGCTCGGACTGTAATCTGATTCTCTTTCAGCCGCCTGGCATCTCGCGAGCGTTTAGCAGCAACGTTGTTCTTTTTCCTTCTCTGCCAGTATTTGTCATCCTGGTATTGTACATGAAAATGACCAGTATAATGCACATTCAGCAGGACCACTGCATTTATTAGTCATCAGTGCTTATAAAATGTAATAAGCAGTTACTATTTTTATTATACTTTTATTATTATAACCTGACTATTCATTTAATTCATTTTGTGCTATAAAAATGTTTTCAAATGTGACAGTGTATGTTACCTTCTGTTCCTCAGGTACCAATATTTTCTTGGCTTTCTTGATCATGGGCTGTGGCTTGAGTTCCTCCTCAGTGAAGCGATGTTTGCGAGGGTCAAACAGTTCTCCTCCAGGAACACTGGACAGGACGAGGTCAGTGGGATCTGGCTCAAAGTTCACTTCCACATGAACATCCTCTGGAATAACAGGCTCAGGGGTCGACTGTTCTGTGATTATGCCTGATGTGTGGTCAGAGTAAATTTGCATGTTTTAAAAAAGTCAATATGTGTTAAGCTGGAGTCCTGATGTCAACTATAATGAACATCTTTCATATTTAAAAAGAATGCAATATTCCACCAATTTCTATTTATACACACACTGGGTAAAATAAGTATTGAACATGTCACCAATTTTTTTTAAGTAAATACAATTCTAACGGTGCTATTGACATGAAATTCTCACCAGATGTTGGTAACAACCCACAAGCAAAGATATGTCCATAATTTATGTGTAATAAAATGGGAAAAAGTATTGAACACATGAAGGAAGGAAGGTGCAAAAAGCATGGAACGTCATGTAATTGGAAAGCAATCCTGCCACTGCCACCTGCAAATTAATATCAGCTGGTTCAATACCAACTGATGGCCTATAAAAAAAGTTTCTCAATACCAAGGTGTCACACAAGAAACATCTCATGATGGGTTAAACTAGGGCTGTCAAACTCCAGAGGCCTGGAGGCACACCTGGTTTAAGTCACCTGCTGAGCTGAGTGAGTGGTAGTTTGGTAGTTTCCCCTCCTCAAACACAGAGTTTGACACCCCTGGGTTAAACCAAAGAGCTCTCTCAAGACCTTCAGATGAGTTGTCCAAGAGCCAAAGATCATTTGTGGAGACTGGTTTCTCTATACAGGAGGCATCTTGACACTGTTATCACCATCAAAGGGTTTTGTACAAATTATTAAATAAATTTTGTGTCTTCAGTATTTGTCATTCTATTTTATTACACATAATGTATGGACAGCTATTGTGTGATTTTTTTTTTTTGCATGTGGGATAAGATGGGTTGTTACAGACATCTGGAGAGATTTTCATGTCAATAGCACCTTTAGAAATATATTTACTTAGAAATTTGGTGACGTGTTTAATACTTGTTTTACCTGCTGTATATATAATATTGTATTTTCTTGTTTTTGTTTTTTAATACATTTTAGGCCAGAACCTTATCTAAAAACTATTGGAAAACAATGTCTCAACAATTCTCTCATGTAATCACTTTTTCTCCCCAGTTTAGTTGCTTCTTCTGAAATACCACAAATCTTTTTGATCTTCTCCTAATACAATGTCATTGGACAGCTCAACACGATTTGAGGAGAACGCTGTAGCAGACACCCACACTAGCTATCACTGTGAGTGTTTTCCTTATCATAAATGTATTCTCCTGAATGCTCTATGCTCACTGCAGAATACTGTCATTGTACTGTGCTGACCTGTTTTGGTCTCTGTTGAGTCTGAGCTTGTGGTAGTTGTGATAATCTCTTCCTCACACTGGTCCAGTTCGATGATCGGCAGTAGTGACACTGGGGCTGATGGGGTTGGTTCTGTCTTTGGGATGATGGCAGGTGGCTTCTTAAGAGTCTGCTGGGAGGGTTCCTCAGCAAGAGCTTTTTCTTGGGCTTCTTCGACAGAAGCAGATATACCATTCTCCATCAAAAATTCCTCCAGATCCATGTACTCCAAGTGGAAGGTCTCACCATCATAGGGAATAGTCTTCTCCCAAATAGCAGGGGTCAAGGCGGCTGATGGCCCAAGCCCACTAACACCTCCTCCACCGTCCACATCATCTGCCGAAAACTTCTCTTTATCATTTTCTGAAATAACAAAATATACATAACATTAACTGCACGCATATTACCACTGACTTGTTTTTTTCTAACATACAGTCAAATGGTCTAACACTGCTGAATATTTTAACTGAATCAACACTTACCATAATTCACACACGAGCAAATTTTGTCTTTCAGTTCTCTTACCTTGGCAATAATTGTGCTCATATATAATAATAATGCAACATTTATGCAAACAATTAAATAAATTATTACTGCATTATTTGAAATGAAATGTACATGTGTCTTTTGGGCTCTTGCTTGTTATTTTCTGTAGAATTAAGACATTTTCAGACAAATAAAAGATAATTAAATCCGAATTCTCTGTTCCATCTTAAAAATACTTGAGGAAGAATGTAACCGCTGCATCATTTAAGATGGAACCAACAATTTGAAAGAGAAACTACAGAGCTGAAAACTGATTGCGATCCTTCGACCACAGTTCACCTCCGCTTCATTTCTTTATGTTCTAGTTCTAAAAAACCCTCGTGTCTCACCGGCTTCCCCTGAGAACAGGTTGGGTGGAGGGGTCTCCAGAATTTTCTTCAATGCGACTGGAAACGCAGCCGTGGTTTCGGGGGTTTCTTCCAAACTTCCTGTTACCGGTTCCATCGACATTTTATCTGCACTTCGGTGTGAACTGTAGGCGAACCGTAATTAACTTTAAGTGTTATTTGTGGTGTTGCGTCTGCAGCAAACTGGTGGGTCTTCACCGCGCACAGTGGAGGTTCCCTCGTTTGACCCGGATCTCCATACTGTCCACTGTAAACCCAGCGCTGATCTGCACTACACACTGAGCAGGGGTGTGACAAGGAGAGAGAGAGAGAGAGAGAGAGAGAGAGAAAGAGAGAGAGAGAGAGAGAGAGAGAGAGAGAGAGAGAGAGAGA